>OZ020604.1:153941738-154492601 GCA_963971545.1 Philophylla caesio | reverse complement strand
GGTATTCACAAAGCGATGATTAAAGCAGCGCTGAACTTGGAAAAAAATTATAAGAATTCCTTAAGAGATGACATTTGGTGCATTCATTTCGACGGCAAGAAATTTGGGAAGAAAGAAGTGCAGGCCGTGGTGTTAACAAATGAAGCTAAGGAAGTAAGAGTAGCTGCAATGGTTCTTGAAAACGGGAAAAGTTTGTCAATTTTTGAAGGTTTCTATTTAATAATATATTTTTAGAGCATTAATTAACTTTCTATAACTTTTTTAAGGAATAAGGAATGTATTGGATAAATTTAACCTTTGGAATTCCATTAAAATGATTGTTAGTGACACAACAAACGTTAATACAGGGGTTAAAAGTGGAGTTGTTCGTTTACTGCAGAATTGTTTTCAGGAAAAACATTTGTCCCCACCGCAGTATATTGGATGCCAACATCATGTATTATATTTAATTTTGAAGCATGTGATGAATGAAGTACTAGGTGGAAAGTCGACATCGCCAAACATCAGTTATGACATATTTACCGAATTGATTATGAACTACGAAAACCTAAAACAAAACTACAAACAAAACGAAGAAGAGTTGATCTTAAGATCTATTAAATGGCGTGATGACATGCAATTTTTATATGAACTAGGGCAATATTTTAAATATTATGAAGTAAACAACAAGTTCCCATACATAAAATTTAGAGTTTTACCAGCGCTCAGCAACGCTCGATGGAATTCTAGAGCTATTCTAGCGATTTTAACGTTCATACTAATACCGGAACACAGAATACAACTTTTGCCAATTTGCCAATTCATATGCAGCGCATGGTATGATGCTTGGTTCTCGGATCACCGTTTTCATAACAATGATTTTGAAATATTGGAAAAATCCGTCAAGCAATTCGAAACTGCGCATAAGTGTTTTCTAAAACACTGGGTAAAGGAAGATTCTGTCATTCTGAATTTAAAAATATCTAATATTTGCGCTGAAAGAGCCATCAAAGTTATTCAAGAAATTTACCCTTTTTGTAAATCTGAATATAGTTTAAATCTTAAGTTTATCTCAAATAATATCAAAATGAATTAAATAATGAACTAAAACGTATATTTACTATAAAAATGTATTTGTCTTGTACTTAAATTAGTCTTATTGCTTCTAAATCAAAATTTGTCTTCTTCTTCTTCGCATATAACATATGAATTTTTTCAATTTAAATTCTGCGTGAAGTTTTTGAAATAAATCGAAAAACTAAAAACGCAGTTATCATTTTTTTACTATTCCTCATCGTGTTATGGCATGTAAAGTAGGTGTTACAAAAATAGACTACCCCTAATGTACATATATATATATACATATGTATATACAAAAAAGTTTAAAAAATAATATTATATTATTATTATTTATTATTAGCTCAGCCGGTTAGCCGTAATAATAATAATAAATAATAATAATAATATAATATTATTTTTTAAACTTTTTTGTATATATATATATATATGTACATATATATGTATATATTTTTATGTATATCTGTGGCTTCCCGGCAAATGTCAAGCTGTATAGTCGTGTTTTCTCTGTGCTACTTTTTTCTTATTGAAATTTCAATATTTCTTTGTACATATATAAATCAATAATGTAGTGATAAAAGTTTTGGAAATTTATCTGTGCGCATTTAAAGCTAAGTATAATATTTGTTGAGCATTTTTTGCATTGATTTTATTACACTTTGAAATGATTGCGCTGACGTTAGGCGTCAATTGGTTGGCCTCACGTTAGGCAACGAAGAATCGCTGGAGTTGCTCGACGAACGTAGAGTGTAGCTCATGTGGGAAAAGAACAAGAAAGAGAGTGCTGCCCAAAGCAATATTGTGCGCGCGACGCCTCTAACTGTCCTATCTAGCGGTACTCTTGCGGTTCTGTTAAATGTAGAAATGTGTGTCCTCCTCTTTTATTAAAGTAAAACGCAGGAGTTACACTGTATATATATATATATTATCACTTTATTGGATGTTTGTGTTTGCTTTCCTTCGGAGTGTTGCCCAAAGCAATATTGTGCGCACACGTCCGAAGCCTTTGCAAGCTCAAAGCCAATTGACCCTTCAAGATCAGCAACGCGATTTATATATCCTACAGAGCAATGGCAATTGCTGTATTACTGTATGGGTTGCTATGCACTAAACACAGAGTTGCTTACATATAAGTATTAACAAAACCCCACAGGGTTGCAATATCTTAAGTAAAGTCATCTATTACAATGTGTAATCTATTATAATATTTAAATTCAAGTCTTTAAAGTATGTGATTGCTTCAGTCTCCCCCTAGGATGTTGAAATCGTCCCGATGAGGCAGCCTATCTCCTGATCTTCCTCGGTCTTCCTCGACGTCGGATGACATTGACAGGAACTTCGGGTACATCATTTATGCTTTGAAATGGAGTGAGCGCGGACGCGTGATACATACCAAGTGGTTGTTGCAGATCTTCTTCATGAGCAATAACATACGTAGTTGCACCTTTTCGTTTAATAACGATGTAGGGCCCATCACGTTTAGGGGCGAATTTTGCTGTGACTCCTTTTGCTGCATTGCTCAAGACGTCAGTGGTAACAAGCACCTTGTCTCCTACTTCGAAAACGTTGTGTTCACGCAATTGCGAATTTGTGATTTCCTTGTTGGAATCTTGCTGCTTTTGTTCTCGTTCTTTCGCTGTTCTGAATGCGTCCGCAATAGTAGCCAAGTAAGGAGTGATCTCATGGATAAAATTTTCAGATTGGATGACTGCTCTAAGATCATGCTGAACATCGTCAATCGTTCGTAACTCTCGCCCAAATGTTAGGAAGGCGGATGTATATCCGGTGCTTTGACAACGGGTGGTGTTCATAGCGAATCGTATAGCTGCTAGTTTCTTTGACCAAATGCGATGTTGTCTGCCGACCGCAATGGACAGTTGTACTTTCAAGTCGCGATTTTTCCTCTCCACTGGGTTCGCTTGTGGATGGTACACTGGAGTAAGGACCTGATCGATATCGAAACAGTATGTAACCTTTTGCATGATAGCGGAGACGAACTGTGGACCGTTGTCACTAATGATTTTTCTAGGCACACCATAACGGAAAAATACCTCATTTATTAGCGTTTTTGCGCAATTTTCAGCCGTTGCCTCAATCAGTGCGAAGAGTTCTACCCAACGGCTAGCGATATCTTCGACGATAAACACCCATTGATACCCATCTTCATCGGGTGGTAAAGGCCCAAAAAGGTCAATCGCGATTATTTCAAATCTCTGCTTACTGCTTACGGTTTGGTATAAACCCATTGGTTTTAAATTTGTTGCTTTGTAGCGTTGGCAATCAATGCAATTTTTGACATGCGTCTTAATGTCTTTCCGAATGCCAGGCCAAAAATAGCGTGAAACAATTTTAGCGGTGCTTCTGTCTATCCCATAGTGGCCTGCCGTATCCTTATTATGGTAATACTCAAGTATTGCAGTTCGTTCATCTTTAGGAATAACCAACTGTGCTTCTTCAGTTTCTTCATCGTGATAAGAATAAAGGACTCCGTCGTTCATAAAGTACCCTCTCCTAGACCAATGCATCGCGTCATCTGAATTTTCTTCGAAACATTTGATAATGTGCTTAAGTTCGGAATCGTTAAGTTGACTGTCGCGAATTTCTTTTGCGCCTTTTCGTGGAAACTCCACATCAAAAGAGCATATCAAGCAAGTTGCATCTAGATGGTGTTGCATTTGGCAGGGTGGTCGCGATAGCATATCAGCCATAACATTAGTTTTCCCTGGTTGGTAGTCGATTTGTATATTGAATGGCTGCAATATTAACGCCCATCGTGCTAAGCGTCCAGTTGGTGACTTCAAATTCATCAACCATTTTAAAGGTTGATGATCGGTTATCAGCCTCACTTCAGAGCCCTCGATGTAGCCTCGATACTTCTGTACAGCCCACATTATGGCAAGTGCCTCTCTCTCAATCGTTGAATAATTTTGCTCAGCTGTAGATAACAATCTGCTGGCGTATTCTATTGGGTGCTCGTTAGGGCCCTCCCCCTGGAGCAAAACCGCGCCAAGTGCATAACCGCTGGCGTCAGTCTTCATGATGTATGGTGAGTTTTGATCCGCTTGTTTAAGTATTGGTGATGTAACCAACAAATTTTTTAAGCTCTCGTAGGCACTTTGCTGCTTACCGGTCCACAACCAAGCTGCATTTTTCTTTAAAAGTTGTGACAGTGGTTTGGACGGCTGTGCATCAGATCGCCCAAAACCTAATCGCCCAAAACCGAAAAATGTCAAATCGCCCAACATTTTGGGCGATTTGACATATGTCTAATAGCCCAAATGACAGATCGCCCAAAAAGTTGGGCGATTGGAAATAATGTCTAATTTCCTAAATGACAGATCGCCCAAAAAGTTGGGCGATTAGACATATGTCTAATTGCCCAAATGACAGATCGCCCAAATGACAGATCGCCCAAATGTCTAATCACCCAAATGTCAAATCGCCCAAAAATGCAAAAAACTTCTTGTCAACTTCTGTAAAAGGGAAAATGGTTAGTTCTTTGAAAATTTTTAAATCTAATTTTCCCTTTTACAAAATGCATAGGGCCGGTTGTTTGACTGCCGCTTGAGCCTAAGCCAACATATTGTAATTCTCCCTTTTACAAAATGTTTACTTCCGTAAAATGAAATATTAGTAAAATACATAATTATAATGCTAATTAATCTTAATTTATATTTTGCTACATATTTATTCACACAACTTCATAACATAACCCCTAACATAGAGCTATACAACCCCTAAAACCCCCCACTTACTACGATACTGAAAGTAAAAGGGAAAAAAAAATCTGAGAGGGTATTGCTTTTAGTTGAGAGCATATTTACCGTACTTTTATTTTATTATTTTGGCGAATTTGCTAAAAACAGAAAATGTCAAATCGCCCAAAAAGTTGGGCGATTTGACATATGTCTAATTGCCCAAATGTCAAATCGCCCAAATGTCTCACTGCACAAATGACAGATCGCCCAAAAAGTTGGGCGATTGGACATATGTCACATCGCCCAAATGTCTAATCGTCCAAAAAGTTGGGCGATTTGACATATGTCTAATTGCCCAAATGACAGATCGCCCAAATTTTTTTTTGGGCGATTTGACATTTTTGCTTTTGGGCGATTAGGTTTTGGGCGATCTGACGCACAGCCGGTTTGGACACTTCAGCGAAGTTTGACACGAAACGCCTGTACCAGGAGCATGCTTGTAAAAATGAAAGAAGCTCCTTTACACTCTGCGGTGATCTACGTTTCGTAATCGCTTCAACTTTAGCTGGATCTACCATAATTCCTTTGGGCGTTAAAACGTGTCCCAGGTATTTGACCTCGTTGCATGCAAATCGGCATTTCTCCTTATTAATCTTGAGACCAAAGTGCCGCAGACGATCAAAAACTTTCTGTAAATGTCCCAAGTGGTCTTCGAAACTTGGCGAGCAGGAAATAATATCATCCAGATATGCGAACAATGTTATGTCGGGTAACGTTACCTTTACACGGTCGATTAGACGCTGGAATGTCGCTGGAGCGTTTCGCAGCCCAAACGGCATACGAGTGAATTTGTACATTCCAAATGGTGTAATAAAAGCGGTTTTGTCTTGATCCTCTCTTTTAAGGCCTATCTGCCAGTAACCGGATCGCAAATCGATTGTAGACATACATTTTGTTGTTTTGGCTTCGTGCAGTAAGTCATCGACGCGTGGAAGTGGATATCGGTCAGGCTTAGATATAGCGTTAAGTTTCCGATAGTCAATGCAAACTCGGACACCGCCTGTTTTCTTGGGCACCATGACTACTGGAGCAGCCAATGGTGAATCGCATTCAACAATTACACCACTTTCCAACATTGTTCGAATTTCGCATTTTAACTCATTTTTACGCGCTGGTGAAAGACGGTATGGCGGTAGTGCATTAGGGGATTCACTTCCGGTGTCAATTTTATGCGTAGCGTAAGACGTTACTGAGGTAGGCTCAGCAAATAAATCTGCATTCTTCAACAATAATAAATCCAATTCACTCTTCTCACAATCTGTTAGTTCGATGGCGTCAGTTTCCTGCAGCATTTTAAACTCTATGGAGTGGATATTCAAACAATAATATTCATCAGTACTTGTCTTTCGTACTTTCATGGGTGGCGCAAATAGCCGCGAAATACTTTCGGGAGTGCTTTCGCCTATGGGGAGTGCATCCCTAAAAATGTTTTGTGTTGAGTGTGGCGAATAATCGTTATTTCGGTTGGCTTTGTTAGTTGCCTTGAGAGGTGAATCAATGTCTGGGATACGTGGCGCTGTGCTCATTCGATACCCCTTTTCCACAAACTCAATAAATCTTGATTTCTTGGTCATGTCTTCCTTACCTAAACCAGAGATTTTGCAAGCGTTAATATATTCTCCGCCAATATCCATTGGTAAGAGCTGAGTGATTTCACTCGATTTATTAAAATCGTGCTTAACTTTCGGTTCGTCTTCGAAATACCAAAATCTTTGCGCCATGTTCAGCACAATACCTGCTTGTTCCATAAAATCGGCGCCAATGAGTGTGCGATTTTTGGTAGCGTTCGGTAGGGAAATCAGGCGAATTTTCCTTTGGCGATTTCCAATTATAACGTCGCAGATGGTACACAACTTTTTTGCGTGGTGGTACTTCCATCTGCTAAGGTGACATCGGCTTTGACGTCTTGAAATACACACCCATTTTGAGTTAAAATCTTTTTCAAGTGTGCGCTGGCAATGCTTGTCTTTGCTCCGGTGTCAAAAATAGCTTCTCCTTTTAACCTGAACATATCAATACGAACGAGCGGAATCGGTCTACCAACAATGGTTGTTGAAACGTTATGGAATGCGAGATACTGTGGGCTCTCTTTGTTTCGCCCACTACAATTAGTGCAATTGGAACGGTATACACCTGGTGCACCGCGTCCTTAACATGCAAAAGCGGCCGTGCGCTTAGCCCCTGCATTTTGTGACGCTGCTTCTGCTGCGCTTGATATGCTAGCTTGTTGTTGTTGTAGTGATTGCTGCTGTTTTTCCGTTTCAGGCAAACTTCGACGGTATGGCCTCGAATTCGGCAAAAAGAGCACCGCTTTGGCTCATCTGCACACGACTGCTCAGTGACCGTATGTACGCTACGCGTAACTTCTTGCAAAAACATCTCCGCTTCACGGCAATGCGACAATAGTTCGTCAAAGGTTGAAAGCATTTCACGACGAACTCGTTCTCGAATCTTAACGGAAAGCAGGCCGTAAATCATGCTAACTTGTACAGTCTCGCTTACACTGTCTTTAAGTTGTGAAAACAGTAACCTTTTCTTACATACAAAAGCATCGGTAGGTTCTCTTGCTTGTTGTTTGCATTCAAAAATTGACATACAAATTTTCCAGTCGGGTGTTGGTGGTGACAATGTAGTGCGCCTCGACAAATGTTTTTACGCTTTCCTTCACCCCAATCCACCATGTTGCTGCATACTCTTCGAATAGAAGTGGCATTCCGCGCAATGCGTCTTCGTCGGAAACTCGTTCAATGTCTTTGTAGACGGTGACAGATGCAATGAACTCCTGTACAGCTTCTGGACTTCTCTGCCCACGGAAGCGTGCAGTGCACCCAGTAAATGAGCCTCCTTTTCTTTCGCCGGATATCGCTGCCATAATTTGGCTAAATTGCTCTGGTGAAAACGTTGCCATTTTTTCAGCTTTGTCGCGGTTCGCAGTCATTAAGTTGGGCGCCAATGAAATGATCGTGCTAACGTTAGGCGTCAATGAATTGGTTGGCCTCACGTTAGGCAACGAAGAATCGCTGGAGTTGCTCGACGAACGTAGAGTGTAGCTCATGTGGGAAAAGAACAAGAAAGAGAGTGCTGCCCAAAGCAATATTGTGCGCGCGACGCCTCTAACTGTCCTATCGAGCGGTACTCTTGCGGTTCTGTTAAATGTAGAAATGTGTGTCCTCCTCTTTTATTAAAGTAAAACGCAGGAGTTACACTGTATATATATATATATTATCACTTTATTGGATGTTTGTGTTTGCTTTCCTTCGGAGTGTTGCCCAAAGCAATATTGTGCGCACACGTCCGAAGCCTTCGCAAGCTCAAAGCCAATTGACCCTTCAAGATCAGCAACGCGATTTATATATCCTACAGAGCAATGGCAATTGCTGTATTACTGTATGGGTTGCTATGCACTAAACACAGAGTTGCTTACATATAAGTATTAACAAAACCCCACAGGGTTGCAATATCTTAAGTAAAGTAATCTATTACAATGTGTAATCTATTATAATATTTAAATTCAGGTCTTAAAAGTATGTGATTGCTTCACCTTTAATTTAGTTTTCAATTGCCGAGTCATTAGTTTATTTGCGTTGTTATTGTTTCTTATTTACATTGTTTTTGCTTCTTTTTTTGCTTTAAACTTTGTGTATTTGTTTAAGTTTGCGCGCATTTTCTTTTCTCTTTTTTGATTGTCATTGTTTAAACAGCTGTTTGCGTTTAGTTTTTTAGGTGTCTATTACTGTGCATCTAAAACTGTTCGTTGCATAAATAGCTCTCAAACCTTAAATAACTATAAAACTGGCATTACCTTCCAAACTGCTTTCTTCTTTGTTTTGTTAATACAATTTTGGTTTTTTCTTATATTGAATTTTACTGATTAAATTATGTCTTGCATTTTTGACAACTGCAAAAATAAAAGCGATAATGAGCAACGCTCTGTTGCATGCTGATTGTGCGATGGGATTGCTCATATAAAATGTGCCGGATTGATTGGTAGAGTCCTAGACGTAATAAATAAAGGAAGAGGTATTCGTTGGTCTTGTTTCAAATGCAGATCAACTGAGGTTAAACTTTTCCAATTTTTTAGAGAAACCAGAAATGGGTTTTCGAAATCGGCAAAGACCTTCGGGCACTTAATGGACACACAGTCCACCCAAGGAAAGTATTGTGGCTCCTCTTACATTTGTGCCCCAACCCTAGCAAATTGAGCTAATTAATCTTTTGTCTCCTGTCCCTCCGCCTCAGGGCCAGTCTTCATCAACTTCATCAAGAGCTATCTGCACTCGCGCTTCTCCCTCTAATAAAAGCAATTCTGATCATGAGAACTTACAGGTATCTTCACCTGAACTGGGTCCATCACCGCCTCAATCGCTTCCACCTTCCCAATCTGCACCTATTGTTGCAAAAACTGTAGCACCATTCGATTAGACTGACTGCTCTGCAAAGGAGCTGGTTGTGGTTCCTTTAAGAAAATCGATTTTTGTTTCTAGATTTGCTAGGGACACTTCTTCTGATGATATAGAGTTTTACATTTCATCAAAAATTATGACTTGTAACTTAGCAATCCGAAAATTTTACTTTAATTACGAACGTAACGTATCATCTTTTAAAATTGATGTGGCACCTGAAGTTTTTGATACTTTGCTTAACAATTCTTTTTGGCCAACCGGGGCATTTGTTCGCGAATTTGAATACAAGCCACATAAAAATAAAAATAAAATAAATATCTTAGCTTCAATTCCTAATCGTGACACTGAGCCAAAAAACTAATTTTAAATTCTACTTTAAGTATTTTCTACCAAAACGTTAGAGGTGAGTGATAATTTGTCAAGTGGTCACTTGATTTTTCACAATGCCAAGATGGTCATTATTATTTATGGTAATGAGTAGTCTGAAACACCCTCATAAGGGTTTACGGAGTCGTTTTTCCAAAAAGTTGTTTATTCTATTTTTTTTTGCTACCAATCAAAACGGTCAAGTTTTCTTTCTACATTAATTACGCAAAAACTAGTCGATCAAATCATTTCAGGATATGTTAAAATGACTATAAACTTTATAAAAATACAATTTTCACTAATAACAATAAATTTTTTTCCTACATTTTAATAACATTTTAAATTTCTCAATCGTTTAAAAATATGTTTTTTAATATATAATATTTCTTATATATATAAACTTCAGATTTTGAAAGAAAATCTTTGGGATTGTTATTAAGTTCGTAAATATTTGACTTTTTGTTGTGCGGCGCAATATTAAATTCTCACCTTTTTTAAATGAGCAATTACATTTTCTTTGTTGTAATCATTTTTATTTTATTTTTATATAATTTTTTACATTTCAAAGAACTTTATGGATTGTGCTTATATCATCTGCCGAGAAAATTTTGCTAACGATTGTTTTACCGTCTGATGGTCGATAAAAATGGTACTGACGCGTATTTTTAATGGTGACCGCTTTTTTGAAACGAGAGCGAAGTTTTTTCGCATGACATTCGTGTTCTTTTTCAGTACAGAAATCAAAGCTGATTTTTTAGAAAGACTTTTTTGCCCACTTATAAAGTTTTAGTGGAGAAGTAATGTGATCTCCATCCATACGTTACATGCTTGCTTCTTTTGCGCATCTCTTTGCAGTTCTCCCTATTCCATCGCATGCCCCCTTGCCATGAGCAGTTGCGAAAAAATTCCACTCAGCTTCGATATCAAAATCTTGCTTATGATTCATAAGATTGATAAAGTTGAATTTATTTTTATTTTGTGATCCACAACCATCCGAGAAATAAATGATTTTTTTTACATTTTCCGCGCCGAATTTTGATTTCAAGTGTTGGACGAGTTTAGAATTAAACAAATGTACTGACTCAGAATCGTGCGACAATTTTTCAGATATGACAACAAAACTCACATGTTTTTGTTTTTCATTTTCGCGGTAATACGTAACGTATGGATGAAAATTTGCTTGTTTGTTTGCCCAGTGCTGAGACTGTATTGCATTTTGAATATGAAAGGTGTAATTCTCAGCAAAATCCACACATACTATAAATTCTTTCTCGCGAACAGTCTCCTTGAGTTTGTTGAAATACGACGCTTGTGATTTTGCCAAAAAATAATGTTTCAATAAAATTGGTAATTCATCCGAAAACGCTCTGAGAAACTCTTCTGTGGATTGTGACAATTCAACTATTTCACATCTGTAAAGAAATGTTATACGATGATTGTTATTTTTATTCTTACTGTGAAATCTGCTAATTTCTGTTACAAATACATAATAAAATGCAGACCTGTCAGTAGTGGTCCATTGGCTGAATGTTAGGTTCTTTACATCATGTTTCTTGAAGCAATCTCTCAGCAACTGTTCCAGCGCAATTTTTACATTCGGAGAAATTACATTTTGCTCTTGGAGTTTCGCAAACTGAATTTTTGATTAGATCACGTCGACCTTGTATGAAGACAATTTTTTTTTCTTCAACGTCCGCTTGATCCCTTGTACTTTTAAATTCATATTTTCATGAATTTTACAGACGCAGACGTTGGGCGTGCCATTTTTGTTTGGGGCGAAGTTTGCGGAATTTAGAGAGACAAATTTTTGTATCAGAAAACTTTGCTTTGAATTGTTTATGCAAATCACACAGATTTGATAACAACAATCGTTTTTGCACTTTTAACCGTTCACCGTCATCACGAATAGATTTGAAGTCACCAATCCCAGGCATCGTCCTACTAACATCTTCAGATAAATAAAATTGTTTAACTTTTTCAATTTTTGACAATGGAAGCTTGCGACCAATTTTGCTTGGTGGTTTTGTTCCGTGTCCGAAATTCGCTCTAATTTTTTTCGCCCGAGATGCCAATCGACGAGATATTTGAAACTCCTCTTTCCGCATTTTCTTGATTGTCCAATTCGGTGGTAAAGTAGTCAGAACTTCAATTTTCTTCTTGTCGTTAGTTTCTGTTGTTTTTCGTCATCGTTTCCTGAATTTTTTGTTAATATGCGAAACGTATGACTTATCGTGTAGCGTTCTTCTTGAGACATCGTTTTTTTTTATTGTTGGTTCTCCAAATTCTTGCAAAACAATGTTAATTTTACTTATTTTCAATGCATCATCCACTTCACGGCAAAGAAAAGTTGGATCGCGTTTCTTCGACTAGAATCGCACATATGGAAACCAATGAAATTTTTAAACTTCGAGTTGCACTTTTTGCCAATGATAAATAAATTCTTTGTGATTTATGATTTATGATTTTTTTTTTGAGGATTGCAACACGAAGTTGCACGAACCATTTTCTTTTTTTTGCAATTATTATATGTTATTATTGTTATTACTTCATAAAAACATAAAAATTAATGAAGAGCAAAATTTTCGTGACGTCCGCACCATCAAAAAACAAACGAATGATAATAAACATGTCGTGACATGTGCGCCGCGCAACAAAAATTCAAATATTTACGAACTTAAGTACGGTCCCAAAGATTTTCTTTCAAAATCCTAAGTCAAAATATATTTAGAAGAAAAAAAGCGGTCACCTTCAAAATACGCGTCAGTACCATTTTTATCGACCACCAGACGGTAAAACAATTGTTAGCAAAATTTTCTCGGCAGAAGATGTAAGCACAATCCATAAAGTTCTTTGAACTTAAGTACGATCCCAAATATTTTCTTTTAAAATCTGAAGTTAAAATATATAGGAAATATAATATATTAAAAAACATATTTTTAAACGATTGAGAACGTTAAAAAAGATTTGTTTATAATAAATGTTATTAATAAAGTTTATAGTAATTTTTACATTTCCTGAAAATTTGAAATGATTTGATCGACTAGTTTTTGCGTAATTAATGTAGAAAGAAAACTTGACCGTTTTGTTTGGTAGCAAAAAAAAATTATAATAAACAACTTTTTGGAAAACCCTTATGAGGGTGTTTCAGACTACTCATTACCATAAATTATAATGACCATCTTGGCATTGTGAAAAATCAAGTGACCACTTAACAAAAGGCTTAGACTGTACCTATAACGTCATTTTCTTTACTGAAACCTGGCTTAAACCACATATTTTTAATTCAGAGATCCTTTCTAATCAATATCAATTTTATAGAAATGACCGTAAGGACAGAATCCGAAGATGTTAATATCCCCCTCATCGAGTCAATCGAATTTAAAGCAATACGAGTTATGGTAGGAAATGGTTTATTTTAATTAGCTGCCCTCCTAACTCTGACTTATCGGTATATTCTCAACATATTGCGTTACTTAGATCCTTAAGTTCAATGATTACTGCACATGACTCGATGATTGTACTTGGTGACTTTAATATGCCAGGCATATCATGGACTCTTATAGACGACTTTATCGTTCCAATATCATCAAGGGATAGATACAATGTGTTCTTAGAAGATATGGCTGAGCTCTGTCTAAATCAAATCAATTTAACTGCAAACAATTTTGGCACCATTCTGGATCTTGTTTTTGTTGATGACGTATCTAAGTCATCTATGAAGAGGTGCGAACCCTTGGTTATTCCAGAGGACTCTTATCACCCTGCGATTGAGGTAAATTACGAAGTTATTGGTGATTTTGGAAATAATGTTGATAAATCAAGTAGCTCAAACGCTCGTTTTAATTTCGTGAAAGGCAATTTTAAGAAATTAGATCGAGAATTATCAAAATTATCATGGCCGACGTATAAAGATGATGTTGAACATTGCGCTCAGCATTTTATTATCACTATATTTTGCTTATTTCAAAAGTTTGTACCAAAACGGGTTTGCGTACAAAAGGAGCAATCACCACCTTGGTTTACTAAAGAACTAAAAAATTTTAAAAATAAAAAGTCGCGATCTTTTAAACTGTACAAAAAAACTGGTTTGCACACTAAATATATTAAATACTCAATTATTCGACACGCTTATTTTGAATTAAATAAAAAATGCTACAAATCTTATTTGTGCAAAAAACCCTGAATCATTTTATGACTTCGTTAACTCTAGGACTCCCAATCAATTTCCAACATGTTTGCCCAATTCTTCAGGTCAAATAACTCCATTAACTCGCCTCTGAGCAAATCGTATCCATATAAACTCTGTTCCCTCACCTCTGCTATTACATATTTATTTATTTAATTATTTATTTATTTCAGTCTACAGGGTAACCTTACAGACTATTTCTGCTTTAACACAGTAAATAAATTTAATTTAAATCTAGATAATCAGTTCCTATTGTGAAGTCAATAAGTACGGACAATAGCGCTAGACTAACGTGCAAACAAATCAATCGTTCTTTTGTAAACAAAAAATCGTGTGAAGTAAAAGCTAAAAACTAAAAACTCTTCAGTGAGCTTGATGTACGAAAATAACGGTACGAGTGACGAAAGCGAAGGCTGGCAAGCCACGTATGGGTATAATCATAAATCAGTGAAGCGTAAGAGCAACGAATCACCTAAATTAAATAGTAAGCTGCAGAAATGCAGCACAACAACAATCAACACTAATCGATTCGCTGCATTGGACACAAACATGCAAAATGATGACAACAACGACGTAGAAGAAGACTCGGCACCAACAACATTGATTTCACATAAACCACCACCAATTTTCATACCGCAGGTGAACAACATAAGCAAAATGATGAGTAGCTTTTTGCCAATAATTGGCAAATAAAGTTTTACATACAAAGCAGGCAAAGACGGGCAAGCAAGAGTAATGACCGCAAATAGTGAAACCTACAGAAAACTTGTCAACTACCTAGATTCTAGTAATATTGTATTCCACACTTACCAATTAAAAGAAAAGCCCTATCGCATTGTCATAAAAAACATGAACTTTACAACGCCAATCGCAGATATTAAATTTGACTTAGCCAACCGCGGTCACAATGTTCGTAATATTGTAAACGCAAAGACCAAAGATACAAAAATGCCGATGTCGATATTTTTTGTAGACCTTGAACCCGCCGAAAACAACAAAAGTGTATTGGACATCAAACAGCTATGTCATGCAGTAGTCAAGATTGAACCGCCTCGTAAATTTAATGATCTAGCTCAATGCCATCGATGCCAGGAGTTTGGACACACCAAACAATACTGTAAAAAACCGTATAGATGTGTGAAATGCGGCCAAGATCATCCCTCCTCCACTTGCCAGAAAAGTATAAATATACCACCAAAATGTGTTCATTGCCTCCAAAATCATACTGCAAACTACAAGGGCTGTAAAGTATACCAACAACTGGTTTCTAAGAGAGACTCACATAAGATAGTTCGTAATGTACCAAAACCAAATAACACAATTAACTTCAAATCTGATGGTCAATTTCACAACAATAATTTTAGTTACGCAGATATCACTAAAGGGCAACAAACTGTCACCCCTAGCAACTATAAAAACGAAAGCCTAGAGAAACTGGAAGCACTGATTTCCAAGCAAATAGAGTTAACTACAACGCCAATGACAATGATCTCTTCTCTTATATCTAGATTATGCAATTAAGTCTTATATTAGCAATTTGGAATGCCAATGGACTAAGCAATCATAAATTAGAAGTTGAGTTATTCATTAAGACTAACAACGTCGACATACTACTGATATCAGAAACGCATTTCACTAATAAAACATTTTTTAGAATAAATGGATACGACCTAGTAATCACAAACCATCCCGTTGGTAAAGCACATGGTGGCCCATTCTCATCAAATCAGCAATAAAATAAATCCAATTAGAACCTGTTGCTACCCCTTCGATACAAGCTTCTTCCATTAAAATCCAATGTGTCAACGGCGATACTGTTATAAGCGCACTGTACCTGCCACCTCGTTTTAATATTGACAAACAAACATTTAAGGCGTTTTTCGGAAATCTAGGCGCAAGATTTTTGGCTGGAGGTGACTTCAATGCAAAGCATCCCTGGTGGGGGTCGCGACTTACGAACCCTAAAGGACGAGAGTTATACAAATGTATTTCTGAAAAAAACTTTAGCGTATTATCTACTGGAAGTCCCACCTACTGGCCCACCGACTCGAATAAAATTCCTGATCTTATTGACTTCGCCATTTACACCGGAATAGACTCTGACCGTCTAGAAATATTTGATAGCCAAGACCTAAATTCAGACCACTTTGCTCTTATCATTAATTTTAACATACCTGCTCTCCTTACCACACGGAAGCAACGTATCCTAAGAAAATAATCCGATATATTGTTTTTTCAATACTGGCTCGAATCCAATATTGATCTTAACGTGGAAATAAATTCAAATACGGAGTTAGATGAGCCGTTGAGAACTTTACCTGGAAAATTCACGAGGGCGCTTCTCTTGCAAACCGAAACATTAAGCCGGGTCACATCCAACGAAAAAATTCGCCATATTCCCTTGAAATTTTCAATAAAATCTGTCAAGTTATGCAGCTGAATCCTCTCCCATATCGATCGGCTTTTCGTGTTCGCAACAGCAAAGCGAAAAATACACCGCTGATTGTTAAACTGGTCTCCTCCCATGATCGCTCCCTGTTATTTGCTGCCGCTGCCAAGTTTTTCAAATTAAACAAAAGAGGTATTGAGCTAAGTGATATTGGGCGCCAATCCGAAGGAACAATACATCTAAATGAATCTCTCACCAAGCGTACGCTTGCGGTGATGCAATTCGCCACTCAACTGAAAAGGCAAAAGTGTGTAACATCTGCCTTCTCGTTTAAGGGACAGGTGTTTGTTCGTGTGCGGCCAAATGAAGCCGCGGTTAAAGTAGTCAGCATAGATGAAATTAAAGCGTTCTCTGCTGACAGCAAATGACTAGTTTCTAAGATTTATTGTAATGTTCGTTGTATTTTTTTGTTTTCTTATATCTTGCTTCGCTTTACCTTTCTCTTTTCTCACCTTACCCCTTTATCCATTCTGAGTGCTATGTATGTATATGTGGTTATTATTTGTCATCGCCCCCAGTGTGCAGCGTTTATTGCTCTGCATTGTTTATATGAACAGTAAAAAACATGGTGGCTCCAAAGACGGCACCTATAATTTGATCCGGCTCATTGGCAATCAAAAACGCGGTCTAAGAGTATGCCATCTTAATGCTCAAAGCCTCCAACCTAAAATTGACGAATTTAGATACATATTTGAATGCTCCAATG
This sequence comes from Philophylla caesio, assembly GCA_963971545.1. Lineage (NCBI taxonomy): Eukaryota > Metazoa > Arthropoda > Insecta > Diptera > Tephritidae > Philophylla > Philophylla caesio. The sequence continues at coordinate 154,475,677 of OZ020604.1, read as the reverse complement.
TTGATGTTGTATGTGTATCTGAGACTTGGTTCTCTTCGTGTCATATTGACAACTTAATATGTATTAGTGGCTATAAAGCGTTTCCTCTAGACAGAATCGGGAATGGTGGTGGTGTCGCTATATATGTAAAATCTGGCATTTCGTGTAAACTTAAATGTAAATCTGAACCTTTAGAAAGTGTTGAGTATATTTTCGTCGAGCTGGCATCTAAAATAAATACAATTTTAGTTGGATGTGTATATAGACCTAATCGCCAGATTGCATATTCCAATTTCGTTGATTTTGTTGAAAATCTGAGTTTAAACTATAGTGACATTATTATAACTGGTGATTTTAACAGTAACTTACTAACGGAAACCAAATTCTCGCTCTCGATGGAAAATCTCGGTCTGTACTCGGTCAACAATACGATACCTACCCATTTTACGCAAACTAACAACACCCTATTAGACGTATTCTTTGTAAATGAAATGACTAAAGTAATTCTCTATGACCAACTATCTATACCAAACTTCTCAAAGCATGATTTAATTTTTCTTATTTACGATTTTGCTTTTACGTATGATACGTTTCAATATACATATCGCGACTTCATGCATATTAATTATAACCATCTTGAGTTAGCTGTGGACGCTGTCGACTGGAAATCTGTTCAAAATTTGGTTTCGGCGGAAGAACAGATATGCTTTCTACAAGAAAACATCAGCACACTTTTTGATAAGTTTGTACCGCTTGTTACTAGAACAAACATAGTGAGGAGCAAGCCATGGTTCAATAATGACATTAGGAAATCAATTGATAAGCGAAATAAGGCGTATAATAGATGGAAACAATCCAAGTCCGAAAATAACTATCTAGACTACAAGATCCTAAGAAGAGAAGTTACCAAGGCCATTAAGGCACAAAAATTTAAATTCTATGAACAAAAATTTAGCTCTGCCGTAGGTTCTAGGCAAACATGGAATCATATTCGCGAAATCGGCATTGGTAATAGAAACATTCCGGGCAATGAATCCCTTAATGTGAATGAGCTTAATGAAAAATTTGTCCAAGTGCTCGCTGGTAGTATTTAATAATAATATCTGTTATGATCGTTATAATGTTGGTAAAACTGTCTCTGTGCCTGGTTTCTATTTTAAATGTATTGATGAATGTGATGTTGTCCAATCTATACTGAGTGTTAATGCTGTTGGTCTTGATGGTGTGCATCCAATATTTGTTAAATGTTTACTGCCAAAAATTTTAACTTTTATCACCTATGCATTTAATACTATTCTGACTACGTCTTCATTTCCAAACTGCTGGAAAATGGCCAAAATCATTCCGGTTAAAAAGCCCAATGGTGAATATAGGCCCATTGCGATACTTCCTTATTTATCTAAGGTACTGGAAAAGCAAGCAAATCAACCACTTCACATTAAAGAACTCCTTGATGACCCCGCACCAATCAGCCTTTACTACAAATAGAAGTTGTATTACAGCGCTCATTAAAGTCTCGGACGATATTCGGCTAAATATTGACAAAAATCACGTAACATTTTTAACTCTTCTTGACCACTCAAAAGCTTTTGACACCGTTGACCACAAATTAATGTGCTTAAAACTTGACAGCCTATTCAACTTTTCAACATCGGCAGTAAACCTAGTAAAGTCGTATCTTTTTCACCGTTCGCAATCCGTAAGTGTACGTGACAGTGTGTCTAACCCGTTGCCTATTTCTAAAGGTGTTCCGCAAGGATCAATTCTTGGTCCTCTACTGTTCACGTTGTACATTAATGACCTTCCAACTGTTTTGAAATATAGTAATATTCACGTTTACGCAGATGACGTCCAACTGTATCTTTGTTGTCCCCTAGTATCTGTCAATGCATGTATTACTAACCTAAACACAGACTTATATTGCTTGAATCAGTGGGCGTCTGACAATGGCTTGGCGCTTAATCCAAGCAAGTCCCAGTGCATTGTTATCTACAAGAAATTTTTAAACCTTGACGGCTATAACGAGGTAAAACTCAATAATTCTGTGATAAAATACGTGGACACAGCAAAAAACCTAGGAATAGTTTTCAATAGAACTTTGACGTGGAACAACCATATTCTTAGCACTATTGGCAAAGTATATGGCATGCTTCGGACTCTGTGGGGTATTCAGTACTTTACGCCGTTAAAAATACGACTTTTACTAGCCAAAACGTATCTTTTACCGACGTTATTATATGGTTGTGAATTGTTTGCAAATTGTGATAGTATATGTAGTAGAAAACTTAATGTTCTGTATAATAATATCGCGCGGTATATTTTTGGTATTAAACGTTATGAGCACATTTCTGAATTCGCGTTGAAAATCTTTTCTATAACTTTTGATGACATACTCAAAGTCAGGTGCTTAACGTTATTGCATAAAGTCATGACAACTAAGGAGCCGAGTTATCTGAAGGAACGACTGTCATGGACCAGATCTTCCCGGTTTCCGACTATTTCGTCTTTGAAATCGAGTTGCCTGACCTCTGAACGTCAATTCCTTGTGTACTCGGTCCGTCTTTGGAATTGTTTACCACCAGCGATTAGGAATAATAAAACCACGCTGCGATTCAAAGGTGAACTCATGTGTCACTTTACTAAATAATTGATATGGATACCATTAACTCTTCTTTTTGAATCTATTGATCTCTTCTGTCCCTTTTTTCTTCTACTAAACCATCTTACTAATCTTATTATATCTTCTATCTTAATATGTATCTATTTAAATTCATATATTTGTATTTTTTGTTAAGTCTAAATCTAAGTCTAAATTTAAGACAAATTTTATGTTATAATTAGGTATCTACGAGTACATGCACTGGAATTTAAAACCTCTGGTTGTTGTGCATGTACCTTAATAATCAAATAAATAAAATTAAAAAAATAAATACTAGGTTTAATTCACAATAAGAGGCGTCTTCGTAGAGTAAAATAGCATAAATCCAATCGATAAAACAGCTCTTAACAGATCAATTAAAGAATTAAAATACAAGCTATCGGAGTTAAAAAACGAAGCGATTGGAAATTATCTTAAAAACCTTGAACCAAGCAAAAATGATGAATATAACCTTTGGAATGCTACCAGATACTTGAAGCGACCAATTAAAAGGCAAGTTCCTGTTAAAGATCTAAATAATATGTGGTGCAGAACTAACAAAAGTAAAGCTGATGCTTTCGCTAATCACTTAAAACCACTTTTTAGCCATTTCTCCTTAACAGTGACTCTTATCGCCAAGAAACTGAAGCATATTTAGACGCTCCTTGCCAAATGGACCAACCCTTACCCTTCGTCCGACTGTCTGAAGTTAAAGCTGAGATCACACGTTTAAAAAACTTAAAATCTCCAGGATATGATATTTCTTCAGAGATTATTGCCGGCACTGGAGTCCTCTTCAATCATACCTGATCACCAATTTGGTTTCAGACCTATGCATGGTGCACCGGAGCAATGCCACCGCGTAGTAAAATCTATTTTATGTAGCCTGGAAGACAAAAAATACTGTTCTGCAGTTTTTCTGGACATACAACAAGCTTTCGACAGGGTGTGGCACACAGGACTTCTCTTTAAGTTAAAAAAATACTACCAACGCCATTTTACTTATTTCTACGATCATACCTAGATGGCAGACACTTTTTTGTAAAAATTCAAGACGAAACATCCGATATCTACGAGATAAATGCAGGTGTCCCGCAAGGTAGTGTACTTGGACCAACACTGTACACAATATTTACTTCTGATATGCCAGTTATAGAAGATGAAAACCTGACAGTTGCTACTTATGCAGATGACACTGCCATCCTCGCATTCTCTCCCTCTCCCGTTGAGGCATCGGAAACTGTTCAAGAGCAATTGAACAATATTAAGTCTTGGCTACAAAAAAAGGAATATCGTGGTGAATACCACAAAGTCAGCTCACGTCACTTTTACCATGAAAAAGGGAGACTGCCCCAGTGTCAGCCTTAACCAAACAGTTATTCCAAAATGTAGCAGTACTAAATACCTTGGTATGCACTTGGATAGGAGGCTTACTTGGCAGCAACATATAAAAGCCAAGAGATTACAGCTTAAGACGAAAACAAGTAAAATGTACTGGCTTCTTGGTCCCAAATCTAAACTTAGCATAAGAAATAAGATAATACTATACAAATCAATTTCAAAACCAATTTGGACGTATGGAATCCAATTGTGGGGTACAGCAAGTAATTCCAATGTGGAGATCCTCCAAAGATACCAATCGAAAACGCTACGATTAGTAGCTAACGCGCCATGGTACATTAAGAACATGCATTTACATAAAGATCTTGGAATAGCCAACATAAAGGATGAAATTAAAATATATAGTGCCAAAAATGTTAACAGATTAAACTATCATGCAAATACTCTCGCCATCAACTTATTAGACAATAGTGAAGACACTCGGCGGCTACAGAGGCTGCATCCATTAGACCTACCATTTAGGACATAGCTTTTAATTTTAACTACTGTTCATTATGTTTGTTACACCTTAAACTATATTTAAGGAACAAATTGCACTCTACGCATCAATGTCATTAATATAAAAAAAAAAAAAAATATCTAGATAAAGTGGTATTAAAATCTATATGATGAGCATAATTGTTACAAAGACGTATACATCGGGCAATTGGTTCATTATAGCCATAATTAATTCTATGAGAGGTTTCAACAAGCAAACGATTATGTCTTAATTCATGTGATGAAGTATAGAAATTCAAAAAACCATATAATTCATCACAATTAATTCTCTTATTTATTAAGTTGTAAACAAACATTAGCGCGAAGTAAGTTCTCCGATCTTCTAGAGATTGTAAGCCAAGAAGTTTCCAACTTCCAACATAGGATGGCAAATCGCTGGGCCAATTTAATTTAAATAGAGCCATTCTGGTAAAAGTTTTTTGAACCCTTTCAATTCTACTAATGTTAGATATGTAAGTAATAGGGACTCCATACAAGCCAACAATATTTAAAGTGGCTTCTAACTAAAGAGTTATAGAGATACTTTAATGTGCAAGGGTCCTTGAATTGACTTGAGTCTGCAATGAATGCTAATTCTCAGAAAAGCAAATCATCTGTGTCAATATGCGAAGACAGTAGTAAGCAACAACTAACATTGCATTCGTTGCTTAAAGAAATGTCTGCTTTCAGAGCTGAGAATGCGCGAGTGATTTCTCTTGTTAATAATTTGCACGAAGATAAAGCACAACAAATAAAAAGAATTGAAGGTTTACATGCCGAAATACGTACAATGCAGTCTACGCTTACTGATAATGTTGTTAACATTGCACAGCTCAATGCTGAAATCAAAAATCTTCGTGCTGTGGTTCACAGTTATATAAATCTAAATGTGAAAACTGCTAGTGGAGTAAACATACTCGCTGAGAATGTGGTCTCTGCGAATCAAACTCTTTCGCTATCGCATGCTGACAAGTCTGGGCATGACAGTTTTAACTCTCCAGCAGTGAGGAATGCAGTGACGACGACAATTTCATCGGCAAATGCTTTGCCACTGCCTTCCGTCCCGCATAATAAAGCCAATACTAGTGCTAACTCTAATGCTGACTCTGTCTGTAAAGCAACAGCCTTTAGCACTACTTCTACTACTACTACTACTACTACGGCCTATGCTTCTCCTGCCACTACAGTCGTCTCTGATGCTGGGGCCGTTCACTCTGATGCAGTTGACGTCGCTGTCCCTGCTCTTCCTGCTCTTCATGTTCCTGCTAATTCTCGTACTGTCAACGCATCCTCAAACTCTTATACATCTTATTCGCATGCTGTTACTGGTGGAAATGTGGGTTCTGCTGATGGTTTTTCTACTTCTGGTGGAGAGAAATTCCAGTTTCCGGCTTCTGTTGAAAAGAAAAAAAGACGTCAAGATCTGAGGGTGTTTGGTTTAAACTCTAACTCGGAGCTAGAAGTAGCTGTCCGTAAGAAGTGGTTACATGTATCTTCGTTTTTACCTACAGTCACTGCGACTCATATTGTTGATTATGTAGTGAAGCATGCCGGTATAGATAAAAAGCACTTAGCCTGCTTCGCTCTGGTCAAGCAACAAACACCGCCTGTTAAAGCAAGCAGTATTAATTTCAAACTCGGTGTCTCTGTGGCTTTCTACGAAAAGCTGATCTCACCAGATCTCTGGCCAGCTAATGTCAGATTGCGCCCGTTTCGTTTTTTTCAAAAAACCGAGACTCAACAACAACAAATTGTGTAGACATTGGTAAACGTGCTGGTAATGGATGCGATCTGAATGTGTATTTTCAGAATATATCTGGCCTTCGAACTAAAGCAGAATTAGTTCGAATTTTTAGCTCTCGTTTGGACTATGATGTATTTGTTATCGTTGAAACTTGGCTGTCAAAGGATTTTTTTGACAATGAATATTTTGATTCAAACCTGTATAACGTATATCGGAAGGATAGGGATGCTTTAAGGACAGGATGTACAAGAGGTGGTGGGGTTCTCATTGCGGTGCAAAGAAAATTTCACTCTTACTTAGGCACACTTGAGAATAGTGAATCTCTACTTGACCAACTTTGTGTTTGCGTAAGAGGGTCATCGCCTCTTAGCTCTCTGTTCTTTATTGTTTCCTATATCCCGCCTAATAGTAATGATCATATTTATCGTGCTCATTGTGATAATATCACTTCGTTAGTTTTAAGTTAAATGGGTGATAACCATGTTTGTGTATTGGGGGATGTCAACCTGGGTAATGTGCGGTGGTCCAAATCCTTTTCAAACTCAAACTTTGGTCTTACGCCTTTAATCAATTCTCATTGACAATCTTCTAAGCCTAAACTTATTGCAAATCAATAGATTTGCTAACAAGTTAGACAGAATTCTAGATCTTGCTTTTATCAGTGATAATGTTAATTGTTCTATTGAAAAATGCCATGCACCACTGTCACCATCTGATATGCACCATCTAACCCTTGTTTTAAAATTTGAGTTTTATAATTTTTCAACAAGTTATCCTGTTCACCACACCTCGTTTAGTTTTAGGGTCTGCGATTTTTCAAAAATAAACTCGCTGTTATCGGAGCGTAACTGGGACGATTTACTTTCCTCTCTTGATGTTTCAGAATGTTATCAAACTTTCAAATGTATTTTATCCGAAACCTGTATAAAAAACATATGTACCTGTTTTTAAGAAAAAACCATATAAACTACCTTGGTACAACCACCGCCTGAAAAAGTTAAAGAATCTTAGAAATAAGTTTTTTAAAAGATATAAGACTTCAGATAATGATATTTTCTTTGCCTTGTATCAGAAATACTTGAAAGAGTTTAATTGTCTAGACAAATTTCTTTATAGGAATTACATACTGAATGTTGAGTCAAGTATTAAATCTAATCCAAAATCTTTTTGGAATTTTATAAAGTCAAAAAAAATCAGCTGTAATATTCCGTCTGCCGTTTTTTTTGGAGAACATATCTGCTTCTAACTCCTCTGATGTTGCAAATTTGTTTGCGGAATTTTTCTGCTCAAACTTTCTACAAGAGGATAGTTTTTCTCAAGACAGGTTAGACGTTTTTGATAACGCATCCCTCAGTTTTGGTTTTCTCAGTCTCTCGTCCGAGGATGTTTTAAATGGAGTAACCAAGCTAAAACCGTCTGACAAGACAGATACTGATGGTTTTTCTGCGACGTTGCTGAAAAAAGTTCCTGCGTTAATACACCCCTTAAAGCTTATCTTTAATAAGTCGCTGGCTTCAGGTGTTTTTGTGGATGATTGGAAATTTACTTGCATTACTCCTATTTTTAAAAGTGGTAATAAAAATAATGTTGGCAATTATCGATCTATTTCGAAGTTATCTACAGTCTCTAAGCTCTTTGAATCCATAGTGAAAGAAAAAATATATTTTGCAACGAAAAGCGTGATAATACCAAATCAGCACGGCTTTGTACCCCATCGTTCCACAATTACGAACTTAACGGAGTTTAGTGAATATTGCATTGCGTCTTTTATTGGAGGATTTCAGGTCGATTGCAACTATACTGACTTCTCCAAAGCGTTCGACACAGTTTCCCATTCGATACTGGTTAAGAAATTAGCTCTTCTTGGATTCCATTCTGAATTTCTTAATTGGATCAGGTCTTACTTATTAAATAGGTGCTGCGTAGTCTCTATTGACGGGGTTTACTCTAGACCATTTACTGCCTATTCTGGAGTTCCCCAAGGCAGTATTTTAGGCCCATTGCTTTTTGTATTATTCATTAACGATATTAAAAATTGCTTTTCTTTTGCTAAATATTTACTTTATTTTTTCAATAATAAAAAGTCCCTCTCATGTGATTAAGCTTCAAGCAGATATAGATAACTTGCATCTCTGGTGCATGAAATCTCGCCTCTCATTGAATATTAAAAAGTGCTTTAAGATTACCTACGCGAAAATTCAAAACATCTTACCAACCCGTTACTTGATCTCTAATTCTGTATTAGAATCAGTAGAGGAAGTTAAAGATCTCGGCATTATTTTTAGTTCGAATTTTAATTTTAATAGTCATATTAGTAATATTATTAGCAAAGGTTATTCGGTTTTGGGATTTGTCAGGCGTAACTGCGTTAAGTTCGGTGACCCCTATACACTAAAATTTTTGTATACAGCATTTGTTCGTTCGAACTTGGAATACGGAGCTATTATTTGGAGGCCGCATCATAGTTCAGCCATAAATAGAATTGAACGGGTGCAAAAAGTATTCCTTAAATTCGCATTACGTTCTTTAAATTTTTCTGAGCCGCTGCCTTCATATAGTTCACGTTTACTTTTAATAAACTTAAAGTCTTTGGGAAGTAGGCGAGTTCTGCTCTCCCTGAGTTTTATTTTCGGAGTTATCAGTGGTGAAGTGGATTGTCCATCTCTTTTGGAACGGATTAACTTCAATGTTCCTAACCGCTCTTTACGCTTTGTTTTGCCTTTCTATGAAGAAAATCTTAAAACTGATTATGGCCGCAATGCTCCTATAGCCCGCGCTATCAATGAAATTAACAAGATCTCAAATTCTGTCTTCCTTGACTTTTCAGTTTCGAAAAATGAATTTTTGAACATTTTGAATTCCATTTTGTAATATAATTTCTTAATCTTATATATGTATGCATATTAATATTTCGATTTCCAAATTCTCGTTGTTAATGTTTTTAAGATCATTAGTTTTAAGTTCTAAATTTATGTTCATCATAGTCTGTAAGAAATGTATTTCATAGACTTAATTAAATAAATAAATAAATAAATAATGAAACCCAGCATAGAAAGTGCTTTAGAAAGAATATAATCAATATGCTTATTTGGAGTTAATTTCGTGTCGAAAATTACTCCAAGATCCTTCACTTCATCAATGCGATGTAAAATAATATTATTAATGGAATAGTCAAATATAGTGAGACTAGCAGTTTTGGTGTATGAAACCACATTGCATTTGTTTGTGTTAAGGAACAGATTGTTAACAGTGCACCATTGCTGAAACACCACAAGATCCGATTGTAAATTAAGGCAGTCATATAAATTACGTACCGGCATATAGGCTTTAACATCGTCAGCGAACATTAAGCATTTAGCAAAATTAAAGTGCTGGGGTAAGTCATTTATAAACAATAAAAACAGCAGTGGCCCACAATGAGTGCCCTGTGGTATTACAGACCATGCATTGATTAGGATGTCGGATTTGGTTGGGCCTATTTTAACTAAGAATTTCCGTCCTACTAAAAAACTTTCGAAAAACTTCAATAGGGTCCCTCTAATTCCATACAAAGGAAGCTTATGTAAAAGAACTGAATGGTTGACTTTGTCAAAAGCTTTGGAGAAGTCGGTATATACAACATCAAGCTGATATTTTTGCTCGAAGGCCTCAACAATTTGGTTCTTGATAATTAAAAGATTAGTAAATGAGGATCTACCAGGAAGAAATCCATGCTGAAATCGACTAAAGAGATCTTTAGAGTACTGAAAACGTTTAACATTCAATATATTATCGAATAACTTAGCGAAAGTAGATTGCTTTACAATTGGCCTATAGTTTGTAATTTTGTTACGATCTTTTTGAACAGAGTTTCCAGCAATCGAGGAAAACTCCATGTTTAAGACAAATGTTAAACAACATTGACAAAGAGTGAGAAATAGCATTGCAAAAGGCCTTTACGAATACCGGGGCGAGCCCCTCCAGATCTGGACAAGAACTTGATTTTAGGTTAGGAGATTGCCAGAGCTACGTCATCGGAAGAAATTTCAAAATAGATTATTGTACCCGAATTTACTATAGAGTCAAAAAATGCAGAGCTCGTATCAGATATCACTTGACATAAACTACTTGAAAGAACTTTGCAAACAGGTTGCAAGTTTCCAAGGAATTTTCAGAAAACACGCCCTCATACTCAAGGCTAGTTGGGAGACCATTCGTTTTACGTTTCTTATTAAAATGTCCAAAATTTCTCCGGATTGCTCTTGAGATCCCGTTCCACATTGGAGATGTACTGGTTATATAAGAAGCTGTGAAGACAGTCATAATCCTTTTTCAATTTAATTAGGCATAGATTATCCGCAACGCACTTGGTTTTGTTAAATTTTTTACGTGCTTTATTCTTTAGATTTTTCAAATGGCATAGTCTTGAATTGAACCATGGAGGCTTATCTCGTACAACTGAATTTTTTAAAGGAACAAAGTTGGAAATGCAATAATGCAGCTTATTGCGGAATAGTTCATACGAATTACATGGGTCATTAAAAGAGTTCAAAATGGACCAATCAACCGGCCTTGGCATAGTCATAAACTTTATGAAGAACAACGTTATTAGAAGCAAAGTTATAGAACTTGAAGCTTATAATTAGAGCCTTATAATGAATACTATTGGCAAATATGGGCGATAGGCTTTCAGAACAAAATATGTTAAGCTCATTAAATGCGAAAACTAAATCTAACGTTCGACCGTTGTCATTAATTGACTATTTCTGATTTAACATCGATTGGGATTAAGATATTATCGAAATATGACCACGAAATGTTACATAAATTAAAATCTCCTAAAAGTACAATTTGATCGTCTTTGTTTTTCAAATTATCCAATACACACATAACGTTGTTCAGGTGCATTTGATAAATTTCAATACCACTTGCTGGCGGAATATATGACAGTATGAAAAATATTGATTTGTTCTAAGAAACTATCATATGAATTTAATGTAACTAGAGAACTGCTAAGATCAGCTCTTACTGCAAGCAAAACTCCACCCCCCTTACTTGACCAGTAGAGGAAGCACAGCGATCTTTTTGATATACGATGTAATGGCCATCAAAAAACTCGGATGATAAATGCTTATCATTAAGCCACGTTTCTGTGATTGCCATCATAGCATATTCATGCATTGATGTTTCTCGATAAAATTGAACTGATTTTGTACGCATACTGCTCACATTTTGGTAATATAATGAGAAAACTGTACTTTTATCATTCGTGTGAGATGAATCATGGTCAACTGTGTCTACGTTTGATTGTTGGGAGGATTGATCTGATGAAAAATTTAAAGGGCCTCCATTAACATTTGCAGGCCAAAGCACTGGGTCCAGAACTTTATCAAGTAAAGATGGGGGAACGCCCAACTTGAAGTTCACCCACTTCAATGAAGATGAATCCGCATCCTTTTTAATTAGCTTAACGCAAGCAGTAAGGTTACGATCAATACGTGCATTTTTCTCAACAAAAGCAATAATGTTTTCCTTAGATACATTTGGTTTAAATGACGAAATGTGGATCAATTTCTTGGTAGCAACGACATCCAAATCAGTGCAGGAATTGGTGCCGATCACTGGCTCATGCGACTTATTTCGCTTTTTGCTAATCTTACTTTGCATAGTTGCCCACTGTACTTTGAAATGAGCGTGTGCAGCCGAACCAGCAGCAGAGGCGAGAGCAGAAGCAGCGGTCGATTGAACAGAAGCAGCAATCGATTGAAACGGAGCACTAGTCGAAGAGGAAGTAACAACCTTAGGCAGAACCAGGCTATCACTTGTAGTTGGCACAGTAACAGTGCATGTACTAGCGTTGGTAATAGGTGCATTGTTGACTTTGCCAGCAGAAACGACTTGAGCTGTGAAAGTACGAGGCGCAGAAACATCACAAGAAAGTGCAGGCGTAGTAGCAGTGCTGACTCTGTTAGTGTCAGCAGCGGCAGCGACAATGGGAGAAGATTTCGCACCAATAATGCTGTTGTTATTTTTTGCATTACGATTCTCTGCACGAAGGTGTTTAATATCAGTTGAGAGCATAGACACGGCCGAGACCAACTCTTCATAGCGAACACTCAGATTGCAATGATTCCGTTTTTGCTAATACATAAATGCTTATTACCTTCACAGAGTGCGCTAACCATAGCAACAATGCGAGAATTATCTGCTTTAAGACCAAGAATATCATTATGCAAACATTCAATAGTTGTCTGATCACTGCTTGCCGTTTGTTTATCCATTGCACTCATATTTGAAATAATCATGCAATCGTTATTACTCTGTTGAGATGGAGAAGTTGATAACGGCGACTTTTGTTGTTGGCAGATGCTCACATTTCGTTGGGAGCCGATTTCTTTGCTTGATAGAGAGGAATTATCATAACATGTAGCAACAACACCATCGTCCAGAATGGTGATAGGAGGCGGCGAACGGAGGGAATTTCGCCGAGCAGCATCACACTCTTTACATAGATACGGCCTGTCAGAACTCATAAAAATCAACATTAGCTGGCAAAATGTTAATACAGGCAAAATAAAAATATTCGTTGCACTTAGCGCAATTAATTTTTTGGTTTTTCGCTCTCTCCACTTTCTGGCCACAAAAACACGGTATTGTTATACAAAGTTGTGGCAATTTAATAGAGCCACTATCTCACAATCTTTCAATATAAAAATAAGCACAAGAACATTGGAAATAAAACTTAAACGCGGAGCAAACCAAAATACGTTCGCACCGCTCTTCAAACAAACTCAATCTCATGTATTCCGCAGATATCTTCCGAGGAAGTATTTTATTATTTGAGTAACTTAATACAAGCATTTAACGCTGGCCCCGATTCGATCCCGACGTGTTTCCTTATAAACTGTGCTAAACATATTTATGAGCCCTTAACTAATTTATTAAATCTTTCTCTTAAGCTTGGGATTTTCCCTTCGGCTTGGAAAGAATCATTCATAATACCCCTTTATAAGACCGGGAGTAGGTCCTCTATAGAAAATTATCGCGGTATAGCTAAGCTTTTTGCTATTCCTAAATTATTCGAAGCTATTGTTGTTGACCATTTAACGTATTCCATATCCTCTACAATTTCTAGCACACAACACGGGTTCTCTAAGAGTAAATCAACCGTTACAAACTTGCTTGAGGTAACAACTCATGTTTCAAATGGATTCAGAGAATTTATGCACATTGATGTTATATACACTGATTTTAATAAAGCATTCGACAGAGTAAGTCACTCTTTACTGATCCATAAACTCGATCTCCTTGGTTTTCAACCTAATCTCCTTCGTTGGATTTCTTTTTACCTCATTGACAGAACACAACGAGTTCCTTTTAAAAATAGTTCCTCAAACATTATTTATGTTTCTTCAGGGGTCCGGCAAGGAAGTCACCTTGGTCCGATTCTGTTTTTACTTTTTATAAATGACTTACCTTCTGTAGTAAATTATTCAAAAATTTTATAGTATGCTGATGATGTAAAGCTTTTTAAATCGTATTATTCTGTTGAGGAAAGGTCCTTACTACAAGCGGATTTAAATAGCATGACTAACTGGTGTGAAGTAATTACATGCCACTAAACCTTAAAAAATGTAAAGTAATGTGTTTTTCTCGCAGAGCAGTTCAACCAGCTTCTTATGACATATGTAACCATAACCTCGAACAAGTGTTTAACTTTGTTGATCTTGGAATTGCAATGGACCCGAAATTTAATTTTAATCTTCACATAAATGTCACAGTTAACAAAGCCAAGGGTGTTTTTGCATTTGTAAAACGGTGGTCAAAAGAATTCAATGACCCTTACATCACGAAAGCTCTGTTCACAACGTTAGTGAGGCCCATACTGAAATATGGATCTGTTGTTTGGAACCCGCAATATCAAGTTCATTCCGACCGAATAGAGTCAATTCAAAAACAATTTCTGCTTTTTGCTTTAAAAAATTATTGTTGGGATTCTCAGTACAACCTACCGCCATATATAAGTCGTTTAAAACTCATTAATCTTCCTACACTTGCTAGTCGCAGAGAAATGCTAGGCATTGTATTTTTGGTAAAGTTACTCACAGGCTTGATCTATAGCCTATATCTTCTTGGCGAAATAAAACTAAACGTTCCCTCCAGAATTTCAAGACATTCCCGGCCTCTCTTTCTGAAGCCATGTAAAAGTAATTTTGAGTTAAATAAGCCACTCCGTAGTTTGTATCAGGATTTTAACACTCACTCCGGTTCTTTTGATATTTCAGACTCACTTTTTTACATAAAGAGAACTATACTCAATGCTCTCAATAATTGATACATACATACATATAAATTAATATTCGATCAGCTGATGAGCATTTGTTCTGTAGCTGAACAGTTTTAGATCTCGACACTTAACAAACCTCTGCCTTTCATCACTCGGCGCAACATATGTATATGAAAAAAAAAATAAAAATTTTTTTTATATGTCCGTGCGTCACGCGGATGCGCCCCTCGCGTCGGTCGGGCGGGTATGGAGGGATAAAACCGTTGGAATTATTATTATTATTATAAGAAATCAGTTATGGGATGGAAAAAAAATTAGCCGTTTAGCCGCTAATAAAGTTAACCGGTTAAGGGCCGTTTGCACCAACTCCGGTTAAGCGCTTAATTGGAATTAAAAGCGCCGGTTAAGACCATCCGTCAGATAAGCAAGCGCTGAATTGTAGCTAACCGTCGGTAATTTTAACCAGAGATGGTTCCGATTAAGCGCTTAACCGGAGATGGAGCAAACGGCCCTAACATAGCTAACAGTTTTAGCCGGCTTGGCCGGTTAAATTGTACAGCCCTAATATAAATATACTCATATATATATGTATGTATGTATATCGTTCTTCTGATTATTAACTGCTTATCACTCATCTTTTAAATTCAAAATCGGTTTCAATGGTCACATTGGATTACTCGCCGTCCTGGTACATACAATATAAAATTGAGTATAAGGATCAATTAGCAGTAATCACATACTCGTAGGTATTTACTCCCATATCAATCGAATGATCATACCACGTTCTGCTGCGTACATACATACATACATAATATTAATTGTAATTGTAATACATTTGAAAGGTACTAATAACTGTAAGTATGTAATAAGAAATACATTAAAAAATTCTTTCAAATATGTATGTATGTATGTATGCATGCATGATATGTAAGTATGTACATACCTTTCCAAAAACTCTTTTTGTGGTCGGAATTATCCTCACTAAGGGCGTGATAGCTACTTCCAGCAGAATTGAGGTTCATGATGACATTAAATATTTTTAAGAAAAATGTTTACTTTCACAATTTGTAATAATATATATATGTACATATGTATATTCCTGAATATTCAAAATTATTTGGCTTGAATTCTTTCTACAAATATTGCTTTGATTGCCACTTTTTTTCAATAGGTTTGTTTTCAAGTAGATTTTAAGGAAGTCTTTACAAACAAATGTATGAAGTTCTAATATACATATAAAAAATGCACGCAGGGCTTTATCATGAACAAGCTATACATGTTATCAAAATAATTAAAGGGAGAATTTTAGTTTAGCACCCCCCGAATTGAAAATCAAGGGGGTGATAGGGGGGTAGAGGAGGACCTCCTGATTACAAATATATAGTTTTTAGCTGCCGGAGCCTTATAGTTTACGAGATATTAACACTTAAAGTTTATAAAATGCACACTATTATATTGGTTATTTCACTGAAAATTACACTATAACCACTTATCTACCGTCTGTAAAAGGCAAATAATTAACATTTAAAAAAAATCGCGCGCTTTTTTATTAAAAATTTTCACAAAAAATCAATATATAATGAGTACAATCAAAGGCGACTATGACTATTTTTTGCTTATTCTTTTATGCACATCACCGATATGGCAACACACTCATCATGTTATTGTCAACCATTTTGCGTGTATTCAAGGGCGCGATTAGTTTAATTTTATTTAATTAATATTTATTAATAAAACGTTTAAATATGAATTTTCTTAATTGTGCGGGTTCGGGAATGTTAATAATTGGCATTTTACAAACGGTAGACAAGTGTTTATAGTGTAATTTTCAGTGAAATAACTAATATAATAGTGTGCATTTTATAAACTTTAAGTGTTAATATCTCGTAAACTATAAAGCTCCGGCAGCTGAAAACTATATATTTGTAATCAGGAGGTCCCCCTCTACCCCGCAATCACCTCATTGATTTTAAATTCGGGGGGTGCTAAACTAAATCGCAGCCTAATTAAAAATTAAATAGTTACTTATGTGGCCAAACAATAACAAACCAAATGTATAAAACAATGAGCCAGTCTTACACAAACAATTTCTAACAAATAGAATTTGTACAAACAACAACTACATAGTCTAGTAGAAATAGCGCACTTGAATGGAGTAAGTTGTGATGATGATATGGGACAAATAACAACAGCTCACACAGCGAAAGGTAGCACAGCGCCTTCAGATGATGGCTTATGTATTAAGTTTGGAGTCGTAGGTTCGACTCCCGCGGAAGCCAAGAAGGAAAAAGTCTGATGAGAAAATATGGTGATTTCCGAAATAATATCTACTATAACTTCTACCGCTTTGAGTATTTTTATATTTTCCTAATAATTTTCTCAAAACCCAATTGGCCTTAAAGCTTATAAATAGTTCAAAATTAAATAGTTATAACAATAACAAACAATGTTTTTTTTTTAATCTGGCGGCTTGATTTCGTTTAAGATGTCATAGTCCCATAATACTTTTGTATGGCTAACATGGGTGTTTACACTACTGTCTTACACATCCATCGTCTGGTGGCCGAAAACCTTGCAGAAAACCGCCGTACTTCGGCTGAATCAACTGTAGAGACTAGCTTGTATCTCGATCATTAGATCGATAAGTTCTTGTCCAACTGCCGCAATGGAGTCACTTCTAGGATTGGCCCCTCTTCTCATTCACATACATTATTTAGCCGAACTTTTAAGCCGAAGCTGATAATAGAGTGCTATGCTACTCTTCAGTTGCTGGCAAAGAAAAACACAGTAATCCTGTGCTGGGTACCTGGTCACGACATATTAGCAGGGAACGAGGTCGGCCGACAAACTGGCTAGAGGGTGTTAATCCACCGTTCCTTGGGACCGGAACTGTTTTGTGAGCTCGACTATGCCACGTCCAAGTAATGCATACCGGACTGACAGGACTTAGACCGAGCCAAGTACTGGAATGCCATAGATGGCCCTATGCAAGTGAACTCTTTGCGAAGCCCTTTATAAAAAGTGACGCAAAACAGTTAGGTAGGTTTGAGGTTCCTTGCAGGTTGCCAACGCACACAACCGACTTGGCTTGTCTCCTGAGACTGAGACTGAGACAGAATGTCGACTATATCTGGAAGACGAAGAGACGTCTCAACACATTTTGTGCGAATATCCGGCCTTGACTGGATATAGACTCACATTCTTCTATATCGTTAGGAACACGGCTACCAAGGACCTTATCGTCTTCAATAAGAAGGCTGACGATGTCACGGGTTGTGGATTTTAAGGGCGAATTACTAACATACAAAAGATCTTTAAAGTCGCAGTTTTTATGACGTCAAATTATTTATTTATTTCGAGAAACTATCTTCTTTTTTGTTTAACAATCACTATTTATGAAGGCAAAAACAGTTAAGCGTGCGTCTGATATAATTGAACACATATGTCGAGAAAAAATTGTGGGTGTAAATATATTTTAAAACTCCGCTGAATAAGGTTTATTGGTAAAATCTTTTTATTTTCTTAAATCCAGCTCCGATTCGTACTTTTAGAATTCTTGGTCATACTATTGCTGGTTTTTTATATTATAATTGTGAAACTTTCCAAACTTAAGAGATAATTTGCAGTCGCTAACTTTTTGCTAACTTTTGTGCTTTGATGAATATAAATGTTTACCCTTCTGTTTCACTGAGGTCTTTTCGTGGTCTTTCCGACGTAAAACTGTCCATCTTTTCTAAGCAAATATTAACATACAAAATATTACCATAGTACTGAATTCAAATCTAAATTTTAATATGAAAAAGTTTATGCCAGTTTTTCACGTTATCCAGGTTATCGATATATACAATTTTTATGTGGTTATACTCGTACTTTTTCAGTTTCCAAAAACAATATGTAAGTCATTTTTTTTTTGAGTTCGAAAATCTAGATAACGTAATTGTAAGAAAAATCGTATGTGGGTTACATTATGAACCAGTTGCAGCATTACCGGTTAAAAAAAAAATTAAAAGCGCCGCATAAGACCATCCGTCAAAAAAGTAAGAGCTGAATTAAAAGCATAATAGTAGTTAACTGTCGGTAGTATTAATCAGCCGTTGAGAAATCCGCCCTTAGTTCTTTCCATAATCATATTTTTTTAATTCCGTTTTAATACTTTTCAGTTTAGTTTTTGTCAATAAATAATATATATGTATATTATTTACCTATATTATCGGAATTTCAAGGTCATGTCATTCCGTGACCTTAATGTGGTAAGTTAAGTAATAGTATGTCACGTTGCGCCATTAAACGTCATTCGTAAACTCAGGGTTACAAACACTTTTCGCTTAACTCGTTTTAAACACAACTTTTATATGGTATTTATGGACATACATACAACCGTTTTTTGGGACTGAATTCGACCGCAGTGTTAAAAATGAGAAACAGTAAAAAATCAAAAGCAAAACTAGACTTAGAGTTTGTTAAACACCCGATGTGAATGATCGACAGTTGTTATTAACTCGAGTTTATGAGCAATTTTGGAGTTTATTGTCACACACTTCTCATAAACTCGGAGTTTACCATACAAAATTTTTTTGTCTAACTAGCTTTAAACACCACTTTTTTTGGTGTTTATGGACGTGCAACCCTTATTTGAACAAATATTAGGCCGCACTGTTGACAAATTTTGGCATCATTGTTTAAAAGTTTTGCTGCACTGTTAACGGTTTGACAGTTCATAATTTCAAATACGGGGGTGGTTTGATAGGTCATCGACTTTAGGAATTTCCCGCGCAGAAACTATAAATGCATCATTGCTGCCTTTAAATGCCATCTTATAATAAACTACTAAGTAAGCTGATTAAGCAATATTTTTTGCGTAAAAAAACCATCACCTAAATCAAGCAAAGGCTTGATAAATACTATAAGGACCTTGCACCAACAAATTCAATGGTTAAAATTGAATTACTGAGTTCCGTTGTCAAGGCATTAAAAGTGGTGCCGAACGTTCAGGTCGTCCAGAAGTGGTCGTTACACCAGAAATCGCCGTTAGAATCCATGGAATGATATTGGAAGACTGGAGAACGAAAGTGTGTGAAGTGTGAAAAGGTTGTAGGCAACCAACTGAGCGGGAACATCACATTTAACACGAATATTTGTATATAAAAATGCTATCCGCGCGATGGGTGCCGCGATTGCTCACACTCGACCATAAGTGTAACCGGTTGATCTCTTTAAAACCATGGCAAAAGTCCATCTACGAATTGCTGCCCCATCCAGCATATTTTCCAGATTTAGCCTGCGCCTATTTCCTATTTCTAAACTTGAAGATATGGCTGGGTGGTAAGAGGTTAGGGTCAAATGAAGAGAATATGACAAAAACAAACACTTATTTTAAAAGCGTTGAGAAAAGCTATAGTTTGGAAGGAATAAAAAAATATGTTTTATTAAAAAGTCAATGATTTATCAAACCGCCTTCGTTAATTATTCGTAAACAAAATAAATCAAGTTTCACAAACAAAACCTTCAAATAATGATGCAAAACCACCGTCACCACAAATCGCCGTCTACCATGGAGTTGCCTTCGCATTCACCATTGCTCAGTGATCCATGCCATCGCTAGCATTATCCAATTTTTTGCACTTTTTTTTACATTTGTAAATATAAGTACAAATGTATTTTCATAAACAAAACAAAATTTGTATTTGAAAGTTAATAAACAAATGTCAATTAAACTCAAAGTTTCTTAAACACCTCAATGAGAACGTTTGACAGTTGTTCATAAACTCAACGCAAGTGACGCCGAACGTTCCGGACGTTCCAAAGAGGTTGTTACAACAGAAATCGTCGATAAAATTCATGGAATGATATTGGATGACCAGAGAATGAAAGTGCGTGAGGTGGCTGAGACTCTACGCCTTAGGCTCAGTTAGTCAAGACTTGACTTAACTTAACTTTACTTAAGAATTGGCAACGATTACTCAACACGTCAGGCCTAGTAGGCATCTCAACTGACTGGTTACATCACATTTTACGCGATTGCTCGCACTCGACAATGAGCGCAACCGTGATACCTTCAAAACCATTGCAAAAATTCATGAATTAGGGTACGGAACTGCTACTGCATCCTACATAATCGCCAGTTTTGACCACATGCCACTATTTCCTATTTCCAACCTGAATTAATGGCTGCTTGGGAAGAGGTTTAGGGGTAATGAAGAGGTCAGCTCAGAAACAAACGCGTTTTTCGAGTCTTCAGAAAACCTATAATTTTAAGAAATAAAAAAATGCCAAAAACGCTTGACTAAGTGTATAGAATAAAAAGAAGATAACGCGTATGTTGAGAAATTCAACGTATTTTAGGCGAAAAAAAAAGTATTTTATTCAAAAAGTCACTGACTTATCAAAGCGTGTAACAAAATTTTTAAGCTTACATATTTCGATATCAACAAATTAAAATTCCTCAAAAAAAAAAAACAGTAAAATTAGACTGAAGTAACTCTTCATTATTTTTCACTTTTAAATGTCTAATGGATCTTGTTCTTTACCTCGGAAGTCAGTACAAGTTTTACCACTATTTTAAGAAAATTAACTTATATTTTATGCAACTCTGTCAGTACTTAGTAGTTTTAAATACAACCGTGCTCTCAAAATCAGCTCTGAAAATCAGGTGATCTCAGCTGGGAGCTATTTCCGGGAAAACAGCTGATTGTTATCTTACTTATAGACCTGTACGATGTACGCTATATAGGTCCCGACTATCACGTTCGGTTAAAATGCTCGCATACCCAAAATGTTCTGTGTCTAAAAATTCAAAGGAAGATTCACTTACAACATAAACAAAAGTATTTGAAGTTTATTAAATTTCTGTTTATTAAACATTAATGTTAGATTAGATTATATTAATTAGTTGGTCTATTGTGCCCTTACCATCTTTCCCTTCGTCGCGCTAGAGCCTCGCACTCCAGGAGTAGGTGTGTGGAGATCTCCTTGACCATGTCGCAGAATCGACTTAGGTCGTTCGACAATATACCCAGTTTATACAGATGTCGCCTTAACCTGCAGTGGCCTGGAAGGATACCTGTTAGGATTATAAGTTTTATTTTTGGGAGGTTTATAAGTAATTTAAATCTTTTGTTACTATATCCCCCCCCCCCCCCCAATTTCTTTGCCTGTAAGAAGCCGGAGGTGTCTTCTCATTGCTGGGCCCTAAGCTGACTTGTTCCCTTTCTGCGTGCTTCCTATATGTTGCTTGTTCCTATTGGGAAGAAGTGCTCATGTCCTATTGAGCTCGAGGTGGCCGCCATCCTGGGTAGTTAGTCTGCCACCTCTTTGCCTGTGTGACCTGGCATCATTAACCCTTCATTACCTCGAAGGAAAAAGGGTCCTGAATGATGCCTGGCTATCGCTTAGTATGAGAATTTTTTCATCTCGATAGTTCCTGTGTCGGCACATACGCTCATGGCATATGTTTCTGCCTGGAAGATGCTGGAAAAGGCACCCATTGGGAGCGAAAGTTTTACCCTGGGACCATAAACGCGAGCCTCAAAACACTCCAAGGTCTTAGATTCATCAGTGTACCACTGCAGTGTGCTTTACTGGCCCCATTTCTCTAGAATAGTGAGGTTCCAATTTATTTTGTCTTTTATTATATATATTTTTAAGTGTCTTTCAAACAATACTTCCTTATTTACATTATCCCTGGGAAAGAGTGCTAGTTGGAGCTGATAACAAATTTTCTCAATTTTTTTGCCCAATGCTTCCGTAATCCAGACACATCCCAGGCGTTGCAGCTTAGCGAGATATTGCCTTACCGTGACCAGGTTGGTTAGAAACACAAGCAACATCTCCGTACGTTCCCATTAGTCGACCTATGATGGTGTACGTCCATCTCAAAACTTTCGGGGTCCTTCCTATGATTTTTCGGCTAGACCCTTGATTACAATGAGTGTCTTCGTAGCTTTGAAGGTGATCGCATCAACATGACTCTTCCACAGAAGGTCAGGGTCCAAGGTTAGAACCAAATATTTCACCTCTGTGGCAATCATAGCCTCACAGCTATGTTGCTCATACCCTGCAACTTCCTTCCCCTGGTAAATGGGACGATAACTGTTTTAGAAGGGTTGATGTTCAGCCCTACATCAGTGCACAATTTTTTTGCTAGTTGGAGCCCTCTTTAAATGGTATCACAGAGGGTAGTAGACAACTTTTCTCTTGGGATAATCACTATGTCATCCGCATAACCCGTTTTCCAAGGCTCCAAAATAAAGGGGATAAAACTGCATTTAACTGTTTTGAGCTTATTCTCTGACAGCCATAAGACACCCAAAACTGCTGGGTAATTCTGTACGATCCTGTATTACTCCACCAGTGCCTGGCTTTCCGGTGGTAGATATCACCGATTCTGGCCATTATTTCCCTAAGCGAGGCGCCAATGTTTACCACATTGGACCTGTTCAGTGCAGATCCACACCTCGTTGGTTTATCTGCTGTTTCATTTTCGTAAATGTCCCTATGTCCCGGGACCCATATCAGGGTAATTTCGTATTGTGTGAAGATTGAAGCCATTTCTCTACTACTACTGTCTGTGAAAATGTTCACTCGCATGCCAGCTGCTGCATTCCTTTCATTATACCTAATCGCCTCCTTTATTGCAAACGTCTCGGCCTGGAAAACGCTTGCATAGTCTGGTAGACGGTAGGATAGTTGCAGGTTATGATGTTCAATGTAAACCCCTGCCCCAACCCCACACTCCATCTTCGATTCGTCCGTCACCCGTTACACTAGTGGCTGCTGACCTTTGGATTCCTGCCATTTTCTTGACTAAGTAATCTTTGGTAAGAGCTGGCCACCATACCAGCGCCCCGTATGAGAGTATGGGTCGGACTATAGCTGTGTACATCCAGTGCACAATCTTTGGGTTTAATACCCATTTATTGCCTATTATATCCTTAGAAGTTTTTTCTAATAGCGGTCACCCCTCGGCAGGCAATGGCAAACCTCCGAGGATATTTCTGCCATGAAAAAGCTTCTCATTAAATACATCTGCCGTTCGGAGTCGGCACAAAACTGTAGGTCCCTCCATTTGTGGTATAATATAAAGACGCACACCACAAATGGTAGGAGAAGCTCAACCAAACACTGAGCTATATAGTGTACGCGCCAAAATTATATTATATATATATATCCTCAGATGTAGGTAAAAGAAAGATACGTTTTAATCTTCACAATACTTCATTTATTTAACCATTTACAAAATATCTTAATTAATACGATTGAAATAAGTACGTCGCTCGACACCCCGGAAAAGGAAACGAAGTCCCTCAGCCCACATAAGCGTTGCCACTCGATTATCATGAATAAATAAATTTCTGCTGCCAACACCTTCCCTTTTTAATAATATGTATCGGATAGATTTTCTTCAAGTGGCCTTGTAGCGGTCGACTGGTTTAGGTGTACGCTGGGGTCGCATATATGGGCTCACCGGCCTGGTTTGGTTTTCAGTCCGCATACTCGCGGCCACTTTCGCGTGTCCGCTCATCGTTAGTTGTTTGATTTACCGGTATCGATTCTGATGTCTCGTTCAGAATGTCAGCTGGTGTCCAGGAGTTTGAAACGTGATCTGGTGCGATATCATACAGCTGAAACGCCTCCGTCAGTCGTTTGGCATTACATTCGGCTTCGTTTTCCGTTAGTGCTGAACTTTCTTGATGAATCTGATTGGCGTGACATCGAACCACCTTACCATTCTTACCATTCTGTAGTTGTTTGTTGTAAATGACCTTGCCGATGCGTTCAACGATTCTACCTTTCACCCATTTGAAACTGTCTTTGTGTTTATATTCGCTAACAAAGACGAGACCTTCGATGTCGTAACACCTCTGTCTGTCTGGCGCTATATATCTTAGATCCGGTAGGTAAAGTTAGCTTAAGCAAATCGAGTTTGAGACGTAGCTGGCTTCCAAGTAGAACTTCCGCCGGTGATTTGCTGTCTTCATTTTGCTTGTGGTGTGGATCTGTAAACTTGTAAAAAAAACTAAAAGATTTTGCGCAGTTACCCCTTCCCCGTTCAGCTTTTTTAATGCCCGTTTGAAAGTATCGACAAACCTCTCAGCTTGGCCGTTCGACATGGGATAATAGGGACTGCTGCGAAAGTGTTCATTGCCGTGCTCAGCTAAAAATTGCTGAAATTGGTAACTGGTGAATTATCAGATACTTTTGTTTTCGGCAATCCAAATCTAGCAAAAATGTCATTCAAAATAAGAATTGTTTGCGTTGTTGTAATCGATTTGGTTTTTATTATTTCTGGTCACTTTGAAAACGCGTAAATAACCACGAGATAATAACAAGAATCAATTGGTCCAGCGTAATCAAAGTGGAGCCGTTCCCACGGCCCGAAGGGTTTTGGCCAGGGATGTAAATTTGTTTTTTTGACCAGAGCTTCTACGTCAGCATCAATGTTCGCCCAGAACACGTAGTTGAGGGCGATGGCTTTTGTATACTGTATGCCAGGGTGACCACGATGAAGCTCTTTAAGTACACGCATTTGAAAAGCAACCTTCGACAAGTATCTATTCGATTAAAGTACTGTTTTAAATCATAATTGTCACATTTGGCCATCCGTCAGTTACATATCTACCAATTTTCGAAAGTACGGTGTCTTTCGTGGTTTCGTATCGAACCATTTTGCCTGTAAGCGGTAGTTTGTTAATTGATTCTGCTAAAATTTTGTTTTATTTCCGACTCGAACTCAATTGCTGCGATACCGTAATCTTCTGAAGGTTTAAGTGTGTTGCATGTAAGGCGCGACAGGACGTCAGCGTATCCGAAACTGGTTGTTGATATAAACTTTAATTCGAAATCGTTTGCGAGCAATTTGACTGCCCATCCCTGTAGTATATTTGCTTGATGTGCACTGATTCCCGCTTTATTTCCAAATATAGCGATTAAGGGTTTGTGATCTGTCTGAAGTTTAAACTTCCGACCGAAGATCATTCTGTGGAATTTTGTAAGTGCGAAAATAATTGCCAAAGCCTCTTTCTTTATTTGACTGTAATGTTTTTCTACGGGTGTAAGCGATCTCGATGCATAGTAAATAGGTTTCAATGAGCCGTCTTCAAATTCATGTAAAATAACAGCTCCGAGGCCGTAGCTAGATGCGTCGGCTGCTACTACTATGACTTTTGTTGGATCATAATGTGTTAGTAACAGCTTTGATGATAGAATATCTGTAAGACTATTAAAATAAAATTTTGGTGTATTTTTGTCCAGTGCCAGGTTCTGTTTTTCTGTAGTAACTCGTCTAATGGATCTCGATGTTCCGCATGTGGCTAATAAATTTTCCGTAAAAATTAATCCCGCCCACATATGGTCTTAATTCGGATTGATTTCTCGGCTCAGGCATGTATTTCATTGCATCGATGTGCTTCGGATCTGGACTTATGCAACTTTATATAGAATGTAGCCTAAATAAGACATTTCCGAATTAGAAAATTTACGTTTTTCCAATTTTAATTTGAAACCATATTGTTGTATTCGCTGTAAGACTTCGTGCAAATTTGCGTCGTGCTCTGTTTGGTTTTTACCCAAAACGAAATATTGTCAATGTAGGCTGCCGCATTGTCCAAACCTGCCAAAAGTTCTTTGGAAGCGTCATCAACCTCAACTTGTAGGAATGCATCTGATAAGTCGATGTGGCTGAACACTGTGGCTTTGTTGAGCTTAGCAAAAATATCCTCAGGTAAAGGCAGTGGATACTGATACGTTTCCAAAGCGTCGTTCAGACCTGTCAAAAAGTCAGCGCATTCAGAGGCATATTCTCCAGTTGGAACGCAGATATCCAGTCCAAACCGAACACATTAAGGTTGATTGTGGTTACAAAACACGTCAGCATTTTTATTGTTCCATTCAAGTTGACTTCACACTCAAAATGTGCATACAGGGGTAAGTCGCCAGTTGCGCTTCTTGCGGAATTAGTAACTTTTTTTATATTTGTTAAACTTAATTTGTCAAAATTAGCTTTCGAAATTATTGTGATGTCGGACGCTGTATCAAATTGCAATTTTACTTGCATATTGTTGATTTTTACGCTGATATATTTGCGTTGTGAAGTTATGATGCCTTTTGTTTGTTTTACCTTTGTCTGGTGTTTGAGTTTTGTTGTGCTTGGTTTGCTTTATTACCGATTTTGATTTTACTTTGCAGTAACCTTCTTTGTGTCCGATTTGTGATATTTCTCGCAGGTATGATTTTTGTAAGTGCAATTGCGTACGTAGTGCATGGCTCCACAAAACCAACAAGGTGTTTTCGGTTTAGTTTGTACTCGTTGGTAAGCAATTTGTTTACTTGAGTGGGTTCGTGACCTTTGTTTACTACTAGTGCTATGTCCGATTTTAAGTTTATAATTCGGTGACATTCTCTGGAAAGTGTGTCCAAATTTATTGTATTGGCTTCTGTGTCCAATTTACATAGTTCACGTTTGGGTTCTTATATCGAAATCTGATTCGGCCTTAAGTCCCATTACGAATATTTGACATTTGAAGTGATCTAATGTTATGGTGTTTAATTTTAAGTGTTCACACTGCTTGTTGACCTCCGCTGCGTATGTGCTAAAGTCCATGAGTGGTGCTTTAGTCATTTGAAGACAGTTGTAGCGGATGCTGAATTGAGATTTTTGATTTCCAAACAATTGCTTTCGTTTGTCTACAGTACAGGCGAAATCGAATTTCCTTGAATGCTTGGTTAAAATGTAGTCAACATATTTACTGCGGACACTAGTGCTGAGTTTTCTTAATAAGAGTCTCACTTTAGCTGCGTCGTCGAGCTTATTGGCATCTATTAAGAATAAGTCTTCGTAGCGAGCGTACCACGTTTCAAAAGTGAGGTTAAGTTCTGGGTCATATATGAATTCGGTGATGCTCGTGGCTACTGTATCCATTGTTCGCTCTGGTTGCAAATCTACTTTTGGACCATCGTATATATCACTAGATTTCGATGAAAAGAGTTCTGTTACAAGAGCTTGCATAGCCGCGCTATCTTGCTCCTGCTGCTTTTTCATTTCGTGCGTCGCTCGACACCCCGGAAAAAGGAAACGAAGTCCCTCAGCCCAAATAACCGTTGTCACTCGATTATCATGAGTAAATAAATTTCTGCTGCCAACATTGCCTAACACTCGTTTAGTAGCATAGAGAGCCACCGATGCCTTTCTTACTCGCTCCTTAATGTTCAGCCTCCAATTAAGCTTTGGGTCCAGAATGACTCTAAGGTATTTCACCCTGTTTGACTGACCAAGTTTCGTTCCTCGGAGCTTAGGTTTAGTGAAATAAGGTAGTTTGGTTTTATTTGGAAAGATCATTAGGTCCGTTTTATTAGGGTTCACCTTAAGCGCACAGTTTATGACGCAGGAGTCCACCTCCCGAATACCCTCTCCTCAATTTCGGTGATGACCGGAAGAAATTTTCCCGATACCAGTATTGCAACATCATCTTCATAAGATACTGATTTAATTCCCCAGGAATCTAGCTTTACCAGGGTGTGCCCTTTACCGCATATACGGTTCTATATATCTTGGAAACCTAAATCAGCATAAATTGCTCTGCTCCTTTGCAGGGACACTATCCATGACCGGACGCAGAGATCAATGCTGCTAGTGTCCCAAGTATTGTATCTATGCTGACATTATTTAAGGCCCCTTCGATATCTAGTACAGTGAACTCTCAATCGTGCGTATCACCTCGTGCAGGAATGTTTTCGTTGACTTTCCTTTCAGTTGTGAGTGTGATAAAAAGGAAGTGTTATCTCTAATGTACAAGTCTAGGAGTCTCTCGAAAGTCTTAAGTACAAAGGACATTAGGCTTATTGGCCGGAAATCTTTAGCATTATCAGGACCTCGTTTCTCTGCTTTAGGAATGAAAATTACCTTTATTCTCTTCCAGCTTAGGGGGACGTGGTTCAATATAAGGCACATTCTGAAAATTGCCAACTGGACCGGGACGACCACCTCTAACGCTTTCTGAAGCATAAATGGTAGTATTCCGTCCATCCACAGTGATTTAAAGGGTGAAAAGCTAAAAATTGCAATTTTAGCTTCTCTTTGTCCAGTAGCACACCTAAGAGCTCATTGGAAGCGGTTGATGAAGGGTTTGGGTCCTCGGCTTCT
This sequence comes from Philophylla caesio, assembly GCA_963971545.1. NCBI lineage: Eukaryota > Metazoa > Arthropoda > Insecta > Diptera > Tephritidae > Philophylla > Philophylla caesio. The sequence continues at coordinate 154,447,035 of OZ020604.1, read as the reverse complement.
AATTCGTTGAGCCTGCTCCCTGGAAAACGCGTAATAAGTAGAATATCCCAAGCCGACTCCGGCCAAAAGCCATCTGGTCTTTTTATATATGTTGGCTGGGAGTGTCCCTTAGCAAGGAGTCTGCTCAATCTGGAAGATTCCTTGATATCTTCAATGGATTCGCATAAATCTCTTCAGGATACCTCCTTAGCATCTCGGATCGCTTTCTTATACTTTTTTAAGAAAGTTTTATAACGGTCCCAGACCTTACTTTTGTATCCGTCATTGAAGGCCCTCCTAACCTGCTTCCGGAGCACTGCGAGTTCCTCATTCCACCAAGGTATGCGAGCCTTCTTACCATAACTTAATGGACAGGTTTTCGAAAAGGCCTTTCCAAAGACTTTTTCTAAGCTGTCCGTCCTGGCATCTAGCTCAACCCTTGTGAAACATCTTCAACTGGTATTTCGTTCACTTCTTTGGTAATGATTTTTTGGGAAAAGACCGCAATCCTTTACTCAAAAAGTATACGACGGTGGTCCGAGAGGGTTTCTTCACCGCATACTTTCCACTTATAACCTTAAGGATACCCTTGGTTAACAATGTTAGGTCTAAAACTTCTTCCCAGCCCATAAAATCTGGAGTATTAGGAAATTAGAACATAGAAAAGCTTTTAAATGTTTTTTGACTAATATACATCATCCGGGTTTACCTGATAGGCAGCTGTAGAAGAGGTTATAGTGGGCGTACGTGAGCCCCTTAACCTCAAGGTCCCAGGGTTCCTGAATCAAAGCGACGTCGATGTCTTCCTCCCTAAAGAAGACCATTACGTTGTCCGAGGTGGATTTATAATGTCTAAGGTTGGCCTGAACAACCTTCATCGACTACTTCTGAATTTTTTTTGTCTGTTGACACCTGGCTAGCACTTCGATCAACGTCCTCGCCAGCGTCCCCCTTCTGGCTCATGTCACCCAACAACTGGTTGGCGTCTTCGACATTTGCCTAAGGGATAACTTCGTTGGAGCGGAAGATCTTGAGTTTTACTATTCTCACTCCGAAGAACAGCTTGTTATCCACCTTCCGCAGTGGATCGATGCACTCGTCGTTGAGCCCTAGAAGATACGATTAGCTCTGCGCACCCTCGATAGGTTTTTCCGCACAAATGACTGCCCAGTCCGTCATTGGTATGTTGGGGTTTTGCCGTTGAAGGAGACGCACAAGCTTCTCTATGGCCAACTTCGGCAGCCAAATTCGGGCCCTGGGTCTTCTAGGGATCTTCGCGGCCGGGATAGTTTGACCTTCAAACCCGAATCCGAGAATCTCCCTGGATAACTCATCCCTGCATTTGAAAATCCGGTAACCTGTCAGAGTCTCACTAGAGTCGTATCCCGGACCGATCTACTACGAGACATTCATTAATAGTAGAGAGAAAGCACTAAATCCAGTTTGTACCTTTCTCCTGGCGGAGTCCATTGGTGGTACTTGGCTCCTTGTCATCTATGACGTGTTCTTCTGACGTTTGTCGATCCAGGAAACTGACCCTGCGCTTGGAGATTTTCGCTTGCATACTCCTCTCTACCGCTACAGTTCCTGCCGTAAATAATTCTGCTAAAATTTGTGTGATTACTTTATGCCAGCTGATGTCGAAATATTTAAATTTGACATTCGAGTTTGGCAGCACTTTTCTCAAGTTCAGACGGCATCAGCGATAGGAAATTTTTCGTATTCGTAGCGGAGGGTTACTTTCGTTACTTTTCTAAGACGTACCCAGCGATAAAGCATATCAGGAAAGTGGAGTTATAAACAAAATTATAAATGTATAAGAAGGGACAACACGTTATGCTTTCTCTTTTGCTCAAGTTAATTTTAATTTAATGGCTAGAGTGAGAAAGCACGCCCCTGGAGATTCACTCGGTGCTTATAATAACGTGGTGTCCCTTCTTATACATTTATGTTATTTGTTATAAGTAAATGCAGAGTTGTCGGTACTAGAAATAAGCTTGCCTATGTGAGGGAGTTCGGAAACCGTGTTATTGTAATACAACAGTTGTAAATTTGTTGTTTTTGTTTCAAACTCTGAATGGTATGTTAATGGCTAGTTATTCAGTGCGGGTTTAAACTCAGTTTAAACTAAGTTTAGTTAAATTCAGTCTAAATTTAAACTTAGTTTCCTTGCGCACAATTTAATTCGTGGCAACCAATACAGATTTAACAGGTAACCGCAATCGAAAAATTGCAACCCTGCTAGGTTTTTTTTAAACCTTTATTCTCAATAAGAACTACCAAATCAGTCTAATGAAAACAAAAGTTGACAATTCACAACGTTTGAGCCTTGGGACAGAGTTGGGCATTAAGTGTACGCGTTTTGCGCCAGCAACTAATTCACAGTTCGCAAAATGATCTATGGACACCAAATTGTTGCAGTTAACGTGATGCCACAACTTTTTATAAAGAAACTCTGCCTTTTACTAGCTGTTTCTTGCTTAGGACGCACCTTCCCAACTCTGTACAATTTGGACACATACTACAAAACGCAATACACATACTCTACCGCTACAGTTCCTGCCGTACCTGCTGTCATTGTAGATGTTTTTGGTGGGTTGACAATAACAGCACCTGCCAACGCCGTTGTTGTCGTTGTCATCTTTTTACTGGCCGCTTTCTGTAGCTGCTGTTGCTGTTTTTTGGTTGTTGTTGTTTCTTCATTTTATTTGTACGACTGCTAGCTCGACCTATTCCAAACATAGCAGTCAAGGTCTGTGTTGGGGAAACTCGGGGGCCACTGTCACTCCTCGAGGCGGCTTGGTATCAAGGATGCTCTGTTATAATACAGCCGGTACTCCTGGCTGCAAACCGACCAATGGGCACGGTGTCGCCTAACACCCTGGCTTAAGAAGTGGTAGTTCTTGGTCATCGCCCCAAGCGGCCCCGACCATCCCCTCGGACCTCCAAATAATTGCGATGATACGATCGGATGGTCGAATATATTTCGCTAACTGGCGCCAGTTGGAAATACCAAGCGTACCTAAGTCCCTTACCGCCTGATCTTTCCAACGCAGAGGAGGCCGCCCTTTTCCTCTGCTACCACCAGCAGCAAGTAAAAGAGTGAAGTTTCGTATCATATTATCTATGTATGTGTTTTGGTCAACAAATGAATAAAGTCTTTACATTTGAAGTATTAGTAATTAAAAAAAACTATTTTTGCTAAAATAACTCATTCAGCGCTATCGCTGAGTATGTCATAGTACGATTTTCGTAGATTCTACGAAAAAGGCATCAACGAGTACGAATGGCTACATCGTAGTTTCGAAATTCGTAGAGTTGCATCGGTGAGTTTATTCGTAGCGCAATTTCGTAGATTTTTCGATGAATTTGTTACGACGTGTTTTGGTTGTCGGAGAAAATTTTTAAAACCATTTTCTGAAAGAACATCCATTTTATTTTAATAATTTATAATAATACAGAAACATAGTGAGATTGTAAGTATTAAATTTGATAAAAATGTTTTTACATATTTCTGTTAGCCTAGTAAATGTTAATATTTTTACAATTTAATTGAGCTCAAGGCCAGTTTATGGAAGACTTTTTGTGAAAAACCAACAACAGTTTTAAATGGTTGAAGTTATAGTACTATTTCGGAAATCACCACATTTCCTCATCAGACTTCTTTTTGATTATTCAATTAAATTAATTTTTAATTTAATTTTTCATAACCACTTCTCTCAGGCTTTGAACCCGGGAGCTCGGAGTTGCAGAGCCAATACGCTACCTATTGTGCTACGCTAGCCGAGTTGGCTGTTGTGTTTATTTCATCTTCCTTAAACAAACCAACTACAAACAAGAGCAACTGATCTGCCGCTATTTAACTTGTTTGTGTGGTTGTTGTTTGTGTTTTTTTTTTATTTTGCAAATTATGTATAAGTATTTTACTTTATATTATAATGCATTTTTAAGGTGTGCTCATCCTTGTATACAAATGTTTGTTCATATTTCTGTTAGCCTAGTAAATGTTAATATTTTTACAATTTAATTGAGCTCAAGGCCAGTTTATGGAAGACTTTTTGTGAAAAAACAACAACAGTTTTAAATGGTTGAAGTTATAGTACTATTTCGGAAATCACCACATTTCCTCATCAGACTTCTTTTTGATTATTCAATTAAATTAATTTTTAATTTAATTTTTCATAACCACTTCTCTCAGGCTTTGAACCCGGGAGCTCGGAGATGCAGAGCCAATACGCTGTGCTACGCTAGCCGAGTTGGCTGTTGTGTTTATTTCATCTTCCTTAAACAAACCAACTACAAACAAGAGCAACTGATCTGCCGCTATTTAACTTGTTTGTGTGGTTGTTGTTTGTGTTTTTTTTTTATTTTGCAAATTATGTATAAGTTTTTATTTAAAGCAATATTCATTCTTGTTTGTTGTTTTACATTTGCTTTCAAAAATGTTAACAACGCTCTCGCATTACGCTCGGTTGCTAGATTAGTTGCAGGAAAATTCAGAATTTGTAGTGGGTTATGCCAAATTCAAAGAGGAGGAGGTTGACAACTTATGGACACAATTTTACGCAGTTTATGGATCTCATTCATTGACGACGGTCTCGCAACACTTAAGATGCCATCTTTTACCACCCCAACCACATTCATAAATGATGATTTTTTGAATCGAAGGTTTTTAACAAATCTGTAATTTAAAACTGGTAAAATTAATTATATGTTTCAACAGCCGAAACTTTTTCATACAAAGTGGCATCAGATTCCAAAGTATTTTAGATATGACATTTTGTTTAATAAATCCAGAAGAGAGCTATAAAAGTAAATAATTCTGCTAAAATTTGTGTGATTACTTTATGCCAGCTGATGTCGAAATATTTAAATTTGACATTCAAGTTTGGCAGCACTTTTTTCAAGTTCAGACGGCATCAGCGATAGGAAATTTTTCGTATTCGTAGCGGAGGGTTACTTTCGTTACTTTTCTAAGACGTACCTAGCGATAAAGCATATCAGGAAAGTGGAGTTATAAACAAAATTATAAATGTATAAGAAGGGACAACACGTTATGCTTTCTCTTTTGCTCAAGTTAATTTTAATTTTATGGCTAGAGTGAGAAAGCACGCCCCTGGAGATTCACTCGGTGCTTATAATAACGTGGTGTCCCTTCTTATACATTTATGTTATTTGTTATAAGTAAATGCAGAGTTGTCAGTACTAGGAATAAGCTTGCCTATGTGAGGGAGTTCGGAAACCGTGTTATCGTAATACAACAGTTGTAAATTTGTTGTTTTTGTTTCAAACTCTGAATGGTATGTTTATGGCTAGTTATTCAGTGCGGGTTTAAACTCAGTTTAAACTAAGTTTAGTTAAATTCAGTCTAAATTTAAACTTAGTTTCCTTGCGCACAATTTAATTCGGGGCAACCAATACAGATTTAACAGGTAACCGCAATCGAAAAATTGCAACCCTGCTAGGTTTTTTATATACCTTTATTCTCAATAAGAACTACCAAATCAGTCTAATGAAAACAAAAGTTGACAACTCACAAATTCAATTTACCCAAAATAAATGAATACAAAATGTACATTTTTATTTCAGAACCTAACGTTTGAGCCTTGGGATAGAGTTGGGCATTAAGTGTACGCGTTTGGCGCCAGCAACTAATTCACTGTTCGCAAAATGATCTATGGACACCAAATTGTTTCAGTTAACGTGATGCCACAACTTTTTATAAAGAAACTCTGCCTTTTACTAGCTGTTTCTTGCTGAGGACGCTCCTTCCCAACTCTGTACAATTTGGACACATACTACAAAACGCAAATATACAAAATATTTATGCAATTCAGGAGCAAAATGTACAATATATTTTTTCACTACAAAGCACGAATCAGATGTAAACAATTTTTTTGTTTTTATCGAATGAAGACAAATTTTGACAATTAAAATATATGAAACAAATTTAATTATTAACTCTACTGAGCTTACCTGTTAAATCTGCCTTGGTGGCAACCAAAATAAAATTTGTCAGCAAGCATGTGATATGTTACATTAATTTTAACCCTGCCACATCGTCTGTTAAATCAGGGTTTAACTTACACTGAAAAACGGGCCTAGTTTGTTATTTGTGTGTGTTATTCGATCAGCTCTTTCTGTTTATCATCATCTGAGGTTTATTTTTGTTTGAAAAAAATTACTATTATTATGGAGTTCACAAGCTGCATTATTTGTCGTATTTATCGTATATAGTGATCGTAGTACAACAGTTGTAAACTTTTTGTTTTTGTTTCACATATTGAATTTTCGTATTTTAATACAACTCTGATAGGTAATGTTTATGTTTATAGATGTTTTGTTACGTATTTAAAACACCTGAAATTGAATTTTGTATTCTACGGCAATGGTTACAAAGTTTTTCGAAACAGTGGCAGCATCTCACATTTTGACAATGAGAGGTATCAAATTTGACATACTGAGAAACTAATTATTTAAATAGCAAGACAAAATGTTTATTCACATAAGCAACAATTTTTTTCAGAAAACGTATAAATGTGAATAAACATTGTGTCTTGCTATTTAAATAATTAGTTTCTCGCAAACATATTACACGTCTTAAACAATTTCAATACTTTAATATTGAATGAACATCTTCGCTTTCGGTTTTCTATTAAATTAACAAAACAAAACTAAACAGCTATTTTTTATTACCTCCCCTTTCACAGGTTACAAAATTTTCCTGGTTACAATGAGCGTAGAATACGAAATGGTAACAAAATTTACTGAATGTTAAATTTTAATACTTTATTAAATTTTATTACCTTGCTGGAATATACCTATTAGTGTGTTATTTGTGTGTGTTATTCGTTCAGTTATTTCTGTTTTTCATCATTTGAGATTTAATTTTATTTGAAAAAAAGTAAAATAAAGCAATGGTTACAATTTTTTCGGAAGCAGTGGCAACACGTCACATTTTGACAAATCGAGGTGTCAAAATCAAAATTTAAATATACGTTATATTAGGTGGCAGAAGCAACAGAAGCTAAGTATGTTTCATTATTTTTAAATAAATTTAATTAATGCAAATGATTTTTTTCAGAAAATTTGCAAGGGCCACAAAAGCGCAGCTAAAATGGTACGTTGACTACATTAAAAGCCATCTACAAATTATTAATAGGAAATTTGCACCGGCGGACCCACAGGTGCAAAATACACTGTGGGATGAAGTGGCTCATGGCTTAAACGCAATGTATGGACCCCGAAAAACTGCCGCCAAATGGAAAGTGGTAGGATTGACTTGTTTTATTTATAAACGTATGTATTATTAACAACTACCTTTGAGCAACTGGAAAAAAAAAAAGTTGCGTTCACGAGCTCGCACAATAAAAGCGGAGCGCTTGCGAACTGGTGGAGGCTTTTTCATGGCTGAAGAGCTGAACATACATACATATGTATTTACGTATACTAACATTTACTTACTTACCGAATTAAATACTTATGTATATATCATAATACCTACTTAAAACTGCAAATACATCTATCTATACATAATTTGCATTTGTACACTTTGCATATTTGTACATCTTACATATCTTTGTACTCTATACTTACCTTTTACTTACTTTTTGCTTAGGAAACTTCATATACGGCAATGAAAGAGGAATACTTGGAGGACTTAAATGTATCCGTCGCTTCTAACAGTGGCGAAAGAGACCAGACTTGTGCTGCATCGCTTGGGGTTTTATCTGCGTCGCCTGCTGCGTCATCTTAACGGCCTTTGTATGACAGCCAAAAAGTGGCAAAGGACATGCTAAGTATATACAAGACAGGTTAAATCGGTTGCTAATAATTTGTATAGAACACGAAAAAGCTAGTTCCATCAGTTACGAAGACTCTAGCTGAGCAACTGCAATAAAAAACTTTTAACAAAAAGTATTGACTATGATTTTAGAAATAAAGTATTAATAAAAAATTCAATATATACGTATATAATAGGATTGACAATCTCACAGTCTGAACGAAAGTACACGTATGCACCAAACGTTGCCAAGCTTGCGTCGCAGAATGCCTGAATTTTTCCCATATAGAATGAGGCGTCAATCAAAAGCGCGGAAATTGAAAACTGCTCGTTAGACCAAACTGTGCGTCAGTCCATATAGTTTGCAAACGACTGCGGCAAGCTTTTATCCCACTGTACCTTTTCTTTCGAAAGGACTGGCGAAACAAGGCCAAGGGGATCATAAAATTTAGCAATATATGAAAGTATCGTTCGTTTTGTCGGGCGTGCGTTATATACGATGGGCGAAAAGGAAAATAAAAAATCATCACTCATAGCAGTCTTCGCTACATCAGTTCCATCATGGAATTTTAGCAGACTCTTACGCTCTGAGTGAGGAATAACTTGCAGCGTACCAGCCTCATTGGAGCACCACTTGCGTATGTTGAAACCTCCACACTAAGTAAACGTTTTACCAGACGTCTCATCTCCACAAACTCCTCCATGGTATCACCGCCTGAAATTAGATCGTCAAAATTAAAATCTCTTTTTCATCGTACGAAAGTTGGTGCATAATGCGTATTGCCAAAAAGCGGCAGATTTTGTAGCATATGTTATTGTATCTAATTTATATACCTTTATATCATCAGTGGATGCCCACGCCATAAAATGCATTGAAGAAAAATTGATGGCTGATAATATGCAGAACCAGAGGCGACGAGATGAAACTCTGTGCTCTGCGTTGATGCAGACTGGTAAAGGAATGGAGGCAATCGGCAAAGCCATGAAGAAACTAGTGGATAAGCTCTAATTGATATATATTATAATTAATTTATTTATTGATTTTGTTTTTTAAATATCTAGTCCTTTTAAATGAAAGAATGAACTGAAATGAAGACTGATTTTTGTTAATAAATTGTTAATAATAATATTTATATCTTTATTTTTTCACAAAGGAATTTAAGCAACAAAAGTCGAAACTGTACATGTAATAACTGCATAGAAATTTAAAAAATAATTGTGCACGAATGCGTTCTCCTTCACGAAAGAGCCCGTTACGAAATGAGATCGTTCGTAAGGATTGGCTATTTTATCCGTAGATTTTCTTCCAATTCCAATTCCACACTTTACACGCAAGAATTTGGCAGATTAACTTCGTAACAGAACACCTTATCAAGTGAATATGATGATAACTGGGTAAGCAATACATAAGTCTGAATCTGCTTTTATTAGTAATATATTGTTTTTTAGGTATGAAGAGAAATCGCAGAAATCAGCTCTGTACTTCCGCCATTACTTGGCTAATTCTGTGGAGGTAAAATATAGTGGACAAGGCTATGGAGCTATGTTCTGCCAAAGAATCTTTGATAGAAAATATAAAAAAGGACTAAGCAACGATGAATCCTATCAAATTCTCGAACACTGTGTTAAGCAAATCCAAAAACGGCTTGTAATAAATAAAAAGAATTTCAAAGTAGCTCTTGTGAATAAGGACGGAGTAACAGCATTGTTTGATATTAAAGCGAAAATCGAATGTAATAACTATTAAATTAATTACGCTTGTTTGGTACTTTATATGAAATTTTATTAAAAGCAAAGCTATTACTATCACTTTCCGTAATTCGTTTACTTTTGGTGGCCAATCGAAGTCTATTTTCACTACGTCAAGGGCGATAATGTTAATCAAGCTTAAAGGCTGTATACTGTTCTGGGACGTGTATGCAGAGGTCGACGATGTAATACAAGTATCTGTGTTTTTTGTTGAATTTCAAATTCTTGTACATCTAGATTTTTTTGTACATGTGCGGTGATACAAGTATTAAGTTGACAAAGTGCACGATAGCATTTTCGTTTTTGTTCTTCTCCCATTTTAATATGTGATAAATCTTCTCTTGACACCATCTGAAGATCGCGCACAGACACTTTTTGAGAATCATCGATACATTTCTCCATTTCACGAGCACATTCGGAAGACATCGAAAAACGGAATGCATTTGGTATTTCGAAAACGAATGGGCGTCCGGCGCCAAGGCATCGTACATCTACATCTTCTCCACCACTCGACATAAAATTGATTTTCTTCCGATCATCGCTGCAATACAAACATAAAATATAGAATATACGAATTTCGAAAAATATGAATAAATGTGCCATTTTTCACCCAAATTAATCCACCTTAGTCACTTAAACGATCACGATCCGCTTAAAATAATAAAACAAAAATAAAATTGTTAGTAAACAACTCAAAACGAGACGTCGGCAGCTAAACCACAAAAACAAACAACTGACTAGATTGCTGTTAATTAACAATAACAAATGATGTCAATCACTAAGGGCCAGTTTTTCAGTGCAAGTTAAACTCTGTTTGCCGTTTAAACTAAGTTTAAACTCAGCATGCTTGTTTTTCAGTCAACTTTAAACGTAGTTTAAACTAAGTTTAAACGGCCGATCTGGCACGGTTAAACTCCGTTTAACGAATCAGCTGTTCGCCAACTACTTTATTTTGGTTGCAACAAATATTTGAGCGCAAGGTCCTCTAATTGAATTTTTATTTTAAAAAAATGGATATTTCCTCTGGTGAAAGTGACTACAGTAACACAGAAGTAAGCGAAATACTTACAATTACTATATTAAGGAGAAAAAGAGTAATATCTACTCATCCGAATCATTTTGATATTTTTGACGAAAAGGATTTCTTCGACCGCTTTCGATTTGTTTTTAGTATCAAAGGCAACAGTGTCTAAAGTGGTAACATTGGTGGCGCACCACATAGCTCTGATAAGGGCTAGTTTTATTAAATTCCCGGAAACCGAAACGGAGAAACATGAAACATATAAAGGATTCTTCAAAATAGCAAAGTTTCCCACAGTAATAGCATCTTTGGATTGCACACACATAAAGATTATTTATCCTGGTAATAAGTTTAATTTAACTTGATACCGAATTTATACTTATTTACATAACTCTTTTGAAGGTGGCGACAATCCGGAGCTGAATCGGAATCGAAAGGGATTTTTTTCTATAAACGTACAAACTACATGTGATGCTAGCCTCAAAATAACAAATATTGTGGCCCGGTGGCCAGGATCTGCTCATGATTCAAATATATTAAGCAATTCGAGGATATACTCACGGTTTGAAAGTGGTGATTTCGGTAACGGTTTAATTATTGCGGATAGTGGATACCCGAACAAAAAGTTTCTGATAACTCCTTTGACAAATCCGATGACTCCAGAAGAAAAGTTATTTAATGAGTCTTTAATTAGAACACGTTGTACCGTTGAAAGAAGTTATGGAGTATGGAAAAGGCGCTTTCCTATTTTATCTCTTGGAATTCGATTGAACCATCGAAAAGTCCAAAGTATAATTGTAGCTACCGCAGTCTTGCATAATATTTGCTGCATGAACTGCGAGCCTGAATTGCCAATATTACCACATGACATATCATCTGCTGTGGATTTCGTGCTAACAGTTCCTAGAAACACACAACAGGAATCATCAAATGTAAATAACTCAACAAGATCTCTTTTAGTAAACCATTATTTTAAAGATTTACTTCGTAGTGAAAGACGGTAGATATAGTTAATAAAATGAGTTCATATATATTTTGTGTTTTCATTTAAAGTCATTCATGTAAATACTTCTCTTAGGGCCAGTTTTTCAGTGCTGGTTTAAACTCAGTTTAAACTAAGTTTAGTTAAACTCAGTTTAAATTTAAACTTAGTTTCCTTGCGCTCAAATAAATTTGTTGCAACCAAAACGATGTAGTCAGCAACTACGTTTAAACTAAGTTTAAACGGCCAATTGTGCTCGGTTAAACTTAGTTTAACTTATCAGCTGTTCGCCAACTACTTTATTTTGGTTGCAACAAATATTTGACCGCAAGGTCCTCTAATTGAATTTTTATTTAAAAAAAATGGATATTTCCTCTGCTGAAAGTAAAGTAAGAAAGTAAGCGAAATACTTACATTTACAATATTAAGAAGAAAAAGAGTAATATCTACTTATCCGAATCATTTTGATATTTTTGACGAAAAAGATTATTTAGCAATGGCATCAAATTGTCAACAAACATCAGCTGTTGTCTTATCTAAATAAAGAAAAAAACAATGTTGCCTTACAAAATGGCCAATGTTAACTGCGGCCTTAAACTTGCACTGAAAAACAACTGTCCAGTTTAAACTTAGTTTAAATTTAATCTGAGTTTAACTAAACTCCGTTTAAACTGAGTTTAAACCAGCACTGAAAAACTGGCCCTTAATAGCTATAGTTAAATGTATTATATATCCATTAAAATATCACATATAAATGCATTCAATTGCGAGTATTTTTTGTACGTTAACATTATTGAACAAAAAAGGCACATTTTTGGTATTATTTTATATAGTAACTATTTACATATCTATGTATAACAAAATTTGTTTAATAATCTTAATACTAAGTAAACTAAGGAGGTACAAATTCAAGTCTTTTAATTCATTTCATTGGTATTATGGAATCTCTTGTTCCACCGCCGGTCTTACACATCTCACGTCTTTCTGCTGCCAACCTCTTCTTCGACTCCTTCTTCACGTTTTCAAATTTGGTCTTCAGCACCTTTGCGCTTCTATACACTTGGCCACCAAACTTTGCATTATATTCTATTTCTTTTTGGCTCCAAACTTTGAGTTTATCGTCGTTTTTACATTACAGCACACTTTTATTCACTTCTACCAATTCTAGCAAATACTTAACTTTAGTGGATGAAAAATTGTTACTTCTCACAGACATTTTTATTTATTATTAACTTAATTTTATCACAGCGATATGTAGTAACAGAAAATTATTTAGCAATGGCATCAATTTGTCAACAAACATCAGCTGTTGTCTTATCTAGATAAAGAAAAAAACAATGTTGCCATACAAAATGGCCAATGTTAACTGCGGCCTTAAACTTGCACTGAAAAACAACTGTCCAGTTTAAACTTAGTTTAAATTTAATCTGAGTTTAACTAAACTCCGTTTAAACTGAGTTTAAACCAGCACTGAAAAACTGGCCCTAAACCACAAAAAAAGTTGCCAACTAACGATAACAATGTGAAATGTGGTTTAAATTAGTTACAGAATCGCACTACAGGGTGTGGTTTTATTAACTATATTATGAAAAATGGCACACGAGTTAACAAAAGCCACCACTGTTTTATACAAGAACGATAGAATACAAGATTGCTCCTTCCCGACGAAAAATGATGTGAAGCAAAATGCGTGCAAGTCATGAACATGAATTGTCTGAGAATCGGAAGAAATTGCTAGAAAAATGTGAGGTTAGGTTCTCGTAAGATTTGTAAATTTTAAAGTTTTTACCTATTTTGGCACTTTATGCAACATATTTATATTTAATAACTTCATTTATGCTCTATTTATGATTGGATGCCTTGAAAAAAACTACAGTACAGCATTTGGAGACACAAGAAGCTTAACTTGCTACCAAGTGCACACAGCTACACCTTCACACCATTTTTAGCGGGTTTTATAGCCCCGTATCGTTAATAGACTTTGCGATTTAATACTTAACACTGCGCACTTCATGTTTAATAACTTTATTTTAAATAAAATCACTTTAAGCATTGAATTTAAGCACAAAGAATTGTGTGCTTACATACATACAAACAAAACTAACCGCGTTCTGTGACGTTGCATACATAGACGATTCTGTCAAATTTGCTGAAAACGAATAGCGGAAGGCGCAACCTCTGTATTTTCTAAATCGTGTACCCTAACTACCTGTTTATTGAACCATGACTTGTTGTTTTAAATCAAGATTGATAAATAAGAGATTGCGCCTTGCGCAGGTCAGTTACCTCTTTGCTTTACGATATTGGCATTCAGCTGCTCAAAATGACGCCACATCGGCAAAGTTTCTTTAAAATTCTAACACGAGTGAAGTGAATATTTGGTGTTCTATAATTTTAAAGGTTTAATTAAAGTTTTTATATTATTCGAACTTATAAAGCAATTCTCCAATCAAAATGATAAAACGTTATTGCAGGTGTGACGTACATGCGCAGATCGTAAATTATTTTTGGTAGCTGTCGGCGCGATCTCTTGTATATCAAACTTGGTTTTTAATTCACATTTTAACGGGGCGTCCCCACTTGCTTCCAATCCATGCTTGCTTCCTGCTTCTTGTCGTCGCAAGCGAGATCGATATCTGTTTACTGGGCATTGTGAAAGCATACTTTTTCATTTGCAACATGTCGCCGAGTAAGAAGTTTCGGGCCCTGCATGCTATTCAAACTCTAAATGAACTCATATTGTCAGTGTAAATTCAATAAGTTAAAAAGATCAGTAACGCGACACTCGACTTTTTTATTATAACTTTTCATGTGGCTTTTTTGTGCTAGAAGAGCCTATGATAAACGATTTTGCCACAATGAAAGTTGCTACGAAATGCAAAAATGGCTGTCAAACTATTTAAATGAGCGCTCGCTCACCGATCGATTTACAAGACGAAGCATACTTTCTACTTTCATTTCTCTCTTACTTCTGGAAGCAAGCGAGATGTCGAACCTGAAGACCGCCCGTAAATTTTCGTATTGCAATACAACTCTTAGGGGTATGTTTAGAGTGTTATTTGTGTGTGTTATTTGATCAGCTCTTCGGTTTTTCATCTTTTGAGGCGTATTTTTGTTTGAATAAATGTCAATCTAAGTTAAATTGAAATGTATTTAAAGAAACTCACCGCATACATTAGTAAGCGAAATAGCACAGTACATTTACACATTCCACTTTTATTTCAATAGCGGATTTAATAAATACGCATAAAACACGGCTTGTTAACTCCCTAAGGGCCAGTTTTTCAGTGCTGGTTTAAACTCAGTTTAAACTAAGTTTAGTCAAACTCAGTTTAAATTTAAACTTAGTTTCCTTGCGCTCAATTAAATTTGTTGCAACCAAAACGAAATAGTCAGCACGCAGCTGATAAGTTAAACTAAGTTTAACTGTGCGCAATCGGCCGTTTAAACTCAGTTTAAACTCCGTTTAAAGTTGACTGAAAAACTGCATACTGAGTTTAAACTTAGTTTAAACGACAAACAGAGTTCAACTTGTACTGAGAAACTGGCCCTAAATATTCCTACCAAGTATCATATGAAAATCTATGAAGAAATTATCCCACAATAATATAACTTACTCTTAGGTCAAGCTATCTAATGGAAGCAAATAAAGTACATGTAAAATGTATCTATAAGCTAGCTTTGCATTTCGATTTGGTCTGAATCGAAATAAAAGACATTGTTATACATTGAAAGTGAGCATTTATTTTTAGTTTTAAGGTATTGTCTCTTGTTCTCCGTAATGAAAAGAAAAACTTCTTTTCCTCACAGACCTAAAGAAACTAACAACAGATTAATGAGCAAGTATGAATAGGAATAATTTTTGAATTGAAACATTGATCTGTTGGTATGTATCAATTTCATCTGGAAAAAATTTCGTTGTCTGTGTAAACATAGGTTAAACATATTTCAAAACTTGAAAGTGAAGACTTTGGATAATAAACGTGTCAATGAGTAAGATGCCAAACGAACATTTGTTTTCATTCTGGTACGGCGTTGGAATTTCACAATTGTGTTTGATAACAGCTTTTGTTTTAATTCAGATATGTCTTTAATACGCGCATCGGGGCTACTAAAAGGGCAGTTAACACGAATTCAGAGTGTTCCTGCTGTGTTTTATCATGAAAATGTAAGTCAAAATTTAATAACCATTACTCTGAAGGTATTTCATAACGTACAATGCTTCTTATTTGTGAAATGATATTTGGTCTATGTTTTAAATGAGCCGATCGGAAAAAAATTACAAATACGTATAGTGACGATTAGATCATAATATAAATTTATATTTTTAATTTTTTTCACTTAGATCCAAAAAACTAGTCACCCCTATGCTGGAATCCGTCGTAAATTCGAAATTCGTAGACTGTTTTCGCTATTCGTAATATCGGTATGCCAGAATCCGTCGGAGCTGTCGATGGCGGAATTTTAGTACGAATTTTTGTCACTGGTGTCGGAGCGAATTAAATTTTAGAAACATTAAACGTGTATAAACCCAAAAATAAGCAAATATGCATATATGTACATATGTATGTATGTATGTAATAAAAACTATGCAAGAAAAACTAGATTATTACCAGACACATTATATGTACATGAGGCTGACCAAAAAAAATGAAAGTGCTTCTTTTTTTTGATGCTCATGCGTTTTTTGCTTCCATTATGAATAAAAACCATCCCCTGAAAATTTGATGCAAAAATATTAACATATAGAGTTCTCGCGTGGACGTTTTGTGCCTCCACTTCAAGTGCTTAAAATTACTCGTCCTTCAATCCATGCGCACGCGAAATCCATTAAGAAATTAAGTTTTTTTAATATCTTATAATATGGTTTTAAGGTCGCTGAACACTCTGGGTAAGTTAATTTTCCGATCTGACCCTATTTTTTCCTTGATACATCCGGAAAGACTTTGGGACATTTATTTACACATTGCAGCAAATTTTGATACTGGTCTTCCTCTTTTGTTATTTTCCCATTGAACGTTTCAGCTAAATATACCATTCTTTCAGCAATGTCATTTGTCACTTTTCTGCTTTGATTTTTTATTAGTCCATCTTTATAAAATGGGTCTTCCATCCATTCATTGATTTTATGGATCTCAAAAAAATGCCTGGTTTCTTGTGTGATAAAATCATATATTTTCAATTTTCGTATGTATTTCGCTGGTACATCTGGGCGTCGATTTTTAGAAATACTCTTCGGTTTGTGCAGACACTGAACCATTAACTTCTTATATCGTGGGCTGATGTTGGAATCAAAAAATGCCAAGGCCACTAGAATTTAGTTGAGGTACCTAGTGTGCCCACGAAATGTTCGCAATGCGGTCTCCGAAATAAATGGATTAACCTGGTCATATTGACGTATTTCTTTTAAAATATTCAAATCATTCATAGGGGCTTGCGTTGATATTTCACAAGTGAACCAATATTTTAAATAAACGTTAATTACAAACACATTGAAAATTCGAAGTGCACTCAACTGGTCTTTTGTCAAGGGAAAATGTTCGCGAAAAATATAAATTTTAAAGCAGTAAATGATCTTAGCCATCCAGCGAGCTCGATGAACTGCACCCGGTTGGCGCATTGTAATGTAATTTTGGGGTTTCCAATAAATAACAGCGCTAGTTTTAATAATTCTACATAATCATTGCGAGAGTAATTTTTCTCCAGTTCTTAATTTATAAAATTCGCTTTTTGATGCGCAACGGGCTTTAAGAAATACCAGACAGTTGGATCGCAGGATGCACTCGTAAATGGTTTATTTTTTATTTATTATTTATTTATTTATTTACATCTATATTTCATAAATTATTTTATAAAATATATTTTGGGGCTGGGTTCCTAGACCTTATAGCCCCAAGGGGATCAAAAAGTTTATACTTCATGAAGTAGATTATGTTTATTTAAGGCATCTGCTAATATTTTCTTCCAATTTGTTGTTGGGGCTGCCAGATACTGCGCAGTTCTTGATAATATGTTTAATACTGAGGGTCGTGTGGCACCATCTGCATTCTCTTGGCCTGGATTGTGTGAAGTAGTGTTCGGATGTAAATTTCGTTACCCCTACCCTCATGCGGGCGAACTTTACACAGTCATGTCTTGACCAATTTGGGTTGTAGTTGGGTCTGTCGTAATTGCTATTGTGTTTCCTCAGAAAAGTTCCTGATATCTACCATTTTCGTCGTTTTTCATCCTTGAGGCTCTCTGTGCATATCAGTGCTCGATTATTACCTCTTGCTGCATGGTGGACTGCGAACTTCACTGCTGCTAGTTCCACATTGTAGATTCCAGCGTTTGCAGGCAGAAGTGCTTGGTAAACAAGATTATAAGCGTTATCCAGGCGTTGTTCAACTACAGCATAGGATGATGTTTCATTAAGGGAAGAGCCGTCGGTGAAGTATGTTATATCAGGGGAGTACGTGCTCTTAAAACAAAGAAAGCTTCGTCTGTGGAACAACCGGGCATGTGTTGTTTTTGTGGAAAGCGCTTAGTGAAATGTTTACTTCTAAATTTGCATCTACTAAGCTGTGATTAACCGGCTTTGGTGGTATTGGTGTATTTGTACTCCTTAAAAGATCTGATATAAGTTCGATACTACAGCGGTTGTTCCCTTTTTTGTTGTTTGGCTTTTTTATGTGTTTCCAGAAGCTATCGTGTAAAGAATGTGAGGGTGATGTAAAGATTTTGCTCCTAGTTTCGTAGATCTGATTTGAAGTAACCACTGGAAGTTTTTATATCGACCTTCCACTGGGGTGGCCTCTAGTGGCGTCGCCGATAGAAGTCCACAAGCAGTTCTAAAACAATTGTTCATGGCCGTATCTATTTTCTTTTTATTTGCCTCAGATGTCCATCCGTAGAGGGTTACGCAGTGTTGAACAGCTCCTTCAACTAGTGATCGGCATATCGATAATGCTGACTCCATATGGGGCCCCTTTTTTACACCGCATATTACTTTGAGTAAATTGTGTATTTTGTTCAGCTTGTTTACAATGTTTTTGACCTGTTCATTCCACAATCCGTTTCTGGTGAATGTTACGCCTAAAACCCTCATGTTTGTTTTCAGTGTAATGTTTGTAATATGACAATTTCTTTTTCTGCAAATATGCAAAACTTCGGTTTTATTGCTTTAGCACTACTTTGGGGACTCCCCAGTTGTGTAATTCGTCTGTGACCTGTGTGCATATAACTCTGTCTTCTGAAATAACTACATTGTGCTCTTGTTTTTTTAGATTGCTTTTTATATTTGTTTCGAGAAGGTGACAGAGAGTATGTACTCCATGTCCTGCTCTGTAAGTGTGTTGTAGTGTTTTGATGTTCTTTCCAGAGCCTTTTTGTTAATATCTTGTTCAAATTCTGATCTTACAATTGGCAAGTGAAAATTATGTCTGTTTCTTGTTTGATATCTATGTACGTCTCTATTGTATCTCACACGATCAGTTAAATAACTTGGAAGATTTTCTAATTTTATGTTATGTATAAATTTCATCGTATGGTACATAATTAGTTGCTTCACACTAAGCCAGTTTAGACTGTCAATTAACTCCTGAATTGGAGTATCGAACCGTTTCTTAAGTATGTATCGCATGACTTTGTTTTGCTTAATCTGTAGTTTAGATATTTGTGAGTTGGCTAGGGTGAATAGTATCGTGGGACAGTATATAAAGTGTGGTTCAATGATGGATCTATTTTTTTATAATGCCTGCTAATGTGCTTGCATGTTCGAAACATAAATCCTAGTTTTTTTGATAGTTTGCCTTCTATATATTCAAGATGCTTATCAAATTTTAACTTATAATCTATTATTATTCCCAAATATTTGATTTGGTTTATTCTTTGTAAAGGCGTATTATCTATTTTCAAAGCTACGTTATCATCATTGACCAATTTATTCCCACTAACCATCCATTTAGTTTTCTCTACATTAATTTTCAGCTTATTTTGACATAACCACTTATATATTGAATCTAGATCTGATTGTATTTTTGTGACCGCTTCATCCAGTGTGTGACAACTTAAGGTCAATAGTGCGTCATCCGCAAATAATCGTATTTTGCAGTAGCTAAGGCAATTTTTAACATCATTTATATAGATTATAAACAGGAGTGCTGCGAGCACAGATCCTTGTGGTAAACCTATTTCAACTTCTATTTCAGGTGACAGTGTATTTCTTATTATAGTTCTTTGTTTTCTTCCGGTGAGGTAGCTTTTGAACCATTTAAGCGCTACATCTTGTACTCCAATCGCATAAAGTTTTCTTAGTAGGATGTCTCTATCAACTGTTTCAAACGCTCTTTTTAAATCGAGAAAAACTGAAATCGTTATCTGTTTATTTGACCTGCTTTCTTTCCATTCTGCTATTACCAAGTTAAGTGCGGTTTCACATGAATGTTTCGCTTTGAACCCCGATTGCTCGTTAATAATAATTTCATGCTTATTCATGTACTCGAGCAATTGTTCTTTGACTATAGTTTCGATAATTTTTTCATCGCTCGGCAACGTATTTATAGGCCGTATCTCCTCTGGTTTAATTGTTCCTTTAATTTTTTCTACAGGCACAATTGCCGATGTTTTCCAACATTCTGGAAAAACACCACTATTAAGACTTTCATTAGCTATGCATGTGTAGATATAGCCTAAGTACTCCATACTGTCTTTCAAAACGCCTTCTGTTACCAGTTTTTTTCCACCATATTTACTTTTTAATGTTGTGGTTTTTTGCATAAATTCTTCCACATTTATCGGTTTAAATTCAAATGGGCTTCTATTCATCTCTACTAGGTCTTCTACTGGTGCAATATTTTCGATATTATTAGTATACTCTCAACAAAAAATCGGTTTAGTTCAGTTGCAATTCCATAATCATCTTCAATGAAGACATCATTTATAGCTATTCTTTTTATTTGTGTGGTCTCATTGTTCATATTTACAGCATCTTTAAGACATTTTCACATTAACTTTTGGTTATTACTATTACTTGTAATTTTATTTTCCATATATTTTTTCTTTTTTATTTTAATAAGTTTTTTGTAATACCGTTTTAAATTATTATAATTATCCCATTCATTAGATCTCTTAGCCAATATAAAAAACTCATATTTCAACTTAATTAAATCAGATAGTTCACGATCGTACCACTTATTGATTAATTTAATTTGCACTCGCTTTTCATATGTTAGTGTTGACATTATATTACAAAGGATATTGTTTATGGTTTGGACTTTTAGTCCATTCTCGTAGTGGTTTAATTCTCCAAAACTATAATTTCTAAGTTGATTTATCAAGTTCTCTTTGGTATAGTTTTCCCAACACATGCGATTTTCATACACTCTCATTTCGTATTTTTTTTGAATTGGCAATTTGAAAGAAATCGTTTCGTGGTCAGATATTTTATGGTTTTCTAAATTTGCAATCTCAATTTGATCACTGTTGCTAAAGAGTAGATCTATTTTTGTTTGGGCTGTTTCGGTTATTCTCGTATTAAAGTTAATTAATTGATACATTGACAAGGATGGAAATGTACGTGATAGCCGGTTTGAGTATGTCGAATTTGTATTTAAGTTTATATTGAAGTCGCCAATAATGATGTTATTGTCGCTTTCAATAAATCTTTCTTCCAGTACTTGACCAATATATCTTATAAATTCAGCATCACTTGTGTTTGGTGAGTGATATATTGCACCAATTTGCCATTTAATCGTGTTTTTTATTGTTTTTATCACTATACACCATATATTATTGTCTATGCTGTTATTATAGATAAGTTTGAAGTCAATCAATTTATAAACATAGATTAGGACACCACCGGTATGCCGGCTATGTGAATCGCACCTTACATGATTGTATCCAATGATTTTTCGTTCTGAATCAGTAACATTCTCTGTGGTATGGGTATCTGCACATATTACAATATTTGGCATTTCTTTCTCTATCATTCTTTCCAATTCACACTTGTTTGCTGTGATACTATTTGTATTCAGATATATACATTTTAGTTTATTTTTCCGTTTCTTGTTTTGTTTATTGTTTACATTGAATTTGTTTTCTTCATCACTATTTCGTTGCTAATATCCGAGCTTCTGTTTTCTTATCTGCAATTTATTAGCATAGCACGGACATTGTTTGTCAAATGTATCGTGATTTATATCCAATTCTAGATTTAAGTTTTTGTTCGCTTTTATGCAATTTAAACATTTGTTGATTGGGTTTTCTTTACATTCTTTTGTGTTATGATTTCCGTGGCACTTTTGGCAAGCTTCTTCATTTTTACATTCTGCATATTTATGGTTAAATCCTTTACATTTGTAGCACATTAGCACATTGATAGCATCAAACACTTTACATCTTTCCCAACCGATATTTATTCTCTCTGCAGCAAGAACCTTGGTAAAGTCCTCCTTATTAATTTCAATAATTACATTATAGACCGTCGTGTTGCCTCTTTTTCGTTTAAATTGCTTTACTACTTTCATTGAACTTTGACTTATGTTGGTGTTTTGTTTCTTAATTGAGTCAATCAAAACATTATGCTCATATTTAAAATTCATGTTTGTAACTACGAAACTTGGGCGAATAGAATCCGGCACTTTTATCTCGTATTCTTTGCCAATATTGTTCTCAATCGCCATTTTAATTTTATCTCGTTCATCAGTACTTTCACTATGAATAACCATTATTCCTTTATTTCTTGTTGCAATATTTGAAATTTTCAAGTTTTTCGGGTCCACTTTTGTATTTAAATCTTGCTTTGTTTTTACACCTGTCTGCTTTACTTTGGGTTTTACAATTAATGCTACGTCTTTTTTCAGTTCTGGTATTACCTTTTTTTTGTTGTTTTTCATAGCATCTGCATATGACATTTGAATTTCATTTGTGTTATTGCTAATCTTTTTAATTTCACTGTGTACCTTCTCATTGTCTTTGCCAATTGACTCAGTTTTCTTTTGAACATCTTCAACCATAGCGTACAAAGTTTTAATTTCTCCAACTTTCTTTTCGAAATTTTTCCATCATTGCGACACGCTGAGTATAACGAGATTCGACAGCTTCCAATAATGCTTTTATTTCGTTTTGACTTTTCTTCATTACTTCTTCAAATTCATTTTTGTATTCATTTAATATGGTATTATTCTTCTTGACACTTACTGGCATGTCTTGCAGTACCAAATCAATGTTTTGTATATATGTTAGGCATTCATTACACATCAGTCGTACCATGTTGTTTTCACAAAGAATCTTTGAGCTGTACTTATCAACTCCCGAGCATGCTATGCTGTCATGGTATACTTTGCCACAAACTCCTTCACACCTTATGCCACTCTCTAGAGTGGAATTACATTTCGCGCACAATGCCATGATTCACACAATTAACAATGGCAATAATAGATTTATATAAACGTATGCTAAACTAATACTTTACAATAAATAGATAATTCAAGTTTAAGTTAAATATTTAAATAATATATGATTATAAGAAACCACAACGTGGTGGCAACTCTGTACTTCCTAGTAGTCAGATGTTCTACTTCCAATGCGTTCCTTTGGCATAGGGCATTAAGTGCGAATATGCAGACACAGCGCAGAACACAACAAATATACAATGGCGCGGGCAGCGGAGCACCCCCAGCCGTGCAGTGGCGGAGCAGCGATGGATGATGATCCAATGCAACTGCTCTATTGCAGTGGGGGTTAGCAGCAGCTCTGTCCGTTTGCGTCTTTGTGTGTCCGGCATGTCAGCACTCTCGACCCTAATTACCCTCAGCAAGACAGCGGCCGCAGCAGCAGCATACAATGCAGCAACACACCACCGGATCAGGCAAATTAAATCAAATATCAAATCCCACTTTTACTTTTCAAGCTTCTGCAATCACTTATGTATGTTGTATCAGTATATTTACGTGTATAAATTTACTATTTTCTCATAAATTAATACAAAAATGTGAGAAAGAGTTTACACGACTTCTTTGTTTGACATTTCGTAAGCCGATATGGCCTTCATCCGAGTTTTGATTTTTTCCCATTTTTGGTATCGGTGTTAGTATTGCGTGTTTCCATTCATGCGGATATATGCGTGTTTTTAGTATTAGACTATATAATTCACACAGGCGCTCTTTTATCGAATTGGTTGCGTTTTTTACCATGAGATAGGTTATTTTGTCTCTACCGGGGGTCGTTCCTTTTACATGTTGGAGTGTAAGATTTAGTTCCAGTGGTGTTATTTTATTTAGTATGCTATATGAACCTTCAGTGTTTGCATCCGTGTTGTCGAAGTTTATGTTCATTTTATTTAGGATTAGGTGGCGTTCAAAATGTTCGTTAGATCCTATTGAGCTCCACACCTTTGCGAAGTTATTTGCTATTTCGTTCGTGTGTGAGATAGCTATGCCATTTGAGAATATAGGCGGAAAATTTGCTATGTTTCCCGATTTGATAATTTTTACCTTATTCCAAAGGGTTTTTACATCTAGCCTTGGATTGATGGAGTTTACAAAGCGACTCCAGCAATCTTCTTTCGCTTGTTTACAAGCCCATCTTACTTGTGCACAAATCTTTTTATATTGCAAGTTTCGTATTGCGCTGCCTCTTTGTTAACGTTTTCCGATCTTGCTATTTGGTTGTCCAAGACTTCGTGTCTATCTCTGAAAAGCTTCCAGTTCGCTTTGTGTTCCTGAAATCGACCAATGAATTTCTTTATGTAGTTCGTAGAAGAGTTCCGCATGAATATGGGAAAATGGTCTACTGGTTGTGATGGACAAACCCAATTGAGGGCTATTGCTAGTTCTGCGCTGGCCATGGATACGTCAACTGCTGTTTGGGGCTCCCTTGTGTTTAGTAGCGTTGGTGATCCGTCATTAAGAATTACCCAAAGAGTGTTCTGAGCGTTTAAGTCCCCTGCTATTAGATGGTGACTTGAATTTATAAGCGGGATGTCTTTAAGTAGTTGTGCTGTTAAATTGATGTCAGTTTCTTTGTACATATATGTTTGTAATATGTAGATCTTTGAGTCCATGTACTGTTACAGTTTGATGTAAAAGGTTGCTTGTAGAAGTTCTGTGATTTGATGAGTTTATTGTGTTTTTTATTAAAATTGCTATGCCGGCTTTTGCATATGATGTATATTTGTTGTGGTGGTAGATTTTGTAGTTTTTTAGATGTAGAAATTGTAGATTTTTCCCCACTATGTGTGTTTCTTGTAGTAGGAGTATATCTGGTTTATATTTAGGCGAATTTGTTATTCGTAAATCCCTGAATATTCCATTGCAGTATAGATAAATTAATACCAATGTTCATATCGGAGTAGTAATATCTAGTGTTAAGTAGGATTACTTTTTTGCGTTTGGTAGTGTGCTTTTATAGGTATTTGGTGTGATAATGGTTCTTAATTCCGGAAATCTATTGTAAAGTTCTGTACAGGGTGATAGGTGCATTTCGCTGGCTTGTGTACATGTTATATTAGTTTCGTTAGTTTTGTTTGTTGATTGTTGTTTTGATGGCGGTGTGCCTTGGATTTTTTGAGCTTTGCTAGTGGTTTCTTTTGTAATAGTTAAATTTTCATTGTTGTTGATCGGTGTTGCTTCTCTATTTTGTTGGTTATTGTTGCTTTTTCTGTGTTGGTTTCATTTGCTGTGCTTAGTGCAGTTGACGTGGTAGTGTTGCGTTCTTCGTGTTGGTTCTTTGTGGTTTGTATTGTGGTGTTGTTGCTATTTTTAACGACTTGCGCCATTGTGGGGTTATTATTTTTCCCGAGAGGTTGTATTTGGTATGCTGTGGGATTATTGTTGTATGTTTTCCACGCTTCTCTTACTGCGCATCTTTGTCAGTTTTGATTTTGTTAATAGCTTTGTGTTTCAGAAAACTTGGGCACGTGGAGTCGTACGAAGCGTGAGTGTCGTTACAGTTTGCACAGAATTTTCTAGAGCAATTATCGTGTGGTGGTGGATTTCCGCATTCCTTACATATTTGTACGCTACGACATTTGTTTTTCGTGTGCCCCAGCTTCTGGCAATTTAAGCACCGCATTGGATTGGGAATGTACTCTTGGACGTGTACTGTTTTCCAGCCCACCATAAGAGCGTCAGGTCTGCGAATTAAGTCGAAGGTTATGATTGCTGCTCCGGTTGGGATAAGTTTGTCTTCGGTTTTCCTCATTGTTTTACGTACTTTCACAGCCTTTTGGCTAGTTAGGCCCTCCACTAGTTCTGCTTCTGTGAGGTTAATTATATTTCTTGAATATATTCTTCCTTGCGTGGTGTTTAAAGATTTATGTGATGTAATTTTAACAGGAATTACTCCTATGTTTGTGGCCTTCATAAGTTTTTCAGCTGCTTTTAGATGCCGAGTTTTAATAAGGAGGTCTCCGTTTCGTAATTCAGATACGTGTGTATAGTCCGCACATATATGTTTAAGTCCTTTTTCAACCTGGAACACATTGTAGGATGATAAGGGTCGTACTTGTTCTTCGACTATTGGTCCTGTTGCCGTTGCTACCAAGTATCTCGGGATGTGGTCATCATTTTGCTTTAATTCGGGTAGAGGTATAAAGTCGTGTTCATTTTTCCTGAATCGTTTGCCAGAAGGGTTTATATCGGTGTCGAGATCGCGAAAGCGGTTTCTGAAAGGGGGCTGTGCCCCGTTCATTTTAGTTTTCCCAATATCGGTAATTTAATCAGAGAGGTTTATTTATATGTACAAGAGAGAAAAGAAAGGTAATAATACACGAATTGTTAGTGCAGTACTCTAGTGCAGCCCTCAAAATTATACGTGTGTAAGCTAGCCCAACGAATTGCAGAATCCGATTACGATAGCGAGGATGTCTTTACGCGGCGAATGCCCGAAGTAGACTGTTTATTTTTTATGTCTTTCCAAACTCGCTTAAATTTTTCCAGCATTACAATAAGGTGTGTTTCAAAACTACACGATACCAAGCAGATTTTTTTTTTGTTGTTTATATTTTGATTAAATTCAAAACGCACAATGTGAGAGCATAATTTATTGTTGGAAGCTCAGTTTTGTTATAGATATCTCGAGAAATAATGAACGTAAAGCTCTGTATGATAGTTATAAATAGCATTAATGATAAGATATTGAAAACTTTTTTTTTTTTAATAATCAACTTTTAAACTGTAATTTCGCATTTATTATCGTTTTTTTTTTACGATTTTGTCCAAATGTTAGGGTCAGATCGGAAAATTAACATACCCAGAGTGTTCAGCGACCTGAAACCATATTATAAGATATTAAAACTCTTAAATTTCTTAATGGAGTTCGCGTGCGCATGGATTGAAGGACGAGTAATTTTAAGCACTTGAGGTGGAGGCACAAAACGTCCACGCGAGACCTCTAAATGTTAATATTTTTGCATCAAATTTTCAGGGTATGGTTTTATTCATAATGGTAGCAAAAAAGTCATGAGCCTCAAAAAAAGAAGCACTTTAATTTTTTTTTGGTCAGTCTAATGTACATACATACATATGTACATACGTACATAAATCGTACGCAGTATGTTTCTTGTATGAATGCTTCTTTGTTAAGGCGAAAACTTGTCACAAATCTTTAAACCATTAAACATTATGTAATATATCAGAGCAATGAATTCGACAATATTACACACTTCATCACTTAAGAAATTTGTATTTAGATCATCTCTTAACAATGTACATACGATGCATATTTATGCAATTCTGCCTTTAATTAACGAAAACTTCTTATCAAATGGCTTATAAATGTTGATATTAAACTTATTTCTTTGCTTGCAATAATATCAGTACATGTATATTTCTACCAATATGCCTAATTATGAACTTCGAAATTCGGCTTTTTGGTTGGCACTGCGGTAGATAGTTACGATCGGATTTCAGCATACCAATTTTCGAACTTTCGGAACCGAGAAACGAATTCGTAACTACGAACATTCGGATTACAGCATAGGGGTGATCGTTTTGCATTAAGCGGCTTTCAAACAGATGTTTAATTGAGTCAATTAGCAAGTTGTATTTGTGTATTTTGAGTGGACAAAATTTAGCGGTGGCATTCTATCCCCGCTACTGTTTAACTCCTACATCTCGAGGCTTTCTTCTCCGCCAGAAGGAGTCTCACTCGTCTCATATGCCGACGACTGCACAATATTGGCTACCGGCAATGGACCTGATGACCTGTACTCAAGTGGGACCATTCCAACGGTTAACCATCCTAAGATTAGGGGGTCTCCTTTGATAACCTGGGCTCCTCAGCATACACATCAGAAATTGTCAATAAAGAACAGAGCCGCAACAAACTCAAGGCGCTAGTCGCCGGCAGCACTTGGGTAACACAAAAAACGTTGTTGGCAACCCAATAAACATTTAGGCTTGAGCTCAACTTGAGGTTAAGTTGAGAACTAAGGTATTTCTCAAACCTCCAACGTTGTTTCTCAAGTGCATCTCAAGTTGAGAATCATAGCGTTCTCAACAAAAAGGGAATTTTTTTTGTATGGCAATAATTATGATTCTCAAGTTGAGAAAAAGTTAGTTCTCAACTTGATCTCAAATGTGATTCTCCAATTGGTCTCAAGCGTTTAGTAGCAGTATTGAAATAAAAATCGAAAATATATTTTCTTCCTTTTAAATCAAAAACACCGTGAATAAATGTACATATGTAAATTCATTATACTCGTGCTTTATTGCTTTTGATAGGCATATTAAAATACCAAAAAAATGCACTTAACAAATAAGTAGTCTTGTTTATGAAATTCAGATACTCTTTGATTCAAAAGCTAATTTTTTTATGACAGTTTCATTTCTTAAAATACTAGTTTTCTTCATAAAATATTGGTTGAACTTAAATATATTCTAAAATTTAATTTCACTATACATTTTCAATTATTTAAAATAAAATCACAATTCAAACTTCATACTTATACATATTTACATGGTAATTCAGGTAATTTTTTTGTTAAATTTACTTTCTTCTCTTTTTAAAAAGTAGGTAAATTAATTATTTGTAAATGCTAACATAATAAAATTGAAACTGTTCTATATTAAGTCAAAAATCGAATACGATTAGTAGCAAAAATGCTCAGGAACTTATATACCATTATTTTTCTATAAAACCAAGTAAAAATTTATGAATACAATTACTAATTACTTGGTTATGTAAGTAAAATAATTAATCACTGTACAAATTCTTAAAAATTATAAACTATTAAAATAAAAATGATAATTCAATAATAATGATTTTTAGTACGTATATTCTTAAGTTGCTATATTTTCATTATTTTTGGTCTGTTTTACGTACTCTTGCTTTTTTTTTAAAGCGATTGTTGGCGTGTTGGAAAAACGTTATATTTGTTTTTTTGAATTCTTCATCAGACCCACGAAACTTTTGATTATATGCCACTGAAATTGTAAAGTATAGAAAAATATATTAAATTAAGCGTAAACTTGAATGGTTATAAAAAATCGTACGTTTTAGTGCCGCTGTCACACTTAAAGCTCTAATGGCCTGCTTATTAGCTGTCCCCTTCCAACAGTACTTGCGAGCAATATCATCTGTTAATATTTTTCTCCAGACCTCTAAATGTTAATATTTTTGCATCAAATTTTCAGGGTATGGTTTTATTCATAATGGTAGCAAAAAAGTCATGAGCCTCAAAAAAAGAAGCACTTTCATTTCTTTTTTGGTCAGTCTAATGTACATACATACATACATACGTACATAAATCGTACGCAGTATGTTTCTTGTATGAATGCTTCTTTGTTAAGGCGAAAACTTGTCACAAATCTTTAAACCATTAAACATTATGTAATATATCAGAGCAATGAATTCGACAATATTACACACTTCATCATTTAAGAAATTTGTATTTAGATCATCTCTTAACAATGTACATACGATGCATATTTATGCAATTCTGCCTTTAATTAACGAAAACTTCTTATCAAATGGCTTATAAATGTTGATATTAAACTTATTTCTTTGCTTGCAATAATATCAGTACATGTATATTTCTGCCAATATGCCTAATTACGAAGTTCGAAATTCCCCTTTTTGGTTGGCACTTCGGTAGATAGTTACGATCGGATTTCAGCATACCAATTTTCGAACTTTCGGAACCGAGAAACGAATTCGTAACTACGAACATTCGGATTACAGCATAGGGGTGATCGTTTTGCATTAAGCGGCTTTCAAACAGATGTTTAATTGAGTCAATTAGCAAGTTGTATTTGTGTATTTTGAGTGGACAAAATTTAGCGGTGGCATTCTATCCCCGCTACTGTTTAACTCCTACATCTCGAGGCTTTCTTCTCCGCCAGAAGGAGTCTCACTCGTCTCATATGCCGACGACTGCACAATATTGGCTACCGGCAATGGACCTGATGACCTGTGCTCAAGTGGGACCATTCCAACGGTTAACCATCCTAAGATTAGGGGGTCTCCTTTGATAACCAATAAACATTTAGGCTTGAGCTCAACTTGAGGTTAAGTTGAGAACTAAGGTATTTCTCAAACCTCCAACGTTGTTTCTCAAGTGCATCTCAAGTTGAGAATCATAGCGTTCTCAACAAAAAGGGAATTTTTTTTGTATGGCAATAATTATGATTCTCAAGTTGAGAAAAAGTTAGTTCTCAACTTGATCTCAAATGTGATTCTCCAATTGGTCTCAAGCGTTTAGTAGCAGTATTGAAATAAAAATCGAAAATATATTTTCTTCCTTTTAAATCAAAAACACCGTGAATAAATGTACATATGTAAATTCATTATACTCGTGCTTTATTGCTTTTGATAGGCATATTAAAATACCAAAAAAATGCACTTAACAAATAAGTAGTCTTGTTTATGAAATTCAGATACTCTTTGATTCAAAAGCTAATTTTTTTATGACAGTTTCATTTCTTAAAATACTAGTTTTCTTCATAAAATATTGGTTGAACTTAAATATATTCTAAAATTTAATTTCACTATACATTTTCAATTATTTAAAATAAAATCACAATTCAAACTTCATACTTATACATATTTACATGGTAATTCAGGTAATTTTTTTGTTAAATTTACTTTCTTCTCTTTTTAAAAAGTAGGTAAATTAATTATTTGTAAATGCTAACATAATAAAATTGAAACTGTTCTATATTAAGTCAAAAATCGAATACGATTAGTAGCAAAAATGCTCAGGAACTTATATACCATTATTTTTCTATATAACCAAGTAAAAATTTATGAATACAATTACTAATTACTTGGTTATGTAAGTAAAATAATTAATCACTGTACAAATTCTTAAAAATTATAAACTATTAAAATAAAAATGATAATTCAATAATAATGATTTTTAGTACGTATATCCTTAAGTTGCTATATTTTCATTATTTTTGGTCCGTTTTACGTACTCTTGCTTTTTTTTTAAAGCGATTGTTGGCGTGTTGGAAAAACGTTATATTTGTTTTTTCGAATTCTTCATCAGACCCACGAAACTTTTGATTATATGCCACTGAAATTGTAAAGTATAGAAAAATATATTAAATTAAGCGTAAACTTGAATGGTTATAAAAAATCGTACGTTTTAGTGCCGCTGTCACACTTAAAGCTCTAATGGCCTGCTTATTAGCTGTCCCCTTCCAACAGTACTTGCGAGCAATATCATCTGTTAATATTTTTCTCCAGACCTCTAAATGTTAATATTTTTGCATCAAATTTTCAGGGTATGGTTTTATTCATAATGGTAGCAAAAAAGTCATGAGCCTCAAAAAAAGAAGCACTTTCATTTCTTTTTTGGTCAGTCTAATGTACATACATACATACATACGTACATAAATCGTACGCAGTATGTTTCTTGTATGAATGCTTCTTTGTTAAGGCGAAAACTTGTCACAAATCTTTAAACCATTAAACATTATGTAATATATCAGAGCAATGAATTCGACAATATTACACACTTCATCATTTAAGAAATTTGTATTTAGATCATCTCTTAACAATGTACATACGATGCATATTTATGCAATTCTGCCTTTAATTAACGAAAACTTCTTATCAAATGGCTTATAAATGTTGATATTAAACTTATTTCTTTGCTTGCAATAATATCAGTACATGTATATTTCTGCCAATATGCCTAATTACGAAGTTCGAAATTCCCCTTTTTGGTTGGCACTTCGGTAGATAGTTACGATCGGATTTCAGCATACCAATTTTCGAACTTTCGGAACCGAGAAACGAATTCGTAACTACGAACATTCGGATTACAGCATAGGGGTGATCGTTTTGCATTAAGCGGCTTTCAAACAGATGTTTAATTGAGTCAATTAGCAAGTTGTATTTGTGTATTTTGAGTGGACAAAATTTAGCGGTGGCATTCTATCCCCGCTACTGTTTAACTTCTACATCTCGAGGCTTTCTTCTCCGCCAGAAGGAGTCTCACTCGTCTCATATGCCGACGACTGCACAATATTGGCTACCGGCAATGGACCTGATGACCTGTGCTCAAGTGGGACCATTCCAACGGTTAACCATCCTAAGATTAGGGGGTCTCCTTTGATAACCAATAAACATTTAGGCTTGAGCTCAACTTGAGGTTAAGTTGAGAACTAAGGTATTTCTCAAACCTCCAACGTTGTTTCTCAAGTGCATCTCAAGTTGAGAATCATAGCGTTCTCAACAAAAAGGGAATTTTTTTTGTATGGCAATAATTATGATTCTCAAGTTGAGAAAAAGTTAGTTCTCAACTTGATCTCAAATGTGATTCTCCAATTGGTCTCAAGCGTTTAGTAGCAGTATTGAAATAAAAATCGAAAATATATTTTCTTCCTTTTAAATCAAAAACACCGTGAATAAATGTACATATGTAAATTCATTATACTCGTGCTTTATTGCTTTTGATAGGCATATTAAAATACCAAAAAAATGCACTTAACAAATAAGTAGTCTTGTTTATGAAATTCAGATACTCTTTGATTCAAAAGCTAATTTTTTTATGACAGTTTCATTTCTTAAAATACTAGTTTTCTTCATAAAATATTGGTTGAACTTAAATATATTCTAAAATTTAATTTCACTATACATTTTCAATTATTTAAAATAAAATCACAATTCAAACTTCATACTTATACATATTTACATGGTAATTCAGGTAATTTTTTTGTTAAATTTACTTTCTTCTCTTTTTAAAAAGTAGGTAAATTAATTATTTGTAAATGCTAACATAATAAAATTGAAACTGTTCTATATTAAGTCAAAAATCGAATACGATTAGTAGCAAAAATGCTCAGGAACTTATATACATAGATCACCATTATTTTTCTATATAACCAAGTAAAAATTTATAAATACAATTACTAATTACTTGGTTATGTAAGTAAAGTAATTAATCACTGTACAAATTCTTAAAAATTATAAACTATTAAAATAAAAATGATAATTCAATAATAATGATTTTTAGTACGTATATCCTTAAGTTGCTATATTTTCATTATTTTTGGTCCGTTTTACGTACTCTTGCTTTTTTTTTAAAGCGATTGTTGGCGTGTTGGAAAAACGTTATATTTGTTTTTTCGAATTCTTTATCAGACCCTCGAAACTTTTGATTATATGCCACTGAAATTTTTAAGTATAGAAAAATATATTAAATTAAGCGTAAACTTGAATGGTTATAAAAAATCGTACGTTTTAGTGCCGCTGTCACACTTAAAGCTCTAATGGCCTGCTTATTAGCTGTCCCCTTCCAACAGTACTTGCGAGCAATATCATTTGTTAAAATTTTTCTCCAGACCTCTAAATGTTAATATTTTTGCATCAAATTTTCAGGGTATGGTTTTATTCATAATGGTAGCAAAAAAGTCATGAGCCTCAAAAAAAGAAGCACTTTCATTTTTTTTTTGGTCAGTCTAATGTACATACATACATACATACGTACATAAATCGTACGCAGTATGTTTCTTGTATGAATGCTTCTTTGTTAAGGCGAAAACTTGTCACAAATCTTTAAACCATTAAACATTATGTAATATATCAGAGCAATGAATTCGACAATATTACACACTTCATCATTTAAGAAATTTGTATTTAGATCATCTCTTAACAATGTACATACGATGCATATTTATGCAATTCTGCCTTTAATTAACGAAAACTTCTTATCAAATGGCTTATAAATGTTGATATTAAACTTATTTCTTTGCTTGCAATAATATCAGTACATGTATATTTCTGCCAATATGCCTAATTACGAACTTCGAAATTCCCCTTTTTGGTTGGCACTTCGGTAGATAGTTACGATCGGATTTCAGCATACCAATTTTCGAACTTTCGGAACCGAGAAACGAATTCGTAACTACGAACATTCGGATTACAGCATAGGGGTGATCGTTTTGCATTAAGCGGCTTTCAAACAGATGTTTAATTGAGTCAATTAGCAAGTTGTATTTGTGTATTTTGAGTGGACAAAATTTAGCGGTGGCATTCTATCCCCGCTACTGTTTAACTTCTACATCTCGAGGCTTTCTTCTCCGCCAGAAGGAGTCTCACTCGTCTCATATGCCGACGACTGCACAATATTGGCTACCGGCAATGGACCTGATGACCTGTGCTCAAGTGGGACCATTCCAACGGTTAACCATCCTAAGATTAGGGGGTCTCCTTTGATAACCAATAAACATTTAGGCTTGAGCTCAACTTGAGGTTAAGTTGAGAACTAAGGTATTTCTCAAACCTCCAACGTTGTTTCTCAAGTGCATCTCAAGTTGAGAATCATAGCGTTCTCAACAAAAAGGGAATTTTTTTTGTATGGCAATAATTATGATTCTCAAGTTGAGAAAAAGTTAGTTCTCAACTTGATCTCAAATGTGATTCTCCAATTGGTCTCAAGCGTTTAGTAGCAGTATTGAAATAAAAATCGAAAATATATTTTCTTCCTTTTAAATCAAAAACACCGTGAATAAATGTACATATGTAAATTCATTATACTCGTGCTTTATTGCTTTTGATAGGCATATTAAAATACCAAAAAAATGCACTTAACAAATAAGTAGTCTTGTTTATGAAATTCAGATACTCTTTGATTCAAAAGCTAATTTTTTTATGACAGTTTCATTTCTTAAAATACTAGTTTTCTTCATAAAATATTGGTTGAACTTAAATATATTCTAAAATTTAATTTCACTATACATTTTCAATTATTTAAAATAAAATCACAATTCAAACTTCATACTTATACATATTTACATGGTAATTCAGGTAATTTTTTTGTTAAATTTACTTTCTTCTCTTTTTAAAAAGTAGGTAAATTAATTATTTGTAAATGCTAACATAATAAAATTGAAACTGTTCTATATTAAGTCAAAAATCGAATACGATTAGTAGCAAAAATGCTCAGGAACTTATATACCATTATTTTTCTATATAACCAAGTAAAAATTTATGAATACAATTACTAATTACTTGGTTATGTAAGTAAAATAATTAATCACTGTACAAATTCTTAAAAATTATAAACTATTAAAATAAAAATGATAATTCAATAATAATGATTTTTAGTACGTATATCCTTAAGTTGCTATATTTTCATTATTTTTGGTCCGTTTTACGTACTCTTGCTTTTTTTTTAAAGCGATTGTTGGCGTGTTGGAAAAACGTTATATTTGTTTTTTCGAATTCTTCATCAGACCCACGAAACTTTTGATTATATGCCACTGAAATTGTAAAGTATAGAAAAATATATTAAATTAAGCGTAAACTTGAATGGTTATAAAAAATCGTACGTTTTAGTGCCGCTGTCACACTTAAAGCTCTAATGGCCTGCTTATTAGCTGTCCCCTTCCAACAGTACTTGCGAGCAATATCATCTGTTAATATTTTTCTCCAGACCTCTAAATGTTAATATTTTTGCATCAAATTTTCAGGGTATGGTTTTATTCATAATGGTAGCAAAAAAGTCATGAGCCTCAAAAAAAGAAGCACTTTCATTTCTTTTTTGGTCAGTCTAATGTACATACATACATACATACGTACATAAATCGTACGCAGTATGTTTCTTGTATGAATGCTTCTTTGTTAAGGCGAAAACTTGTCACAAATCTTTAAACCATTAAACATTATGTAATATATCAGAGCAATGAATTCGACAATATTACACACTTCATCATTTAAGAAATTTGTATTTAGATCATCTCTTAACAATGTACATACGATGCATATTTATGCAATTCTGCCTTTAATTAACGAAAACTTCTTATCAAATGGCTTATAAATGTTGATATTAAACTTATTTCTTTGCTTGCAATAATATCAGTACATGTATATTTCTGCCAATATGCCTAATTACGAAGTTCGAAATTCCCCTTTTTGGTTGGCACTTCGGTAGATAGTTACGATCGGATTTCAGCATACCAATTTTCGAACTTTCGGAACCGAGAAACGAATTCGTAACTACGAACATTCGGATTACAGCATAGGGGTGATCGTTTTGCATTAAGCGGCTTTCAAACAGATGTTTAATTGAGTCAATTAGCAAGTTGTATTTGTGTATTTTGAGTGGACAAAATTTAGCGGTGGCATTCTATCCCCGCTACTGTTTAACTTCTACATCTCGAGGCTTTCTTCTCCGCCAGAAGGAGTCTCACTCGTCTCATATGCCGACGACTGCACAATATTGGCTACCGGCAATGGACCTGATGACCTGTGCTCAAGTGGGACCATTCCAACGGTTAACCATCCTAAGATTAGGGGGTCTCCTTTGATAACCAATAAACATTTAGGCTTGAGCTCAACTTGAGGTTAAGTTGAGAACTAAGGTATTTCTCAAACCTCCAACGTTGTTTCTCAAGTGCATCTCAAGTTGAGAATCATAGCGTTCTCAACAAAAAGGGAATTTTTTTTGTATGGCAATAATTATGATTCTCAAGTTGAGAAAAAGTTAGTTCTCAACTTGATCTCAAATGTGATTCTCCAATTGGTCTCAAGCGTTTAGTAGCAGTATTGAAATAAAAATCGAAAATATATTTTCTTCCTTTTAAATCAAAAACACCGTGAATAAATGTACATATGTAAATTCATTATACTCGTGCTTTATTGCTTTTGATAGGCATATTAAAATACCAAAAAAATGCACTTAACAAATAAGTAGTCTTGTTTATGAAATTCAGATACTCTTTGATTCAAAAGCTAATTTTTTTATGACAGTTTCATTTCTTAAAATACTAGTTTTCTTCATAAAATATTGGTTGAACTTAAATATATTCTAAAATTTAATTTCACTATACATTTTCAATTATTTAAAATAAAATCACAATTCAAACTTCATACTTATACATATTTACATGGTAATTCAGGTAATTTTTTTGTTAAATTTACTTTCTTCTCTTTTTAAAAAGTAGGTAAATTAATTATTTGTAAATGCTAACATAATAAAATTGAAACTGTTCTATATTAAGTCAAAAATCGAATACGATTAGTAGCAAAAATGCTCAGGAACTTATATACATAGATCACCATTATTTTTCTATATAACCAAGTAAAAATTTATAAATACAATTACTAATTACTTGGTTATGTAAGTAAAGTAATTAATCACTGTACAAATTCTTAAAAATTATAAACTATTAAAATAAAAATGATAATTCAATAATAATGATTTTTAGTACGTATATCCTTAAGTTGCTATATTTTCATTATTTTTGGTCCGTTTTACGTACTCTTGCTTTTTTTTTAAAGCGATTGTTGGCGTGTTGGAAAAACGTTATATTTGTTTTTTCGAATTCTTTATCAGACCCTCGAAACTTTTGATTATATGCCACTGAAATTTTTAAGTATAGAAAAATATATTAAATTAAGCGTAAACTTGAATGGTTATAAAAAATCGTACGTTTTAGTGCCGCTGTCACACTTAAAGCTCTAATGGCCTGCTTATTAGCTGTCCCCTTCCAACAGTACTTGCGAGCAATATCATTTGTTAAAATTTTTCTCCAGACCTCTAAATGTTAATATTTTTGCATCAAATTTTCAGGGTATGGTTTTATTCATAATGGTAGCAAAAAAGTCATGAGCCTCAAAAAAAGAAGCACTTTCATTTTTTTTTTGGTCAGTCTAATGTACATACATACATACATACGTACATAAATCGTACGCAGTATGTTTCTTGTATGAATGCTTCTTTGTTAAGGCGAAAACTTGTCACAAATCTTTAAACCATTAAACATTATGTAATATATCAGAGCAATGAATTCGACAATATTACACACTTCATCATTTAAGAAATTTGTATTTAGATCATCTCTTAACAATGTACATACGATGCATATTTATGCAATTCTGCCTTTAATTAACGAAAACTTCTTATCAAATGGCTTATAAATGTTGATATTAAACTTATTTCTTTGCTTGCAATAATATCAGTACATGTATATTTCTGCCAATATGCCTAATTACGAACTTCGAAATTCCCCTTTTTGGTTGGCACTTCGGTAGATAGTTACGATCGGATTTCAGCATACCAATTTTCGAACTTTCGGAACCGAGAAACGAATTCGTAACTACGAACATTCGGATTACAGCATAGGGGTGATCGTTTTGCATTAAGCGGCTTTCAAACAGATGTTTAATTGAGTCAATTAGCAAGTTGTATTTGTGTATTTTGAGTGGACAAAATTTAGCGGTGGCATTCTATCCCCGCTACTGTTTAACTTCTACATCTCGAGGCTTTCTTCTCCGCCAGAAGGAGTCTCACTCGTCTCATATGCCGACGACTGCACAATATTGGCTACCGGCAATGGACCTGATGACCTGTGCTCAAGTGGGACCATTCCAACGGTTAACCATCCTAAGATTAGGGGGTCTCCTTTGATAACCTGGGCTCCTCAGCATACACAGCAGAAATTGTCAATAAAGAACAGAGCCGCAACAAACTCAAGGCGCTAGTCGCCGGCAGCACTTGGGTAACACAAAAAACGTTGTTGGCAACCCAATAAACATTTAGGCTTGAGCTCAACTTGAGGTTAAGTTGAGAACTAAGGTATTTCTCAAACCTCCAACGTTGTTTCTCAAGTGCATCTCAAGTTGAGAATCATAGCGTTCTCAACAAAAAGGGAATTTTTTTTGTATGGCAATAATTATGATTCTCAAGTTGAGAAAAAGTTAGTTCTCAACTTGATCTCAAATGTGATTCTCCAATTGGTCTTAAGCGTTTAGTAGCAGTACTGAAATAAAAATCGAAAATATATTTTCTTCCTTTTAAATCAAAAACACCGTGAATAAATGTATGTAAATTCATTATACTCGTACTTTATTGCTTTTGATAGGCATATTAAAATACCTAAAAAATGCACTTAACAAATAAGTAGTCTTGTTTATGAAATTCAGATACTTTTTGATTCAAAAGCTAATTTTTTTATGACAGTTTCATTTCTTAAAATACTAGTTTTCTTCATAAAATATTGGTTGAACTTAAATATATTCTAAAATTTAATTTCACTATACATTTTCAATTATTTAAAATAAAATCACAATTCAAACTTCATACTTATACATATTTACATGGTAGTTCAGGTAATTTTTTTGTTAAATTTACTTTCTTCTCTTTTTAAAAAGTAGGTAAATTAATTATTTGTAAACGCTAACATAATAAAATTGAAACTGTTCTATATTAAGTCAAAAATCGAATACGATTAGTTGCAAAAATGCTCAGGAACTTATATACATAGATCACCATTATTTTTCTATATAACCAAGTAAAAATTTATAAATACAATTACTAATTACTTGGTTATGTAAGTAAAGTAATTAATCACTGTACAAATTCTTAAAAATTATAAACTATTAAAATAAAAATGATAATTCAATAATAATGATTTTTAGTACGTATATCCTTAAGTTGCTATATTTTCATTATTTTTGGTCCGTTTTACGTACTCTTGCTTTTTTTTTAAAGCGATTGTTGGCGTGTTGGAAAAACGTTATATTTGTTTTTTCGAATTCTTCATCAGACCCTCGAAACTTTTGATTATATGCCACTGAAATTTTTAAGTATAGAAAAATATATTAAATTAAGCGTAAACTTGAATGGTTATAAAAAATCGTACGTTTTAGTGCCGCTGTCACACTTAAAGCTCTAATGGCCTGCTTATTAGCTGTCCCCTTCCAACAGTACTTGCGAGCAATATCATTTGTTAAAATTTTTCTCCAGACCTCTAAATGTTAATATTTTTGCATCAAATTTTCAGGGTATGGTTTTATTCATAATGGTAGCAAAAAAGTCATGAGCCTCAAAAAAAGAAGCACTTTCATTTTTTTTTTGGTCAGTCTAATGTACATACATACATACATACGTACATAAATCGTACGCAGTATGTTTCTTGTATGAATGCTTCTTTGTTAAGGCGAAAACTTGTCACAAATCTTTAAACCATTAAACATTATGTAATATATCAGAGCAATGAATTCGACAATATTACACACTTCATCATTTAAGAAATTTGTATTTAGATCATCTCTTAACAATGTACATACATACGATGCATATTTAT
This sequence comes from Philophylla caesio, assembly GCA_963971545.1. Taxonomy (NCBI): domain Eukaryota; kingdom Metazoa; phylum Arthropoda; class Insecta; order Diptera; family Tephritidae; genus Philophylla; species Philophylla caesio. Next base: position 154,407,001 of record OZ020604.1, on the reverse strand, counting down.
GCAATTCTGCCTTTAATTAACGAAAACTTCTTATCAAATGGCTTATAAATGTTGATATTAAACTTATTTCTTTGCTTGCAATAATATCAGTACATGTATATTTCTGCCAATATGCCTAATTACGAACTTCGAAATTCCCCTTTTTGGTTGGCACTTCGGTAGATAGTTACGATCGGATTTCAGCATACCAATTTTCGAACTTTCGGAACCGAGAAACGAATTCGTAACTACGAACATTCGGATTACAGCATAGGGGTGATCGTTTTGCATTAAGCGGCTTTCAAACAGATAATAAGTTTTGTTTGCAGTTCTGTTGCTCATTTAATTTTATTTAGGTAAAGTGCAAATTTCATCTCACTAAAAACTACCGCTCATTTTTGGGATATTTTTTTTTTTACCGCATTGGCTTTCATATAATTTTTGAATCAAATTTATTCTTATACTAATGAGAAATATGGTGTGCAGTCGCGTGCGCGGTTTCCGGCTTTTGTCTGTTCACTGGCCCAACCAAATCGATGCCGGTGGTGGGCTGCCGTTGGGATGCCCGGCTGTGCGCCTTCGCGTTCGGGCTACTCCGAAAGCCGAACGGCTTGAACGCACGGCCGGTTGGCTTCTTGCGCGCACGGCCGCCTAATTGTTTAAGCGGCGGCTTAAACATCGTCCCCGCCCTGCAGGGATGCGCTCGTCAGTGCCTCCTGCAGCTCTTTCAGGGCGCGGATTGTGTTGCCTAGCACACGGGTGGTGCTCTGTCCCCGATATCTCCGGGTTTGTAGGCCGTCAGCAGTGCGCGCGATAGTGGCTTCCTTCGTAGATGGCTGTTGGGGCACTCGTTTGCCCTGCTTCGGGCGTTGCCTGCGCTTTTCTTGGACTGCGCGCGCAGCTGGTTTGCGCTTCTGTACCCTTGCGCGCTGGTTGGATGGCCGTTTTCGCGCTTTTAGGCGCCCAGTACTGGCTGCTGCCATGTGCAACAGCGTGTGGTGCGCGAGCCCGCAATCCTTGCAGCTGCCGGACGAATCGCATTCACCGGTGGTGTGGGTGAGTGCGAGGCAGTTGACGCAATACCCTTGCGCCCGGGCTACGGCTGACCGTTGCGGTGGCTTCATTGCCTTGAAGGCTGGACAGGTCCGAATGGCGTGGTAGCGATGGCAGAGTCTGCATTGCAGACAGTTGTCTGTCTCTGCGGTCGGAGCTAGAGCGCATGCCTTTCGTGTCGCCATTATGGTTTTTCGGTCTGAAAGTAGAAGAACAAACAAAGAAACGAGAAGTACTTGGGGATAGCATTTAAAGCGAGATGTTTAAATCCATAATATACAGGGATGGTATATGATTTATTTTTGTTTTCTTCTTGACTGTGAGTCGCGCGAAGGCTGCGCTGGTGGAATGAAGCACAGTTTAACTAAAGGCCGCGTGACAACCCCGTTTTGGGTGCGGATCTCCACGACGCGTACATGGTTATCAGGCCCGTGGTGAACCCTTTCGATTCGTCCCAGTCTCCACTCGGTGGGCGGGAGCGAATCCTCCTTTATCACGACGAGATCGCCTGGTTGAGGATTGTGGTTTGGATTTTTCCACTTATATCTTTTTTGAAGATCTTTGAGATATTCCTCTTTCCATCTATGGCTGAATTGATGGTGAAGAGCTTTGACTTTCTCCCAGCGGTTAAGTAGAGAGAGGTCTTCAGCGTTAGGCTCGGGAATGGCCAATAGCGGTGCACCTCGAATGATGTGACCTGGAGTAAGCGCTGTAAAGTCAGCCGGGTCCTGTGATAGTGCGGACAAAGGTCTCGAGTTGAGAACCGCTTCAATTCGCACCAATATCGTCGTGAATTCTTCAAATGTGAACTTGTGGGATGCAGCGATTTTCTTTAGATGGATTTTAAAGCTTTTTACTGCGGATTCCCACAAGCCTCCCATGTGTGGGGCTCCGGGTGGTATATATTGCCAATTGATGCCTTGAGGAGCATATTTTTGGACAATGTCTGTGGAGCATTCGTTAAGAAATTTAACGAAGTCGCGTTCAGTTGCGCGTTGAGCGCCAATGAACGTTTTTCCATTGTCACTCATCATCTTGGAGGGGAAACCTCGTCTGCCGACGAAGCGGGCAAATGCTGCTCGAAAAGCTTCGGTTGTGAGGTCAGAGCACAACTCGAGGTGAATTGCCTTTGTGGCAAAACATACGAATACTGCTACATAACCTTTGAGAAGCGTAGTGGATCTTAATACCGACGCTTTAATTTGGAACGGCCCCGCAAAATCTACGCCAGTGGTAGAAAATGGTAATGAGAAATTACAACGCTCAGGGGGCAGAGCGGCCATTATTTGTGTGCGTGTTCGTTGCTTATAAAGAGTGCACACTTTGCATTGGAAAATGCATCGTTTAATTAGAGGTTTTAGCTTTGGTACGTAATACTCTTGCCTTACCATTTGGAGCATCAATCGTATTTCTGCATGAAGAAGCAGCGAATGTAGAAACTCCAAATATAGCTGGCAGAACCTCGATTTTGTTGGGAGAATGATTGGGTGTCTTTCGTTGTATCTCAACGTGGCATGCGCCAATCTCCCGTTAACCCGTAGCAGACTGTCTTTGTCCATTATCGGATTGAGGACAAGAAGAGGGCTTTTTTGTTAATGGGTTTTTTAGCCTGCAGCGCGCTTTTTTCATTCGGAAAATGACGTAACTGCGCTGTCTCGATTAGACGCGTTTTTGTTTGTTGGAACTCGTCATGGGTCAGATTGGGATTAGTGAGTGTGGCTAACTTCTTAGATTTTTTCCGCGCATTGTTCACGAAGCGGAACATGTACGCAGTCACGCGGAGTGCGCGAGAGAAGGATGAAAACCGGTCGAGAAAATCGACCTCTTCCTCAAGCGCGTGATAGGCCTCTATCTTGCGCTTTTCTGGAGGAGATGCGCTGCGCGCTTTTGATTTTGGCCATGAATCCGGGTTGCAAGAAAGCCATTTCGGCCCATGCCACCAGAGCGAGGAAATCGCCAAGTCTTGGGGTTTGCAACCGCGGGTGCCGAGGTCCGCTGGATTGTCAGCACTAGCAACATGGTGCCATGTACCGTTGGGAAGATACTCTCGGATTTGAGAGGCACGGTTGGACCATAGGTTTTCCATGTGCACGGTGGCTTTTCCAGCCAAGCTAGCACAATCTCTGAATCAGACCATAAGAAAGTGTTGCATACTTCTAAGCCGAGTTGTTTTCAAACAACCGCGACTAGTTTTGCAAGTAAGACTGCGCCACAGAGCTCTAGACGTGGCAAGCTTACCGTCTTGATTGGTGCCACTTTGCCTTTTGCCTTCTATGTACGCGGATGTAGATCGCTGCGCAATACGCCTTTTCCGAGGCATCACAAAACCCATGGATTTGAGTATCTTGCCTCGGAGAGAAATTAACCCATCGAGGGATTTCGATTTGGCAGATGGCTGGTAGATTTTCTGCGAACTGTTGCCATTTTGATACAGCCTTGGGCTTTGCACATTCATCCCAATCAACGCCATCTAGCCAAAGTTCTTGAAGCAGAATCTTTGCCTGAATCATCACTGGCGACAGCCATCCTGCCGGGTCAAAAAGTCGTGCGACAGACGACAAAATTTGTCGTTTTGTGACGGCATTTTTTGTTGACATAGGCAGAATGGTGTAGGAAAACTTGTCTGTAAGCGCGTTCCAGCGAATACCAAGAGTTTTGGTTGTGGAAGCGCTCTCAAATTTTAAAAAGTTGGAGTCGAGAAGATCCTCCTTTGGAAACTGTTCTAATATAGCCGGATGATTGGCCGTCAGTTTCTTTAATACGAAACCAGCTGATTTTAGCGCTTCTATCGCTTGAGAAAGTGATTCGGTGGCATCGTGACTGCCTGAGAGGATGTCATCCACATACGTCTGGTTTCTGAGTATTGGCGCCGCCAATGGGAATGTCGCTCTCGTATCATCAGCTAATTGATGTAATGTACGGATAGCGAGATAGGGCGCACAATTAACGCCGAATGTGACGGTTTTGAGATTGTAATCGGTGACCGGAGAGTCAGCCGATTTGCGAAATAAAATTCGCTGAAAATGTTTATCGTCTTCGTGGATGAGTATTTGACGATACATTTTCTCAATATCTCCATTGAACACGAATCTGTGCATGCGCCACTGCAAAATGAGTAGCATGAGATCTGGTTGGAGTGTGGGACCGGTGTGCAGGACGTCATTCAGGGACTTTCCTGATCCAGATGTTTTGGAGGCGTTGAATACCACGCGAATTTTGGTGGTCACCTTATCTGGTTTGACGACTGCATGGTGCGGTAAATAGAAAGAGAAATGTTTGCCGTCGGATATGATTTCACAAGGCTTGGTGTAGTCCATGTGACCGAGGTCGAGATATTCCTGCAACACATCGTTGTACAGTGTGCTCAAGTCCCCTTTCTTTTGCAGCGATCGCTCCATGCTAAATAATTGCTGGAGGGCAGCAGACCGAGAATGGCCAAGAAAGAGTTTTTTGGGGAAATCTTCCTTGAATGGAAGTCGCACAATGTATCGACCGTTTGGAGCACGTGTCGTTGTTGTTGCATACATATTCTCACATGCCCGATCCTCCAGAGAAATTTGCGGAGGCTGTGGAATTTCTTCTTCTTCCCAAAACTTTCTCAGTTGTAAACTGATGTCTGCGTTCGAGCATTCTTCTACTTGTGTCGAGAATGACACAACCTTTTCCGTTATTTGACCACTAAGAATCCAGCCAAATATTGTCTTTTGCGCAAGTATGGTATCGCAAATCTTTTGTATACCTTCCAGCAGGATGTGTGGAAGAATATCGCTGCCAATGACCATATCAGTCTGTGCTGGTATGTGGCAATTGGGGTCAGCGAGCTCAAGGATTTTGAACTGCTGCCAGTGTTCATGGCTAATGGAGAATGTTGGCATATGCCTCGTTAATTGTGGTAACACAATAGCCTGAACTTTTATCCTTAGCTTGGTTTTGGATGCAACCAGTGTAAGAGGACAAAGTTTGGATGAGTTTTGGACGACGTGTCCACCCATGCCAGAGATTTCGAAGTTGGAATGTTCGAATGGAAGTTTCAACCGTTTTTGAACTTTAGAGGAAATAAAAGTCCTTTGTGAGCCTTGGTCAATTAAGGCTCTAAGTTGAAACAATTCCCCTTCGTGTTCCACTGCGACCATGGAAGTTGGAAGGAGAATTTTGCTGTCATTGGCTGCATGCAATGATTGTATGTGTGCCTGTCTGGAACAGCACGGTTGCTCGCTGGAATTGGAGCTTGACTGCACTTTTCGAGCGGGAGATGTCGAGGTGGCGGTAGTGTGCTGCGCAGAGGCACCAAAGTTTCTCGGACTAGAGCGGCGAGCTTGTGGCTTTGGATTGACGTGTAACAGTGAGTGATGCCGTTGTTGGCAATGTGTACACGACCACTTGCTCGGGCATTCATTAGTGCTGTGAGAATTAGCAAGACAGTTTTTGCACAACTTGCTTTGGTTTACGAATTGTATACGGTTCGGAACCGAAATTCGTTTGAATTGTTGGCAGAGTCTAATCAGATGGGGAGAGTTGCAGTAGGCACAGGCTACTTCTCTCGTCGATTCTGCCACGAAAGCGTTGGTCCTGTTAAAGGGCCTGCTTTGCGACGCATTTTGATGAATGACAGGTTTTGTTTTACTTTGGCTTGGATGAAGCCGATTCAATCTTTCGACTACTTCGTATCTTGAAGTAAGGAAGTCATCCATTTGAGACCATGTTGGTAAATCTCTTCGGGAAGAGAGAGATTGTTCCCAAAGTGACAATGTGTTTTCGGGCAGCTTTGATGAGCATATGTATACCAAGATGGGATCCCAGCTGTCTGTCTTAACATCTTGGGAATGAAGAATCGACAGACAGTTGTTTATCGAGGTTTGCAGCTTCTGAAGTTGATCACTATTTTCGGTTTGGATAGTGGGCAGAGTCATAAGAATCTTGATCTGGTTGTCAACCAGGATACGTTTGTTTTCGTATCGTGACCGCAAAGCTTCCCATGCCAGCTCGAAATTGTCATCGCTAAGCGGATATTGCTTTACAATTGAGCCGGCTTTTCCTTGGGTTTTGTATCGAAGGTGATACAATTTCTGAGCACGGGAGAGCTTCGGATGGTTGATGTATACCGCTGTGAACATGTCACGAAAAGCGGGCCATTCTTCATAACCACCATAAAATGTCTCCGTGTCACAAGGTGGGACTTGTAGGCAGACGTTTGCCTCCGCCGAGGGGTGTTCCACGCGGGATGGTGGTCTCGGCTCAGCAATTGCTCTCATCAACGTGAGTTGATCAGCAATTCTTGCTTTGGTCACCTCATATTGTTCAAGGCAAGCATAGTATTTGTCTTCAACAGCATTCTTGAAATTATCCGGAAGGATATCATCTGTTTTTGAAAAAACCATATCATAAACCGATTGAAGCCGTGCCCAACAATCATCTATTGATTTGTCTTTTATCATGAGATACGATTCTGTGTGGTATTGAATTGGCGCATCACTGAATCGTGCACAGTATCTCATGAGACTGTCACTTTCCGCTATAAACTTTTGCGCGGAGGGGTCAAAAGTTTTAGTTTTCGTTTTCACGCTGGCTTCTAGCGCAGCGGTTTTTGACCGTGTCTCAATGTCTGACATTTTTGGTGGACTGTGTCCAAGTGGCATTTGGGATAAGCCGAGAAAAAATTACTCGTAAGAAAATATGTAGCCGATAAGATTGCGTGGGAGTTTATGAAAAAAAAACCCTTAATTACTCGCAAAATTTGCACTTAGTGCCACAGAGAACCTGCAAATGACTAAGGTTTTGTGGCGGTGTTTGCGTTTTTTTTTTTTTTTTTTTTTTTGGTTTGTATGTATTAAACTGGGATGCTTGGAAACCGGACTGCCAAACTAAAATCCGCGAATTGGATTTTTTTTATTTTATATAACACAAAAAAAGAACGCAAACACTTTAACTTTTATATATGTACGTAGTGGAAATATACGTATGTTGGTTTAAAGATATATATATATATTATATACGTATGTATGTATGTAAATTGTATAATATGTGTATATACATATATAAGATTGAACACCTGAAAGATATTGCTAAATTTCACCTTTTGGTTGCGAAAAATTCCCTAATGGGTTGCTTCTTTGTATCTGACTATTAGAATATCTTTTGGAATTTCGGTGTCAATTTACGTTGTTCGCATGCATGTATATGCTAATATCATATGCACGTTTGTAGAAATATTTGCGCGCAAGTAAGCAAACACGTACGTATGTGTGTATGTAGATTACATACGAAGCCAGAGTAATGGCTCAGCTGTGAATATTTATTTATGTTGACAAGTCGAAGTGTATGTACATATGTTTGCGGGAGAGTGCAAATGTATACACCCAAAAGCCGCTCAACGCTGAGGTGAGTAGTGGATACTGCACTTGGTGAGTCGTGAGCGCGCTTTGGTTGAACTCTCTTAGCTTGGTGAGTGCGGCCGAGTAAAGCGAAGTAGTTAAAAAAGAGAAGCCAAGATCATAGAAAGAGCGTTGGCTGCGTGGTGGCTGAATTATTTGAAAAACTATAGCCACTCTCTTCGTTACAAACAGTTGGGTGCTTAGCGAATATTATCAGATAATGTAATACGCAAGAGTGAATATACATATGTGCGTATATGTATGTATGTATATATATTTATATATGTATAAATTGGCGGTAAATTAATATATATATACCGCTTTTTGGGTAAAAACGGATTATTTTCCCCAATTTTTTTTTTTTTGTATATTTATTAATAGCGGCAAATTACCGAAATGAAGGTTTTCGCGGTAAGAAAATATCCGCAATTTTATTAAAACCAGTTTTGGCTTGACGGAAAATGCCCTTTATGATTTTTTATACATACATGCATGTGCCTACGTACCTATGTATGTACATGTGTGCATAAGCACTCACTGGCAGTTTTGTTTAAAACAATATAACCTTCAAGGGAATGAAGGATATTTTATTGTTTAAAATTTTTAAAGAAAATTAAAAATTTGCCTACTTACAACTTCCTTTTTTTTTTTTGTATGTACAATATGTATGTATATGAATGTGGTTGTGTACGTCCCTTTGTGTTGGTCGTTGACGCTGTTGTTGCCGCAAATCCTGGCGATGTTGCTGACGTTGCCGCAAATGTTGTTGTTGCAAATGCTGCTGCTGTTGCCACTTAAAGATGTTGCCGTTGTTGCCGCACTTTTTTTTTCTTTGTTGTTGTTCAGTTTTTGTTCACAGATTTTTGTTTTTGTAGTACTCGTAACTTTTGTAAAATTTCTGTGGTTTTTATGTTTTATTTTACACAATACTGTTTTTTTTTTTTTTTTTAATGTTTTAAAAATATTTTGTATATGTAGTTGATTTTTTTTTTTTTTTTGTTTTAATGAATTCGCCTTGATTTTAAGCTAAAACTTATTTTTTCACTTTGGTATGTGTCTATGTACGCACTTTGCTTTTTTTTTGGTAACTTTTTTTGTCACTTGCTCTTGGTTTTTGTAGCACTCGTAACACTTTGTTTATGAAAATTTTTTTTTTTTTTATGTTGCGAACGAACGATTTTTTGTTTTTGATTGTATTTTTTATCTAAATTTATGTTTCCCAATAGGGCTTGTGCCAAGGTTGGCTGCGAAGGACCAATAACTATTTTGTTTGCAGTTCTGTTGCTCATTTAATTTTATTTAGGTAAAGTGCAAATTTCATCTCACTAAAAACTACCGCTCATTTTTGGGATATTTTTTTTTTTACCGCATTGGCTTTCATATAATTTTTGAATCAAATTTATTCTTATACTAATGAGAAATATGGTGTGCAGTCGCGTGCGCGGTTTCCGGCTTTTGTCTGTTCACTGGCCCAACCAAATCGATGCCGGTGGTGGGCTGCCGTTGGGATGCCCGGCTGTGCGCCTTCGCGTTCGGGCTACTCCGAAAGCCGAACGGCTTGAACGCACGGCCGCCTAATTGTTTAAGCGGCGGCTTAAACAATTAGCAAGTTGTATTTGTGTATTTTGAGTGGACAAAATTTAGCGGTGGCATTCTATCCCCGCTACTGTTTAACTTCTACATCTCGAGGCTTTCTTCTCCGCCAGAAGGAGTCTCACTTGTCTCATATGCCGACGACTGCACAATATTGGCTACCGGCAATGGACCTGATGACCTGTGCTCAAGTGGGACCATTCCAACGGTTAACCATCCTAAGATTAGGGGGTCTCCTTTGATAACCTGGGCTCCTCAGCATACACAGCAGAAATTGTCAATAAAGAACAGAGCCGCAACAAACTCAAGGCGCTAGTCGCCGGCAGCACTTGGGTAACACAAAAAACGTTGTTGGCAACCCAATAAACATTTAGGCTTGAGCTCAACTTGAGGTTAAGTTGAGAACTAAGGTATTTCTCACACCTCCAACGTTGTTTCTCAAGTGCATCTCAAGTTGAGAATCATAGCGTTCTCAACAAAAAGGGAATTTTTTTTGTATGGCAATAATTATGATTCTCAAGTTGAGAAAAAGTTAGTTCTCAACTTGATCTCAAATGTGATTCTCCAATTGGTCTTAAGCGTTTAGTAGCAGTACTGAAATAAAAATCGAAAATATATTTTCTTCCTTTTAAATCAAAAACACCGTGAATAAATGTATGTAAATTCATTATACTCGTACTTTATTGCTTTTGATAGGAATATTAAAATACCTAAAAAATACACTTAACAAATAAGTAGTCTTGTTTATGAAATTCAGATATCTACTTTTTGATTCAAAAGCTAATTTTTTTATGACAGTTTCATTTCTTAAAATACTAGTTTTCTTCATAAAATATTGGTTGAACTTAAATATATTCTAAAATTTAATTTCACTATACATTTTCAATTATTTAAAATAAAATCACAATTCAAACTTCATACTTATACATATTTACATGGTAATTCAGGTAATTTTTTTGTTAAATTTACTTTCTTCTCTTTTTAAAAAGTAGGTAAATTAATTATTTGTAAATGCTAACATAATAAAATTTAAACTGTTCTATATTAAGTCAAAAATCGAATACGATTAGTAGCAAAAATGCTCAGGAACTTATATACATAGATCACCATTATTTTTCTATATAACCAAGTAAAAATTTATAAATACAATTACTAATTACTTGGTTATGTAAGTAAAGTAATTAATCACTGTACAAATTCTTAAAAATTATAAACTATTAAAATAAAAATGATAATTCAATAATAATGATTTTTAGTACGTATATCCTTAAGTTGCTATATTTTCATTATTTTTGGTCCGTTTTACGTACTCTTGCTTTTTTTTTAAAGCGATTGTTGGCGTGTTGGAAAAACGTTATATTTGTTTTTTCGAATTCTTCATCAGACCCTCGAAACTTTTGATTATATGCCACTGAAATTTTTAAGTATAGAAAAATATATTAAATTAAGCGTAAACTTGAATGGTTATACAAAATCGTACGTTTTAGTGCCGCTGTCACACTTAAAGCTCTAATGGCCTGCTTATTAGCTGTCCCCTTCCAACAGTACTTGCGAGCAATATCATTTGTTAAAATTTTTCTCCAGACCTCTAAATGTTAATATGTTTGCATCAAATTTTCAGGGTATGGTTTTATTCATAATGGTAGCAAAAAAGTCATGAGCCTCAAAAAAAGAAGCACTTTCATTTTTTTTTTTGGTCAGTCTAATGTACATACATACATACATACGTACATAAATCGTACGCAGTATGTTTCTTGTATGAATGCTTCTTTGTTAAGGCGAAAACTTGTCACAAATCTTTAAACCATTAAACATTATGTAATATATCAGAGCAATGAATTCGACAATATTACACACTTCATCATTTAAGAAATTTGTATTTAGATCATCTCTTAACAATGTACATACGATGCATATTTATGCAATTCTGCCTTTAATTAACGAAAACTTCTTATCAAATGGCTTATAAATGTTGATATTAAACTTATTTCTTTGCTTGCAATAATATCAGTACATGTATATTTCTGCCAATATGCCTAATTACGAACTTCGAAATTCCCCTTTTTGGTTGGCACTTCGGTAGATAGTTACGATCGGATTTCAGCATACCAATTTTCGAACTTTCGGAACCGAGAAACGAATTCGTAACTACGAACATTCGGATTACAACATAGGGGTGATCGTTTTGCATTTAGCGGCTTTCAAACAGATGTTTAATTGAGTCAATTAGCAAGTTGTATTTGTGTATTTTGAGTGGACAAAATTTAGCGGTGGCATTCTATCCCCGCTACTGTTTAACTTCTACATCTCGAGGCTTTCTTCTCCGCCAGAAGGAGTCTCACTCGTCTCATATGCCGACGACTGCACAATATTGGCTACCGGCAATGGACCTGATGACCTGTGCTCAAGTGGGACCATTCCAACGGTTAACCATCCTAAGATTAGGGGGTCTCCTTTGATAACCAATAAACATTTAGGCTTGAGCTCAACTTGAGGTTAAGTTGAGAACTAAGGTATTTCTCAAACCTCCAACGTTGTTTCTCAAGTGCATCTCAAGTTGAGAATCATAGCGTTCTCAACAAAAAGGGCATTTTTTTTGTATGGCAATAGTTATGATTCTCAAGTTGAGAAAAAGTTAGTTCTTAACTTGATCTCAAATGTGATTCTCCAATTGGTCTCAAGCGTTTAGTAGCAGTACTGAAATAAAAATCGAAAATATATATTTTTTAAATCAAAAACACCGTGAATAAATGTATGTAAATTCATTATACTCGTACTTTATTGCTTTTGATAGGCATATTAAAATACCTAAAAAATGCACTTAACAATTAAGTAGTCTTGTTTATGAAATTCAGATACTTTTTGATTCAAAAGCTAATTTTTTTATGACAGTTTCATTTCTTAAAATACTAGTTTTCTTCATAAAATATTGGTTGAACTTAAATATATTCTAAAATTTAATTTCACTATACATTTTCAATTATTTAAAATAAAATCACAATTCAAACTTCATACTTATACATATTTACATGGTAATTCAGGTAATTTTTTTGTTAAATTTACTTTCTTCTCTTTTTAAAAAGTAGGTAAATTAATTATTTGTAAATGCTAACATAATAAAATTGAAACTGTTCTATATTAAGTCAAAAATCGAATACGATTAGTAGCAAAAATGCTCAGGAACTTATATACCATTATTTTTCTATATAACCAAGTAAAAATTTATGAATACAATTACTAATTACTTGGTTATGTAAGTAAAGTAATTAATCACTGTACAAATTCTTAAAAATTATAAACTATTAAAATAAAAATGATAATTCAATAATAATGATTTTTAGTACGTATATCCTTAAGTTGCTATATTTTCATTATTTTTGGTCCGTTTTACGTACTCTTGCTTTTTTTTTAAAGCGATTGTTGGCGTGTTGGAAAAACGTTATATTTGTTTTTTCGAATTCTTCATCAGACCCACGAAACTTTTGATTATATGCCACTGAAATTGTAAAGTATAGAAAAATATATTAAATTAAGCGTAAACTTGAATGGTTATAAAAAATCGTACGTTTTAGTGCCGCTGTCACACTTAAAGCTCTAATGGCCTGCTTATTAGCTGTCCCCTTCCAACAGTACTTGCAAGCAATATCATCTGTTAATATTTTTCTCCATGACTCTTTTATAAATCGCACCCCATTTCCAGATACCACAGATTTTAATTCAGCAACCTAATTTAATGAAAAAAAAATTATATTTGGCTTTTTTAATCATTTTTTTTTATATTCATTATTGCAAAGCTTACGAGGTCGTTAAATTTATTTTCCGAAGTTTGTATTTTGGTTTCGAAGTCCTTAAACTGGGAATCGACGTTTATTGGGGTTATTGGGAGAATGGGCCTTCGCGTGGAATATTTCTTCGAATTGGTAGTTTAAGCCTCTTCTAGAACTCGCTTTAATAGTTTTTGAGTCACGCAGTGTTCTAGAAATAAATTTATATATGTACATTCATATATTTATATAATGTTTTTTAATAATTTAAAGAATGTCCTATACCTTTTAATATATTTTTATGGACAACGTCTATATGGGTTCTCAGTTCGGTCAAATCTAAAAACAAAAAATTCAGTTTATAAAAGAAAAATACACTTATTCGTATATAATTAAATAATTTACCTTTCTTTGTAGCTAGTTCATTTTCAGTTGTTGTTGATCCCGCGAAGTACTCATTCAGATCCATCTATTAATGAATAAGAGGTATGAACAAATATTTGTCATACTCATAGTTTTTAAACATAACCATTTTATGTGTTATTTGTTCTATCGAATGATGATATTCTTCTTTTGAAAATTGTAGGTTCTCGCAAAATTTAATATTAAGGTGTGAGGATTTAATTGGTAAAAGAAAGAAGTCCCTTAAATTTACAACTTCCTTTGTTACAATGTGTGAAGTGGTATTATTTGAAGATATAGATATAGTAGTAAATATTTTGTTATGCACACTATAAAAATTATTAGGAGTTTTTGTGGACAAGAAAAAGCTATTTGTATTTACTGACGATGATTGGCCTCTTTTTAAAACGACATTGTTGTCATTTTTACGCTGGTGAATTATTAAGCTTTCTTCCACCGAACGGTTATATATTTGTGCCGCAATGAAGTTTTTTTTTTTACATTTTCTTTTTAGCTTTGATAAAAAGTTTTCAAATTTGAAAGCGCTTATCGCCATAATTTAATGCATCAGTAGCTAAGTGCGTGAGACAATGAAAATTAAAAGTTAAGAAGCTTTCGTCATAGAGGCGAGGTATGTTTTTAACAAATTCTACTAAAAGTTTATTAGCACATTCATTGTATTCGGTGGACGATTGTTTATTCAATAACATCCTTATTCCCAGGCTAAGCATTAAAAAGTGATTGTATCTTTCAGTGTCTAAAATATCAGCAAGAACGAATACTCCTGTATATAAAAGAAATAATCGCAGCTCTGTGGCTTTAAATCTTTCTAATTCACTTAAGCTTCTCGGATGTCTAGCGAATTCCTTTGGTACTTGATTACTTAAAAAAATTAATTTTGAATTTAATAAATTAATTTTGTCATTTTTTAAAGAAAAGTTCTTATTCCTTTTTCTGACCCAAGCAAGAAGTATAATTTTAGTAACGCCGAGGCAAACTACATGCATGTAGTCGTAAGGAAATGACTTGACGATGTCAATAGGCAACCTTTCAATAGCAATATGTTCTAATACTTTATGGTGATTTACGTCCGAGCGGGACCGAAATTCAAGATCATTTCTAGAATTATTCGTTTCCTTTGGAAAAATCATTCTATGGTTAAGTGATTTTCCTTTCTGCACACATTTATGACAACAAAAAAAACCGGTGTGTCCCTTAGTTCAAAGTATGTATGACCTGGCTGGTGCATCACAAATGAATGCTCGACAACTAACTGAGTATGTTCTGTTCTCAAAAAAAATACCTGTTTCTATTAAGTTGCTTAGCTCATCAACAAACTTTTCCATATACACATTTGGACACAATGGCTTGCTCTGGCCACAATAAGCACCAACAACCATGACATCTGGCGTCTTATTAACATTGACAAGTATCGGCCAAGTTTGAAGCTTTGAACTTTTGGCTAAGGGAAGTCCATCGATGTTTATATTAAGTCGGATTTCGGTGGAATCCAAATTGCTCTTTGCCAATAAATCCGTTAATGCATTTTTGAGTCCATAATGAACGTACTCTCCTGTCCCCATTTTCTCTACAGGTGCCGCTTTGGGAGTAGACTTCAACGTTCTAGCATCTTTCGGAAGGGTACTTATATATTCGCTTAAGATTTCAAGTATACTATTCGTGGCTTCATTGGAAATATTAAATTTGACCGCCCATGACGCTAACTTATCTTTCAATTCAACTTTTTTTATAAATAAAACTTCCTCAGAGCTATCAGATTCTGAGGAACTGTCCTCAATACTGGAAATATTGTCCGTCACACTGGGATAATCCTGGTTACTGATCGATGAAGATGCCGCCACAGGCAAGGTGTCACTCTGCTGTTTGTGTGCAGACAGCAGTTCTACCACTTGATTCACTTCACGTTTTATTTTTTTTGAAGAAAACATTATGTATTTTAATAATTACATATATATTCTTCCACTCACATTAAATTTTGTTGACTAAATTTCGTTTAAAATGTATGTATCTACGCGTCACTTATTTTCCATCGAATGTATGTATGTACATAAGATTTCACAATGCTACCAATTGTATATTTCTGTACTATAAAAACAGCTGTTTGCAGTAGTGCTGCCATAGTGGAGAAAATTAATATTCTCAACTTCATCTCAACTTATGATCCAATGTTGGATATGAACTGGAGAAGTACATTGGGTATCAACTTGAGAACTACATTGGATATCAACTTGAGAACTATGCATTTCTCCAAGGTTTGAGAAGAGTTGGAGAAATACGTTGGATATCAACTTGAGAACTATGAATTTCTCCAAGGTGTGAGAAGAGTTGGAGAAATACGTTGGATATCAACATGAGAACTATGAATTTCTCCAAGATTTGAGAAATTTGGAGAAATACGGTGGATATCAACTTGAGAACTATTAATTTCTCCAAGGTTTGAGCAATATTTTTTTGATGTTTGTTGGGAACATACAAGGCGATTGGCCGGTCGGATCTTCACTGTGCTGCGCCAATCTGGTTCCAGAAAACTAGTAAGACCCAGTGGACGGCAGGTTGGCTCCTGATGTCCCCTACAACAGATAACATCGTGCGATTTTTAATTACAAATTTTCAATATATCACAAAATATTTATTTGTGAAATATGCTACAGTACAGCCCTTAATTGTGGTGTATATACTTTTGAAACGTATCTCAGAACTCCTTTCCGCGTACTTTTAGCTTACTGAGTTATATCAATTTACCTTTGGTTTCTCCTTCGCTCGTTGTTTTCAGTAGTTTGACATATGCATTTGGCAGGAATTTTAGTCTTTTGTGCGGGGCTTAAAAATGCAACTTTTTATTTAAGAAATGCAATGTATTTAAATAGTTTTTGTTTCTAAAAACAGTAAAAGCTGATAGAACAATATGTTTATAATATGTGTGTGCCAAAATGAATGCATTAGTGGCTCGATATTAAGTGCAGTGAATGAAAATCAAACACCATATATGTATGTGAAAAATGCAAAAAGACCATTTTTAAAGTAAAATTCTGATTAAATTTGTGGACGGATTTTTGCAAAACGGTAGTTAAACAAAACTTTATTTTGTTGTCATCTATGTGCATTTGAATTTTTCAATTACGTTTACGCGTTTAGCTACAGTAAACCAAACCTATGCAGTGCTATATCGAATCCGACCCTTAGTTTCAATGTACAACACGTTCTAAATGATTCATTCGGACCTGGTAGTCGGCTCTATTGTGAGCAGGTATCGGTTGAGCGGTCCTTGTCGGTGGTATCCCAGCAAAACTGTTGTGCTCTCTGACTGGGAGCACGCTTGTTTTCTGTTGTAGGCGTTCAGCAGGTGACATCAGGAGCCAACCTGCCGTCCACTAGTTTTCTGTAACCAGATTGGCGCAGAACAATCGCCTTGTATGTTGCCAACAACGTTTTTTGTGTTTACCCAAGTGCTGCCGGCGACTAGCGCCTTGACCTTGTTGCGGCTCTGTTCTTTATTGACGATTGCTGCTGTGTATGTTGAGGATACCAGGCTATCAAAGGTGACCCCCTAATCTTAGGATGGTTAACCGTTGGAATGGTCCCACTTGAGCACAGGTCATCAGGTCCATTGCCGGTAGCCAATATCGTGCAGTCGTCGGCATACGAGACGAGTGAGACTCCTTCTGGCGGAGAAGAAAGCCTCGAGATGTAGAAGTTAAACAGTAGCGGGATAGAATGCCACCGCTAAATTTTGTCCACTCAAAATACACAAATACAACTTGCTAATTGCCTCAATTAAACATCTGTTTGTACGCCGCTTAATGCAAAACGATCACCCCTGTGCTGTAATCCGAATGTTCGTAGTTACGAATTCGTTTCTCGGTTCCGAATGTTCGAAAATTGGTATGCTGAAATCCGATCGTAACTATCTACCGCAGTGCCAACCAAAAAGGGGAAATTCGAAGTTCGTAATTAGGCATATTGGCAAAAATATACATGTACTGATATTATTGCAAGCAATGAAAGATAAGAAGTTTTCGTTAATTGAAGGCAGAATTGCATAAATATGCATCGTATGTATGTACATTGTTAAGAGATGATCTAAATACAAATTTCTTAAATGATGAAGTGTGTAATATTGTCGAATTAATTGCTCTGATATATTACATAATGTTTAATGGTTTAAAGATTTGTGACAAGTTTTCGCCATAACAAAGAAGCATTCATACAAGAAACATACTGCGTACGATTTTGTACCTATGTACATACATATGTATGTATGTACATATTATGTGTCTGGTAATAAATCTAGTTTTTCTTACATAGTTTATAGTACATACATATGTACATAAATACAAATGCATCACAGTACCAGGGTTCGGCCGAAATCATGGCGAAGAAGCTTATGACAGACATCAGAGCTGCTTGCGACGCGTCGATGAAGAGAAACTCCTCCCATAAACACTCCAATGCTGTATATTGGTGGAATGACCACATCGAAGCTCTGAGAAAGAGCTGCTTGCAAGCCAGAAGGTCTTTTCAACGCTCAAGAGGAAGGACAAATTTTGTAGAATGCCAAATTATATATAAGGCTGCACGAAACTTGCTCAAAAAGGCTATCAAGGAAAGTAAGCGCCAGTGTTTCCTGGAGCTGTGCGATGACGCGGAAGAAAACTCTTGGGGAACCGCATACAAAGTTGTTATGAAGAAGCTCAAAGTCACCAAAGCTGCAGTTCCAACATGCCCACTGTTTCTACAAACAGTATTAGATACTCTGTTTCCCAAACAAAGACGATTTGTTTCTCTAGTGCAGGATGTAAATCTGCACCTATTCGAAAAGGTAACAGCAGAAGAAGTAGCACAAGCCGCAAAAAGAATCAACGTAAAAAAAGCGCCTGGACCAGATTGTGTGCCAAACAAAGTATTAAAAGTGGCTATCGGTCATAATATGTCGTCGTTCGTCTCAGTCTTCAACGCATGTTTTGCCGAAGGTCGTTTTCCTTCGATTTGGAAACAGCAAAAGCTTGTGCTGCTTCCCAAGCCTGGCAAGCCCACTGAAGACCCATCGAGCTACAGACCTATTTGTCTGCTAGACTCTGCGGGTAAACTGTTCGAGCGCATTATCTCCTACAGGTTGGAAGCGGAGGTTGAGGCACTGGGTGGTATCTCAGAGGAGCAATACGGCTTCAGGAAGGGAAGGTCTACCGTGCAGGCTGTAACAGAAGTGATTCAGCTAGCGAGACAAGCAACCAGTGGGTCCAGATGGCTAGGTGGAGCAAAACAGTACTGTTTGATTTTAACTCTCGACGTAAAAAACGCGTTCAACTCGGCTAACTGGGCAAAAATTTTGGACACCTTAGAACGCTTAGGAGTATCATACTACTTGCGACGGCTAATGGGGAGTTACTTCCAAGATCGCATACTGTGGTATGACACTAAGGAAGGAAGGAAGAAGTTGGTAATTACAGGCGGAGTACCACAGGGTTCAGTCCTAGGCCCATTACTGTGGAATATTATGTATGACGGTATTCTACGCCTGCAGCTACCGAAGGGAGTGAAGGTGATTGGCTTCGCCGATGATATTGCGGTGGTTATAACGCGCAAACAACTGCAACAGATTTCCGAAAGAGCTACTGCTTCAGTGGAGAAGATTAAGGCATGGCTCGACAACCACGGGCTCACACTAGCGGAACAGAAGACAGAGGCATCTTGAACACGCTAGAGACAAGGCGGCCGCTACCATGACCTCTTTATCAAGAATAATGCTCAACGCGAGAGGACGAAAGCAACGAAGCAAAAAGTTGCTTGCAGGCGTAATAAGAAGTCAAATCTTGTATGGAGCCCCGGTGTGGTTCGATGCAGTATGTCAATCATCGTACTTTCGGGGCATAAAATCAACGTATCGCCTGTGTGCACTCAGGGTATGCAGCGCATATGCAGCGCACTGTGTCCGATGAAGCAGCCCTGGTAATTGCTGGAATGTGCCCACTAAACATACTAGCTGCGGAGTCTGCTCATATCTTCACAAGGACGGAGGTAACTATTGAAGCCGCTCGCCAGGAAGCTAGAGTAAATAGCCTAGTCGATTGGCAAAATAAATGGAACAGCACGATAAACGGACGGTGGACACACCGGTGTATCCCGAACATAGAGCGCTGGATTCAAAGAAGCCACGGCGAAGTAGATTTTCACACCACCCAATTTCTAAGCGGTCATTCATGCTTTAAATCGTATCTCCACAGATTCAAACACGAGGTCGACCCTTACTGTGATTTCTGCGGTATCGGAGTAGTAGACAATGCGGAACATGTTTTCTTGATGTGCCCGCGCTTTACCGACGAAAGGAGCATACTGCAATCAGCAATTCGAATAAACGTTTCTCCAGAAGCAATTGTAAATTACATGCTGATAGGCAAAGATGAATGGAACCTGGTCAATGGCATTATCTCATCAACGATGAAAGTTTTAAGAAGTGAGGAAAGACGAAGGCGAAGAAATTTCCAGTACCATATGAAACGTAGTAAGAGGGCACACAAAATTGTACCCAAATGCATCAGAGCGGATTGGAACCTAGGCCGTTCCTACCGCCATGTGGTGCATCCAGATCGATCGCTTAACCCAGTGAACGAGCAGATTGGAATCTCGGACTTTCCGACTGCTTAAGGCGTTCCAACCGCCAATCTATGCAACGAGAAAAAAAAAATACATAAATAATTATAATAATATAAAAGTATTTTTAGACGAAGATGCCGCGCAGCAATCAATGCATTACAACGGATTGGAACCTAGGCCGTTCCAACCGCCTTGTGGTGCATCTAGATCGCTCGATTGACCCAATGAACGAGCAGATTGGAATCCCGGAAATATATATATATAATAATACAATTGTATTGTTTAGACATAGATGCAGCAAGGAAACCAAGTTGGGGCGGATTGGAACCTTGGGCGTTCCAACCACCATTACCAACAGATGCAAAATTGGCCTAGTCTAGCTGGTAACATTCAAACATATTATGTTTGTTTGTGTGGAGTTATTCGATGCATGCATATGTAAGTACATTGATGTCTTTTATAATAAATATCATAAAGTTGACGAGGCTGCGGCCCACGACAGATTACAGTAGACCTAAAACGAACGATCGAGCTTAGTGCTCAAACCACCTCCCGACGGAATACCTGACGGTGGTACCGGGGGGATCGGTGCATGGCAGTAGGAGGTTTAGTGCTGGTTAAAGTCCCACACTGACGGGGTATAGGCTTTCGATGCTTCCTCCTCGTAAAAAAAAAAAAAAAAAAAAAAAAAACACATGTATATATGTAGATACATACATGCATATATGCTTATTTTTGGGTTTATACACGTTTAATTTTTCTAAAATTTATTTCGCCCCGACAACAGTGACAAAAATTCGTACAAAATTTCCGCAATTGACAGCTCCGACGGATTCTGGCATACCGATATTACGAATTGCGAAAACAGTCTACGAATTTCGAATTTACAATTACGAAAAGCCGATTTTACGATTCGTAGCGTAATCGAACGTACGACGGATTCCAGCATAGGGGTGTGTATGTGTATGAATACGCTCAAAAAAAATAAATGAAATATATAGTAGAACTTAAATTTACGATAAAACATTGAGACAAGATAATTTTCTGATTGAATGAAATCGACTATTAGATGGTTCAAAACGCTAATAACGCAATTCCATATATTATCTTCCAAGGCGTCAACCGTCTCGGGCTTATCTGCGTAGACAAGCGACTTCACATACCCCACAAAAAATAGTCCAGTGGTGTTAAATCGCACGATCTTAGATGCCACGCCACAGGCCACGACGCGAGATAATGCGCTCACCAAAAGTTTCCTGCAATAAATTGATTATTTCGTTGGCTGTATGGCACGTAGCGCCGTCTTGTTTGAAGCAAAGGTCGTCCACATTCTCCAATTCTGGCACGAAAAAAATCATTAATCATGGCGTTCCCCATTGACTGTAACATTATGACCGGCTTAATTTTTGAAGAAATATTGACCAATGATTCCCTCTGCCCATAGAGCACACAAAACATTGACTATTTGAGCGTCTGAACAATGGCTTGTGGATTATCATCATTTCAAATGCAACAATTTTTTTATTAACATACCCATTCAACCGAGTATAAATCAAGTAACAGCTGTCAAAAATACCAACTCCGAAAAAAGCATTGCCTCATTGAAATACACACGTCTAAATGAAACTGTTGGTGTAAATGAAACGTTTATTGATTTTTAGTTAAATTTAATTTACTGCTGGACTTTGTTGCTCAACGCGATGTTTTACTTATTCTTTAATTTTATTGGCCAACTTTATTGTTTTACAATTGTGTTGCCTGGCACGTCTACGAATCTAATAAACTGTTTCCCTGATTTTATGCGCTTATATTGATTTTATCTTAACGGCGAAGATCCGTTGCACGAATATATACGTATATAGATGTTCATTTTTAAACAGTACAAAAGAAGTAAATAAGCGTATATGATAAAAGGAATTAAAGTAAACAAATGAATATGAAATGCCACAGGGCGACCTAACACCCCACCCCCTGTGAATCACTCCCGGATTCACCATCTACCCTGATCCTGGCAAGGCGGGATGCTGGTCTACACAAAAACCCAGTGCTCGTCTTCAGTTCCACAACTCGCACCTGACCGTCTTTGGCTTTGAAAACCTTTGTGATACGACCTCGCTGCCACATCCGGCGAGGCAAGTTTGACTCGAATAAAATCACTAAATCTCCGACTTGCAAGGGAGACACTGCTCCCTGCCACTTAGCTCGACAAAACAACTGCGGCAAGTACTCGGTGGTCCAACGTTTCCATAGGCTATCTTTAAGATTTTGAGCAATTTTCCACTGCTTCTTCAGGCATATCTTTTCATCAACGGGATGAGGCGTTTGGGTCGAGTTAACGCACCCAATGACGAAGTGGTTAGGCGTGAGAGGTTCATCTTCATCGTGGGCTATAGGCAGCTCGGTTAGAGGGCGCGAATTAATAATATTTTCCGCTTCTATCAGAACGCTTTGTAACGTATGTTCCCTTGGTGCTACGTCTCGAAGGGTTTTCGTAAGAAGCGATTTGACCACCCTTATTAATCGCTCCCAGCAACCACCGGAGCTGGGATTGGCAGGACAGTTGAATATCCACTCGATCTGGTGTTTGGTGGCTTCGGCTCGTATGCGGTCTGTGTCTAGTAGATGTTCAGCGGATGCCAGCTCCCTTTGTGTGCCAATAAAATTGGTGCCGTTGTCACTTCGCATCCTCACCGGAGTACCGCGACGATTCACGAAGTTGCGGAGGCACAATATGAACGCGTCAGTGGATAAATTCTCCGCCAACACGATGTGCACGGCTCGCACAGTCAGGCAGGTGAAAATGACACCCCATCTTTTTTCTCTGCGCCTTCCTATTGTGATATCGAGCGGTCCAAATAGATCGACACCAGTATAGATGAACGGACGTACAAATAGTGTCACGCGATCGATAGGCAGCTGACCCATCTGCGGCGGTTTAGGTTTTGCTTTATAGAAGCTACAGACGACACACTTCCGTTGAACATTTTTGAGAAGTGATTTTACGTTGGGTATCCAAAATTTTTGCCGAATGGCATTAATTGTAACAGCAAAATTTTGGTGATGATTGTTCTCATGATGACGTCGAACGATCAGTGTGGTCACGATGTGTTTTTGTGGCAGAAGAATTGGACAACGTGCTTGAAGTGGCAAGTATACTGCTTCGTCGATTCGACCACTCAAGCGCAGAAGGCCACTCTGATCTAAGTACGGCGATAATTTGTACAGTGGGTTTTGTTTAGAGAGCTTACTCGAAGCAGACAGATTTGCAATTTCCTTGGCGAAATGTTCACGTTGTATAAGCTTGCATATTGAATGTTCGGCTTTTTCTATTTCGGTTGCTGAAAGTTGGTTTGGTAGACGCATCACTACGTCGTTCGGATGTACTCGAAAACTGTTGACTGCTCTTAGTACCCAGGCTACGGTACGCTGCAATTTCGGGTACGAACTAAATCTTTCGAACTGGACGATCGCACTGCTAGGCTGCATACATAGTAGGCGATCAGGCTGTATTTCTTCTATTAACGTTGCTGGAGTCTGTATTGTCATGGTAGGCCAATGTTGTTCGTCTTGCATCAAAAGATCAGGACCTTTTGTCCATTTGCTTTCATAATTAAACTTTGGTCGATTAGACGGTCGTGTGGCGATGTCTGCGGGGTTTTGATGTGTTGGCGATGGATAGCCTTTGTTCCTGCGAGGTTGAACTAAGTATTTCGGCAATTCGATGGCCTACGAATGCCTTGTATTTTCGTTCGGAGGAGTATAACCACTGCAACACGGTTTGTGAGTCGTTCCAAAAAATTATACGCTCAGCTTTAAATTCGTGAGCGTTGACGATCAGGGTGCCTAATCTGGTACCCAGTACTGCCGCCTGTAGCTCAAGTCTTGGGATGGACATCAGCTTAGTTGGCGCAGTTCGCGTTTTTCCCATAACGAAACTAACATCGACTTTGTCTCTGTAGGACTCGCACATACCCAACCGCAGCAAATGCGACTTAGCTCGCATCGACAAAGATGTGGAACTCAATTTTGCTCTTGTTCGGGATATGTAGAGAGTAACATCGCGGCATTTTAAATAGGTTGACGTTATGGAATTCTGTCCACCAGGGTAACCACCTTTTGCTTAGCCCTGCCGGCATCGCGTCATCCCAGTCAATATCGCGCCTCCACATATCTTGAATGAGAAGTTTTGAAAATATTAAATAATCTGCCAACATACCGAAAGGGTCGAATACTGCCATCACTATCTGCAACAACTCTCGCTTCGTAGGAGCCCGTGCCGCGCTTAGCACATCTTTCGCAACTCGATGGAATTTTGTGTGAAATTCGAAATTGTCTCCTACGGTGTTCCAATAAAGGCCAAGAACTTTATCAGCGGTGCCACCATGCTCCATGCTGACTGCTTCACGTACTGAAGAAGAAGGGTGGTTCAACTTGGCTTCCACATCGGTGCAGTTTGATACAAAGTTTCTGAGCGTAAACCCTGCTTTTTGATGAATTTGTATGATTTGTCGGCTGATTTTTACGGCACGCTTTGCTGAGTCGAAACTGGCAACCAAGTCATCGACGTAATGTTTATTGATGATAATTGACGACGCTTCAGGAAACTCTGACATAAACAGTGATGAATTTTTATTCTTCACGTACTCGGCGATAGAGGGTGAACAGACTGCTCCGAAGATCATCGACGTCATGATGTACTCTTGAACTGGTAGACTGTTGTCGCCTTCCCTCCATAGGTAGCGCTGTGCGTGTTGGTCAGTTGGGGGTACCTTTATTTGCGAGAACATTCGCGTATATCCGCTGCGACCCCAATTTGCCCTTGACGAAATTGTAGCAGGATGCGTTGCAATGGCTGTGCCTGTTCGGGGCCCTTTAACAGTGTCGAATTTAAAGAGACGCGATTGACGGCAGCTGCGGCGTCGAAGACGATGCGTAGTTTACTTGGCTTGTTCGGATTGCAAACCGCAACGTGTGGCAAGTACCAAGTCTGTGGATGCGTTACGCTTGTTTCCTTCTCCGTCAGTTTTCTTGCGTACCACTTCTGTATATGCTTAGCCATTTCCTACTTGTAACAGGCAGCAAAATTCTCGTCTAGAACCATACGCTTCTCTATGGAAAGCAAACGCCTTTCGGCCATTTCTCTGCTTCTTGGGTGTTGCGGTGGAAACTTTTTCCAGAGAAGTCCAAACTCATAGTGTTGATCTGCTCTTCGGGTTGTTGTTGCTTCTAGTATTTGACGTGCTCGCATATCATCATCAGACTCCAATTTTGCCGATAGCTGGTTGACGCCAAAGCTGTCTGATACAAAATATTCGGAAACTAGTCTGTGTAGATGTTGACATTCATTAATAACCATGACACGAAGGTTTGATGTTAGATGCGATTTAGTTGGGCCGTACGCAACCCAACCCAAGGATGTTTTGGCTGCGATGGGGCATTCGATATCATCCTTTACAAGCGTAGTAGTGGCGCCCAGATATGCCTGATTAAGACCAATCAGCAATACTGGCTTCATTGCACTGTAATTTCACAGAGGCACATGTTCAAAATGTTCGAAGTTTTCTTTCAAAAAAGACTGCTCAGGTAAATTTAGCCGCTTTACGGTGTATACATCCTTCAATGCGAATTTCTTACTGTCCATACAGTTTCCAATTTCTACGTTAACTCTGAATGACGGTTCAGTAACCACCCTGTCATCGTACCACTGCAGCGTAAGGGGGTGACTTTGGCCTCGAACCCCAATCTTATGAGCGATGTCTTCCTCCAAGATTGTAACAGCTAAGCCCTCATCGAACATAGCTAGAATTTCGCATTTCCCGTTCGGTCCGTAAATATTAACCGGCAACATCTTAAAAAGCTGCTTAGTTGTTTCATGTGCAAGACGGCAATTAAGCATTGGCTGAACACTTCTTTCGCGAATCGTTGCGGACGGAACTTCATCGTTGTGCAGCAGGTGGTTGTGATAGCGCTGACACCCATTTATACCGCACAACTTCTTCGAACGACATTTTCCTGTAATGTGACCCTTTCGTAGGCAGGAGAAGCACAGTTGGCGGCACTTCACAAACTCCCATTTGGCTTGCACATTAGCTGCCTTGAACGAGGCGCAGGCTGGAGTGGTATGCTCACCACTGCAATACAGGCATTTTACAGTTTCTGCTACCTTTTCTTCCTGAATGTGCATTACACGACGAGGATTGCCAACTGACACCATGCTTCTGGTATTATATGTGTTGGACGGCATCAAACAAACTACCCTGGCTAGCTTGCTTAACCACGTACTAAAGTCTTCAAGCGTTGCATACGGTCGAATGGTGACTGCATGTTTAGCCCAATCAAATTGCTTATTTTGTGTCAATTTGCAAACCATTTGTTCTAGTAGGTACACATTTGCCAGATGCTGTTGACATTTTGCAGATTTTAGAAAGGCTACGGCGTTGCGTACTCTGGACGAAAATGACACAATCTGTTCCGGCTTTTGATCGGCGATTGGCGGGAACTGTTGTAGCTTTTGTAGCTGATGCTTGACTAGAATGTCTGGCCGCCCAAACCTGAATTCCAACTCGCTTAAAGCGTTAGGTACATCATTTGGGTAAATAAGCATCGCTGTAACTGCCTATTTTGCCGGACCCACAAGGCTCTTCTGCAACCGCATTAGATTTTGACGATGGCTATACCCGAATTGCGCATTACCGGCAAAAGTGGGCAAATCGTAGAGTTTTGCTGCCGAATCAGTCGCTGGCGTGACGACTAGGCTTGATTCGCGCTGTGCTGGCTGTACCGATACGTTTTGCTCACCCACATCATGCGGTTGAATGTTCTCGCGTAGCCTTACTATGTCTCGCTGGCTTTCGACTGTGCTGTTCCTAAGTTCTTCTACCGATGCTCGCAATCCATTCAATGTGGCAATAATTGCGTGCATTTAGCCCTCTCTGGCTGGGCCGAATTTATTTGGCTCCTCCATTAACGTAGTTTCCAATAATGACTGGCTATCGCTGCTGTTCTGTCTTTCTGGCGCTCTGCTTCGTAGGAAATACTTGTCGGACCTCGACATGACTTACGTTACCGCAGATTTAATTTGCAAATGCATTCACACGTACGGTCGTGTACGTAGTAGTTGAGGACGTCTCAACAATATTAAATTAAATTATTTCGCGATTAGCAAGCAAGACGTGTCAGAAAATTTTAAAAACTATTGGTGTAAATGAAACGATTATTGATTTTTAGTTAAATTTAATTTACTGATGGACTTTGTGTCTGCTCAACGCGATGTTTTACTTATTGTTAAATTTTATTGGCCAATTTTATTGTTTTACAATTGTGTTGCCTGGCAAGTCTGAGAATCTAATTAACTGTTTCCCTGATTTTATGCGCTTATATTGATTTTATCTGAACGGCAAAGATCCGTTGCACGAATATATACGTATATAGATGTTCATTTTTAAACAGTACAAAAGAAGTAAATAAGCGTATATGATAAAAGGAATTAAAGTAAACAAATGAATATGAAATGCCACAGGGCGACCTAACAGAAAAACCATTTACATACATACAGTACCGGTAAAAAAATAGCACTACGATGAGTTATGCTCTCTGAGGAAGAAACCCCATTTACATACATACAGTACCGGTAAAAAAAATAACACTACGATAAGCTATGCTCTCTGAGAAAGAAACACCATAACTTCAGATCGACCTCCTTTGCCACCATACAAAACGATGTTGCTTCGTCTGTCCATAAAATATTCCCCCATCTCTCTACCGGCCAGTCAAAATGATCTTTTGCAAACTTAATCCGTTTGCTAATATGTCTACTAGTCTAAAGGGGTACCTTTCTGGGAGATTCCGACTTTAAATTATTCTCCCTAAGCCGACCGCGAACTGTCTACACATGCGGTGATATTCCTTTTTCAGTGCAGTTGCCGCTTTAAACTGTTCCTTCTTGACCTCCCGTACAAGTCGTTTGACGAGTAACGATGACATGGCGCGCTTTCGTCCTAGAGTTTCGGCCTTTGGAACATATTTTATTGCATTACTGACCATTTTGTTAGAACAGCCAACTGCAAGTCCCAATTCCTTATAATTTCGAGCTATTCGGTACTGCAATGCTTTCCACTGCCCATAGATACTTAGAAAATTATTAATTTTGCTTTTTTTCCAAAACCTATTTAAAAAACAAATGAAATTACCTCTAATCGAAAGTGTTTATTTAATATACATACATACAAATTATTATTTTTCGTCACAATGCACTGGCTGTGCTATTATTTTTATCGCTTGAAATTGTGCCACGCACAATAAATTACTCGAAATAAAGAGAACCGTTATGATTGAAAGTAAACGGTTGCACTCTTAGAGAGGGAGACGCCAGTAAAGTGTGACCAACAGCGACCGCTTTTATGCGGAGAAGCGGGGAACCTGCATCGTAGCAGCCTACAGCAGAGCCCGCTACGAAGCGCGGCAGTGAGCAAGTAACACCGCCAGAGCAGCCATCCAGTAAGAGGCAGCGAGAACAGCCGACACTCCCTGAGATGGCGTCGGGCGGTCAAGGGGGGTCAACGGGGGGTGGGCAGTCGCAGGCCAATCAGCAGTCCAGCTACGCGGCAGTCCAGGCCGCAGGACGCCATTGTCCATGGGGTGTTTAAGCGGGCGTCCTTTCCCCTTTCATTCTACGGGGTGTATTTCCGCTCGGGAATGCTCCTCGTGGATTGCAAGGATGAGAGGACAGTAGGCTGGCTCACCGAGGTAGCAAACAAGCTGGAAAGGTGGGAGGGGCCGATAATGTATGCCAAGAAGGGGAATGAGATTCCTCCATTGCACAACGTTTCGGTCTTCCTGCCGAGAAGCGCCGACAAATCGGCGGAGTACGCGCTCTAGCTGTTGAGGACCCAAAACGAGGGTATACACTCCTCGGTATGGTGGGTCATCTCGAACAGCACCGAAGACGGCGGGCTGAGACTGAATAAGGGCATTGACGACGGGTCCTACCTGGCGCTAAAAAGAGCCGGTTTCCTCCTGCACTACAGGTTTGGCATGGTGGTAGTGAGGCCTTGGAGGAGAGAACCTCCCGGCAACAAAGAGCCTAAAGCCCAGTGCCCAACGGACACTGGAGCCGCCGGCGTTGCCGCCACTCCTGCTACCGTGTCATCCGTAGAGGCGCCAGGGGTTCGAAGACAGGAGTGCAGTCGTCTACCCAGCTGAGCACTATAATTGCAGCTAATGACAGCAGCCAGGGAGAGGACATTCCCAATTCCGAGGAGCTCCTAGAGGGGCTAGATATGAGAAGACTGGAGCTGGTATAGGTAGCGAGGGCGACATACTGCCCTCGGACCTAGAAGAGCCCGAGCTATGAGTCCGCCAGCATTATCAGTAGCCCAGGTCAACCTCCATCATGCGGTAGCTGCTTCTGCGGTCATCGACAGGAGGTTTACGACGGATGACCTGGGCATAGTACTGATCCAAGAGCCATGGGTCTACAGGGGCCATTTAAGAGGCCTGAACCACAGGAGTAACAAGGTAATTTGGGACAACTCCTGTGACAGACCTAGAGCATGTGTAATGCTTAAGCACAACATTAAACATTTCTGCATTATAGAGTTCCTAACGCAAGATCTGGAGGCGGTGCAAGCGACGGTGATGGTGGCTGATTGCAAGACGGACGTCGTCTTCGCTGCCGTATATTTCCCGGGGGACGACACCAACGTGTCTCCCCTTGCAGTACAGCAGCTGTTGGGGCATTGCAACCGCAAGAGGCTCCCCCTAATCATAAGCTGCAATGCGAACGCCCACAATGTGGAGTGGGGCAGCACGGATACGAACCCTCGCGGTGAGTGCCTATTAGAGTATATATTTAGCGAGAACCTAGGTATCCACAACGTTGGAAGTACTCCAACGTTTGTGACTAGGGTAAGACAAGAGGTACTGGACGTTACCCTGAGCAATGAGATGGCTAATCCTCTGATATCGGGTTGGAGAGTCTCGTCAGAGCCCTCACTCTCGGATCACAGGGTTATCCGCTTCGATCTGGGGGTTCAGTGCAGAAATAAGCAAACGAAATCCCAGAAAAACGAACTGGGACAAGTACAATGAGAATTTAGAAGCAAATTTAGAGAGCCTTAAGAGCAAATATAAAAGAACAAGCTGTGTGGAATTAGAAAGCAGGGTCAGTGAGATTAACCGCGCCATATTGGATGCTTTCCACTCCAGTTGTCCCGAGTAGGGAAAACCCAACCAGGCTGGTGGTCTCGGGAGCTCTCAATGCTCCGAAAAGAAGTGCGTAGGCTTTTTAATAGAGCCAGGTGCACGGGGCTGTGGGAGAAGTACTCGACCTGCCTAACGAAGTACAGCAAGCAGATCAGGAAAGCCAAGCGTAGTAGCTTCAGGAAATTCTGCGAGAGCATCAGCTCAACTCCTGCAGCTGCCAGGCTACACAAAGCCTTAACGAAGGATATTCCGGGGACCACAATGGCGATAAAAAGGCCTGACGGGTCCTACACAGAAGACGAGAGGGAGAGGCCCCTCGCCCTACTTTCGGCTCACTTCTCTGGTGCCGCCGAGAGCTCGCTGGTGGCTAGACGCTGGGAATCGAGTCCGACCTCGGCCGATTGGAAGGTAGCTAGAAGCTTATTCACCTACAGATCAATCGGTTGGGCTCTGGACTCGTTTGAACAGTTTAAGGCCCCAGGGGTGGATGGAATCAGTCTGGTTCTGCTTAAGAGGGGCGGGGAACTCATTCTTCCGTATCTCGTAAGCATTATGAGGGACAGCCTGGCGCTGGCCCACATTCCCGAGATATGCAAAGGGCTCGGGTTATTTTCATCCCGAAGGTGGGTAGAAGAGATCTATCATCAGCAGAATCATTCAGTCTCACCTCCTTCGTCTTGAAGACAATGGAAAAGGTGATCGACCTGGAGATAAGATCAAACGCTCTCAGGGCTTCACCGTTGCATCCGGATCAACATGCCTATAGGGTCGGCCGCTCGACGGAAACGGCTCTGTATGCGTTGACCTCGGACATTCGGGACGCTTTCGAGAGCGGAGAAACAGTGCTCTGTGCCTTCCTAGACATCGATGGGGCTTTCGACAACACCTCTCATGCAGTCGTGGACAGAGCACTGGAGTAGAGAAACGTGCAGCCTACTATTCGTAAATGGATAAAGAGGCTGCTAGAGAGCAGATTAGCCGAAGTTGGCACTGGCGATGGCACAGTTCAACTGCAGACAACCAAAGGATGCCCGCAAGGAGGGGTACTATCCCCGCTGTTGTGGAGCTTAGTGGTGGACGAGCTCCTGCACATTCTCACCAACAACGGCATCCGCTGCCAGGGATATGCGCGATCGCCTTATATCGTGCAACAAATGTGCCCCTCCCAATTTATATCTAAGCCCCATGTAGAGTCGAACGCCAGTTCCACAGAAAGTCATAGTATCGCCGGGTGATCGATCGGCTTTCCCACTGTTGCCGTGGCAGACGCCGTTGTCGCTAGTCCAGAATTGGTTTCTCTGCCAACAGTACATGCCAGTGCGCAGTCGCAGCCCCCAAAGAGCATGCTTGTCTGTATGCAAAATAAAATCGCCAGCTTAAAGAAGCAGAAATTAGGTTAGCCAAATCAGAGTTGGAAAGAGATAGGAATTTGTTAGATAGGCCGAATAATGGGTCTTCGGTCACTATGGTTACACCGGTTGAAAGTGGCGTCATACAGCCAACAATGTCAAGTCAAGAACATACTGCTGCACATATACAGCAACACGACAGCAACATGTTGCTTAATGCATCGCAACAAAATGTGTCTACGCAACCGGTGTATATACATCCGGCGACATTTGTTTCAACAAGCTCAAACAATATGTATACCAACTCGATTACACCTAATTGGGTTGATTCTGCTATACAGCTGCAAAGGGCTGCAAACAACCAATTAAATACCGTCGGTTATACAATTGCACACAAAAAACTTCGATAAGTTTTCTGGACAACCGGAAGACTGGCCGATTTTTTATACAGCTTACGTCGAATCGACTGCATTATATAATTATACAAATTTTGAAAATAACCAACGCCTATATAAGTGCCTTAAAGGTGAAGCTCGGGATGTTCTAAAATCGCTTTTAATACATCCAAATAATATTAATGCCGCCGTTGGACATTTGCGCACACGTTTTGGTCGCCCTGAAACCCTAATCCGTAGCCAGTTAAAGCAAATCCGAGAAATTCCTCCAATTTTGGAAAACAATATTGCCAAACTTGTGCAATTCGCTACAACAACAAAAAAACTTGCTATATTTTTACATTCATTCAATGGTGATCATCATTTGGCTAATCCAACGCTGTTAGAAGAGTTGTTAGGGAAGTTGCCCATGAGTAATCGGTTTGAATGGGCCAGACGTGCAGCAACCATTGAACCGTATCCAAATATACAACATTTTAGTGACTGGCTTTCAGAAATTGCTGCTTTGATCTCAGTTGTGCTAGACAATGAACCGCGAGAACATCGACGCCGACCAGTTCTTCATGTAGCTGATTTTCAACGTGACAATTCTACAAATATTACAAAGTGCCCTGTATGTAGTGCCAAGCATAGAGCTTTCGAATGCAAGCAAATTTTAGACGACAGCGTATCGGATCGGTGGTCTATTGTTAAACGACATAGGCTCTGTTTCAGTTGCTTGAACTAGAGACATTCTACACGAGACTGTCATAGCCAGAAGACATTTTCAATAAACGGCTGTGGTAGAAAACACAACAGACTTTTGCACGAACAACGAATTGCAAGTAGTACAACCCGACTTCAAACCACACAAATAAGGCAATTCTATGTAAGTTGTAAGGCTAAGAACAATACTAACAACAACTTACTTTTTCGCGTATTGCCAGTGACCATTCATGGGCCGTCTAAAAGTACGGATACGTTTGCATTGCTGGATGAAGGGTCGTTACTGACAATGGTAGACAATGAGGTTCTGGAGGTGTTAGGCGTTAATGGTCAACGTAAGCATCTTGACATACCATAGTTTGGAGGCAGGAGGATTCAAGAGCCTACAGTTTTAGTTGATTTATATGTAAGTGGCTGCGGCTTGAAGAAGAAGCATAAGCTACATAACATTTATGGAGTAAGTAATCTATCTACGCAAACTTTGTTAGATAAAGATTTAGTTAATCTGCAGTGTAGTAAGAACTTCAAACCGTTGTTGTACCCCAACGTCACGCCGAAGCTCCTTATAGGCTTATATCATTGCCACTGAGCTGGGTTGGGTTATTTTTGGTCCCTCAAAAAGAGTATCTTTCTCAAATTCTACGTGTTTGATGATGTGTGCATCGAAAGAGTTGGATATTCACGATATTGTAGCTGACTATTTTAAAACAGAAAACATTGACGTGAAAGCTGTACCACCGATACCTAGTGATGAGGATATACGAGCAAAGGTAATCCTGGAAGCTACTACTGAATTTATAGATGGAAGATTTCAAGTGGGTTTGCTGTGGAAAACAGATAACACTGTGCTGCCTGAAAGTTACACGATGGCTTTGAAGAGGTTGATTGGTATTGAGCGTAAAATGAAACGTAATTCGGAGTTTGCTACAGCATATAAAGGTATAATCGACAGTTATCTTCGAAAGGGGTATGCCCGCAAGTTGCTTGCAGAAGAAGTCACTAAGTATCACCCGAGAACTTGGTACCTGCCATATTTTGCGGTTTTCAATCATAATATTCCAACAAAAATGCGTATTGTCTTTGATGCGGCAGCCTGTTCGAACGGATCTTCACTTAATTCACATCTCCTGAAAGGACCACAGGATTGCCGCGATCTCCTCGCAATACTGTTCCATTTCCGAGAAGGCCCAGTGGCAGTATGTGGTCATGTTATGGAAATGTGGTTCAGCCTAACGATCGACACGACCAACGTGGACGATGATAATTTTGAGTCTGTTTCGGAGGCCATTAAAGTATCTAAGCAAGTGTGTGACATCCATAAACATGCTGGCTTTATCCTACGTCACTTCGCGTCCAATTCGCCAGACGTCTCCAAGTCACTAGGATGCGATGAAGTTGCACTGAATATTCAAAGAAAAGAAAGCTTTGTCCCTGAAAAAGTCTAAGGAATGTACTGGCGGCCCAGCAGTGATGATTTCAACTTTGAAATCAAATTCAATTATGCTGATAAGACTGTTTTGGATGGAATGAGGAGTCCAACAAAAAGAGAACTTCTTAGTATTGTAATGTCTATATTTGATCCCATAGGTTTTCTGTGTAACTTTACAATCGTTGCAAAGTTGCTATTGAGAGAGGTGTGTAATCATCGGGTCAGTTGGGGTGAGGACATACCAGCTGAAGTTATCTCTGCATGGGAGAGTTTCCGCAAGCAAATCCCCAATGTGACACATTGCCATTTCCCGCGCCATTATTTCGATTATAACACTGTAAAACGGTTAGAACTGCATACACTTGTTGACGCAAGTGAGGATGCATTTGCAGCAGTTGGTTATTGGAGATACGTGACAACTGATGGCAAAATAGGCGTATCTCCGTACTGCTCCACTTAAGCCTCTTAACAATTCCACGTCTTGAGCTCCGAGCAGCCGTTTTGGGAGTAAGGTTGAAGAACATGATTTTACACAAACATTCATTTAAAGTAAACCAGATTTTTCTATGGAGTGATTCAAGCACCGTCCTACATTGGATTAATAGCGAGGTTCGCCGTTACAAGCCCTTTATCGCGCATATGATTGCCGAGATTCTTGATGGATCTAAGCCAGATAATTGGAGATGGGTGCCCACGGCCGACAATGCAGCTGACGAAGCTACGCGTACTAAGCGTCCTATAGACTTTTCACCATCGTCGCGCTGGTTTAGTGGGCCAACATTTTTAAAGGGCCTACAAGAACATTGGCCTGACTTTCACGCCGCTGGCAAAATAAAAGCTTTGGGATACGTCGACGAAGAGATCAAACCGAAGTTCGCGTTATTGGTCGCGCATAACATTTGAATTGATTTTATTCGGTTTTCATCATTCACCAAGCTTCGACGTACTATCGCCTACATCCTTAGATTTATTTCGAGTTGCAGGAAGCAGCATGCAGATTTGGAGACATATGGAATAACTGCAAAGGAGATCGAAAAGGCGCAAATAATATTAAGTCGTTTGGTCCAAAGGGAAAGGTATGCCGGCGAGTTAAAAGGTATTGCAGAAAATCAACAAGTAACGCACGATAGTGAATTACATCAACTCTGTCCCTATGTTGATGAAAACGTTGTACTAAGAGTCTACGGGAGAATCGACGCAGCTACTTGGCTTCCGCACTACGCCAAACGTCCAATTATCATGCCACCTGATAATGTAGTTACGAAGCTGATAGTCGCTTACCAACACCGCAAGATGCTTCACCAAAATACGGAGGCAACCATCGCCGAGATTCGCCGCACCTTTTGGATTCCACGACTTCGTCAAGGTCTGCGTTCCGTCATCGCTAATTGAGTTACAAGCAAAATATCGAAAGCAAAACCAATTGCTCCATTAATGGGATCGCTACCACAGGACCGACTAACGCCATACGTCCGACCGTTTACATTTACTGGACTCGATTATTTTGGGCCAACAACGTTGCGATAGGTCGACGAAGGGAGAAGCGGAGGGTTGCCCTATTTACCTGCCTTACGGTCCGGGCGATTCATTTGGAATTGTCGCAGGATCTCTCGACTGACGCTTGTATACTATGTATTCGTAACTTTGTAAACCGAAGAGGAATACCCGCACGTCTACGTTCTGACAACGGAACCAACTTTATTGGAGCAGATAAGGAAGCTAAGAGGTTCCAGGATGAGCTGTCGTCGAATGGGGTTGAGTGGGTTTTCAACTGGCCAAGTAACCCGTCAGAAGGCGGAATATGGGAAAGAATGGTTCAGTGCGTCAAACGAGCCCTGTGGCATACCCTTAAAGAGGATCTCCGAAAGAGCATACGCTGCTTAGCGTTCTGATCGAAATCGAGAACGTCGTCAACTCCAGGCCACTTACCCACATTCCAGTAAGCAGCGACCAAGAACAGCCACTGACGCCCAATCATTTTTTGTTGGGTTCAGCGAACACGGCTAACACTCCAAGCGTTGATGATATAATAATAATAATTTTGGCGCGTACACTATATAGCTCAGTGTTTGGCCGAGCTTCTCCTACCATTTGTGGTGTGCGTCTTTATATTATACCACAAATGGAGGGACCTACAATTTTGTGCCGACTCGAAATACCCTCGGAGGTTTGCCATTGCCTGCCGAGGGGTGACCGCTATTAGAAAAAACTTTCTCTATGATTAAGATTTTTGCTTTGCCCTGACTGAGATTCGAACCTCGAACTCACCGGCATATCGAGTTATAGCACGCACCGCTACCAACTTGACCACAGCCAAGCGTAGTAGCTTCAGGAAATTCTGCGAGAGCATCAGCTCAACTCCTGCAGCTGCCAGGCTACACAAAGCCTTAACGAAGGATATTCCGGGGACCACAATGGCGATAAAAAGGCCTGACGGGTCCTACACAGAAGACGAAAGGGAGAGGCCCCTCGCCCTACTTTCGGCTCACTTCTCTGGTGCCGCCGAGAGCTCGCTGGTGGCTAGACGCTGGGAATCGAGTCCGACCTCGGCCGATTGGAAGGTAGCTAGAAGCTTATTCACCTACAGATCAATCGGTTGGGCTCTGGACTCGTTTGAACAGTTTAAGGCCCCAGGGGTGGATGGAATCAGTCCGGTTCTGCTTAAGAGGGGCGGGGAACTCATTCTTCCGTATCTCGTAAGCATTATGAGGGACAGCCTGGCGCTGGCCCACATTCCCGAGATATGCAAAGGGCTCGGGTTATTTTCATCCCGAAGGTGGGTAGAAGAGATCTATCATCAGCAGAATCATTCAGTCTCACCTCCTTCGTCTTGAAGACAATGGAAAAGGTGATCGACCTGGAGATAAGATCAAACGCTCTCAGGGCTTCACCGTTGCATCCGGATCAACATGCCTATAGGGTCGGCCGCTCGACGGAAACGGCTCTGTATGCGTTGACCTCGGACATTCGGGACGCTTTCGAGAGCGGAGAAACAGTGCTCTGTGCCTTCCTAGACATCGATGGGGCTTTCGACAACACCTCTCATGCAGTCGTGGACAGAGCACTGGAGTAGAGAAACGTGCAGCCTACTATTCGTAAATGGATAAAGAGGCTGCTAGAGAGCAGATTAGCCGAAGTTGGCACTGGCGATGGCACAGTTCAACTGCAGACAACCAAAGGATGCCCGCAAGGAGGGGTACTATCCCCGCTGTTGTGGAGCTAAGTGGTGGACGAGCTCCTGCACATTCTCACCAACAACGGCATCCGCTGCCAGGGATATGCGCGATCGCCTTATATCGTGCAACAAATGTGCCCCTCCCAATTTATATCTAAGCCCCATGTAGAGTCGAACGCCAGTTCCACAGAAAGTCATAGTATCGCCGGGTGATCGATCGGCTTTCCCACTGTTGCCGTGGCAGACGCCGTTGTCGCTAGTCCAGAATTGGTTTCTCTGCCAACAGTACATGCCAGTGCGCAGTCGCAGCCCCCAAAGAGCATGCTTGTCTGTATGCAAAATAAAATCGCCAGCTTAAAGAAGCAGAAATTAGGTTAGCCAAATCAGAGTTGGAAAGAGATAGGAATTTGTTAGATAGGCCGAATAATGGGTCTTCGGTCACTATGGTTACACCGGTTGAAAGTGGCGTCATACAGCCAACAATGTCAAGTCAAGAACATACTGCTGCACATATACAGCAACACGACAGCAACATGTTGCTTAATGCATCGCAACAAAATGTGTCTACGCAACCGGTGTATATACATCCGGCGACATTTGTTTCAACAAGCTCAAACAATATGTATACCAACTCGATTACACCTAATTGGGTTGATTCTGCTATACAGCTGCAAAGGGCTGCAAACAACCAATTAAATACCGTCGGTTATACAATTGCACACAAAAAACTTCGATAAGTTTTCTGGACAACCGGAAGACTGGCCGATTTTTTATACAGCTTACGTCGAATCGACTGCATTATATAATTATACAAATTTTGAAAATAACCAACGCCTATATAAGTGCCTTAAAGGTGAAGCTCGGAATGTTGTAAAATCGCTTTTAATACATCCAAATAATATTAATGCCGCCGTTGGACATTTGCGCACACGTTTTGGTCGCCCTGAAACCCTAATCCGTAGCCAGTTAAAGCAAATCCGAGAAATTCCTCCAATTTTGGAAAACAATATTGCCAAACTTGTGCAATTCGCTACAACAACAAAAAAACTTGCTATATTTTTACATTCAATCAATGGTGATCATCATTTGGCTAATCCAACGCTGTTAGAAGAGTTGTTAGGGAAGTTGCCCATGAGTAATCGGTTTGAATGGGCCAGACGTGCAGCAACCATTGAACCGTATCCAAATATACAACATTTTAGTGACTGGCTTTCAGAAATTGCTGCTTTGATCTCAGTTGTGCTAGACAATGAACCGCGAGAACATCGACGCCGACCAGTTCTTCATGTAGCTGATTTTCAACGTGACAATTCTACAAATATTACAAAGTGCCCTGTATGTAGTGCCAAGCATAGAGCTTTCGAATGCAAGCGAATTTTAGACGACAGCGTATCGGATCGGTGGTCTATTGTTAAACGACATAGGCTCTGTTTCAGTTGCTTGAACTAGAGACATTCTACACGAGACTGTCATAGCCAGAAGACATTTTCAATAAACGGCTGTGGTAGAAAACACAACAGACTTTTGCACGAACAACGAATTGCAAGTAGTACAACCCGACTTCAAACCACACAAATAAGGCAATTCTATGTAAGTTGTAAGGCTAAGAACAATACTAACAACAACTTACTTTTTCGCGTATTGCCAGTGACCATTCATGGGCCGTCTAAAAGTACGGATACGTTTGCATTGCTGGATGAAGGGTCGTTACTGACAATGGTAGACAATGAGGTTCTGGAGGTGTTAGGCGTTAATGGTCAACGTAAGCATCTTGACATACCATGGTTTGTAGGCAGGAGGATTCAAGAGCCTACAGTTTTAGTTGATTTATATGTAAGTGGCCGCGGCTTGAAGAAGAAGCATAAGCTACATAACATTTATGGAGTAAGTAATCTATCTACGCAAACTTTGTTAGATAAAGATTTAGTTAATCTGCAGTGTAGTAAGAACTTCAAACCGTTGTTGTACCCCAACGTCACGCCGAAGCTCCTTATAGGCTTATATCATTGCCACCTTGGGATGCCAACCGAGACTATGGGCATTAGAGGACATGGTCCGTATGCAGCTAATACTGAGCTGGGTTGGGTTATTTTTGGTCCCTCAAAAAGAGTATCTTTCTCAAATTCTACGTGTTTGATGATGTGTGCATCGAAAGAGTTGGATATTCACGATATTGTAGCTGACTATTTTAAAACAGAAAACATTGACGTGAAAGCTGTACCACCGATACCTAGTGATGAGGATATACGAGCAAAGGTAATCCTGGAAGCTACTACTGAATTTATAGATGGAAGATTTCAAGTGGGTTTGCTGTGGAAAACAGATAACACTGTGCTGCCTGAAAGTTACACGATGGCTTTGAAGAGGGTGATTGGTATTGAGCGTAAAATGAAACGTAATTCGGAGTTTGCTACAGCATATAAAGGTATAATCGACAGTTATCTTCGAAAGGGGTATGCCCGCAAGTTGCTTGCAGAAGAAGTCACTAAGTATCACCCGAGAACTTGGTACCTGCCATATTTTGCGGTTTTCAATCATAATAATCCAACAAAAATGCGTATTGTCTTTGATGCGGCAGCCTGTTCGAACGGAACTTCACTTAATTCACATCTCCTGAAAGGACCACAGGATTGCCGCGATCTCCCCGCAATACTGTTCCATTTCCGAGAAGGCCCAGTGGCAGTATGTGGTCATGTTATGGAAATGTGGTTCAGCCTAACGATCGACACGACCAACGTGGACGATTTTGTTGATAGTTTTGAGTCTGTTTCGGAGGCCATTAAAGTATATAAGCAAGTGTGTGACATCCATAAACATGCTGGCTTTATCCTACGTCACTTCGCGTCCAATTCGCCAGACGTCTCCAAGTCACTAGGATGCGATGAAGTTGCACTGAATATTCAAAGAAAAGAAAGCTTTGTCCCTGAAAAAGTCTAAGGAATGTACTGGCGGCCCAGCAGTGATGATTTCAACTTTGAAATCAAATTCAATTATGCTGATAAGACTGTTTTGGATGGAATGAGGAGTCCAACAAAAAGAGAACTTCTTAGTATTGTAATGTCTATATTTGATCCCATAGGTTTTCTGTGTAACTTTACAATCGTTGCAAAGTTGCTATTGAGAGAGGTGTGGAATCATCGGGTCAGTTGGGGTGAGGACATACCAGCTGAAGTTATCTCTGCATGGGAGAGTTTCCGCAAGCAAATCCCCAATGTGACACATTGCCATTTCCCGCGCCATTATTTCGATTATAACACTGTAAAACGGTTAGAACTGCATACACTTGTTGACGCAAGTGAGGATGCATTTGCAGCAGTTGGTTATTGGAGATACGTGACAACTGATGGCAAAATAGGCGTATCTCCGTACTGCTCCACTTAAGCCTCTTAACAATTCCACGTCTTGAGCTCCGAGCAGCCGTTTTGGGAGTAAGGTTGAAGAACATGATTTTACACAAACATTCATTTAAAGTAAACCAGATTTTTCTATGGAGTGATTCAAGCACCGTCCTACATTGGATTAATAGCGAGGTTCGCCGTTACAAGCCCTTTATCGCGCATATGATTGCCGAGATTCTTGATGGATCTAAGCCAGATAATTGGAGATGGGTGCCCACGGCCGACAATGCAGCTGACGAAGCTACGCGTACTAAGCGTCCTATAGACTTTTCACCATCGTCGCGCTGGTTTAGTGGGCCAACATTTTTAAAGGGCCTACAAGAACATTGGCCTGACTTTCACGCCGCTAGCAAAATAAAAGCTTTGGGATACGTCGACGAAGAGATCAAACCGAAGTTCGCGTTATTGGTCGCGCATAACATTTGAATTGATTTTATTCGGTTTTCATCATTCACCAAGCTTCGACGTACTATCGCCTACATCCTTAGATTTATTTCGAAATGCAGGAAGCAGCATGCAGATTTGGAGACATATGGA
Organism: Philophylla caesio; assembly: GCA_963971545.1. NCBI lineage: Eukaryota > Metazoa > Arthropoda > Insecta > Diptera > Tephritidae > Philophylla > Philophylla caesio. The sequence goes on along the minus strand of OZ020604.1, from coordinate 154,366,036 downwards.
ATAACTGCAAAGGAGATCGAAAAGGCGCAAATAATATTAAGTCGTTTGGTCCAAAGGGAAAGGTATGCCGGCGAGTTAAAAGGTATTGCAGGAAATCAACAAGTAACGCACGATAGTGAATTACATCAACTCTGTCCCTATGTTGATGAAAACGGTGTACTAAGAGTCTACGGGAGAATCGACGCAGCTACTTGGCTTCCGCACTACGCCAAACGTCCAATTATCATGCCACCTGATAATGTAGTTACGAAGCTGATAGTCGCTTACCAACACCGCAAGATGCTTCACCAAAATACGGAGGCAACCATCGCCGAGATTCGCCGCACCTTTTGGATTCCACGACTTCGTCAAGGTCTGCGTTCCGTCATCGCTAATTGAGTTACAAGCAAAATATCGAAAGCAAAACCAATTGCTCCATTAATGGGATCGCTACCACAGGACCGACTAACGCCATACGTCCGACCGTTTACATTTACTGGACTCGATTATTTTGGGCCAACAACGTTGCGATAGGTCGACGAAGGGAGAAGCGGAGGGTTGCCCTATTTACCTGCCTTACGGTCCGGGCGATTTATTTGGAATTGTCGCAGGATCTCTCGACTGACGCTTGGGTACTATGTATTCGTAACTTTGTAAACCGAAGAGGAATACCCGCACGTCTACGTTCTGACAACGGAACCAACTTTATTGGAGCAGATAAGGAAGCTAAGAGGTTCCAGGATGAGCTGTCGTCGAATGGGGTTGAGTGGGTTTTCAACTGGCCAAGTAACCCGTCAGAAGGCGGAATATGGGAAAGAATGGTTCAGTGCGTCAAACGAGCCCTGTGGCATACCCTTAAAGAGGATCTCCGAAAGAGCATACGCTGCTTAGCGTTCTGATCGAAATCGAGAACGTCGTCAACTCCAGGCCACTTACCCACATTCCAGTAAGCAGCGACCAAGAACAGCCACTGACGCCCAATCATTCTTTGTTGGGTTCAGCGAACACGGCTAACACTCCAAGCGTTGATGATATAATAATAATAATTTTGGCGCGTACACTATATAGCTCAGTGTTTGGCCGAGCTTCTCCTACCATTTGTGGTGTGCGTCTTTATATTATACCACAAATGGAGGGACCTACAATTTTGTGCCGACTCGAAATACCCTCGGAGGTTTGCCATTGCCTGCCGAGGGGTGACCGCTATTAGAAAAAACTTTCTCTATGATTAAGATTTTTGCTTTGCCCTGACTGAGATTCGAACCTCGAACTCACCGGCATATCGAGTTATAGCACGCACCGCTATCAACTTGACCACAGCGGCCACAAGCGTTGATGATCCTGTCCAGAAATTGGGTGCTCTACGGAAGCAGTGGAGGTTGGCACGTCAATACCGTAATTGTTTCTGGAAATTTCAGAATATCTGCCAGCGTTGACGCGAAGGGTTAAGTGGTGTCGTCGAGAAAGGGCATTACAGGTTGGCGATTTAGTGCTAGTGTGAGGCGAGCACACCGAGAAGAGATCGGTGTCGTGGCAGAGTGGGGCAAGTATACAGAGGGACTGATGGGGAGGTTCGTCGTGCTGATGTCCGTACCAGCTCTGGCATATTACGACGTCCTGCATCCAAACTGGCCATTCTGGATATAGATGATGGTGAAACAGAGCGTTCCACGGGATGGGGGATGTAATTAATTGCATATCCCTCCATTAAGTTTAGTTTGTAATTTCTAATATGGGTCACCCAGATTTCCGCTCTTACTGCATTCCTTTACTTCTTCAATCTTATTGTCATTCAAATTTTAAACTTGTCATTTTATATTTGTCGTTTAAAGAAAGAGGGCGAAAAAATGCGGTGAGTTAACTCTCTTATTATTTCAATTCATTTTAATAATCGTTTATACTGAATTTAGAAATAAATTCTTTCCATTGCTCATCTTCATTACATTCGCCGTGTTTGTGTCTTGTTGATAGCCATCGTTCATGGGAAAATTTAATTTGCAAGCCCTCGACGAATGACAACTATCTTGGCGAATTGACTGCAACTGGACGAAGAAGAGTTCATCGATTTCACAATAGAGGGTATACCGAATACCCAAATGCGGACTCAAGCAACAATCCAGCAATTCAGAAATAAAGGTGATCTTTTGCAAGTGTTCAAAGAAGTCAGCCTGGGCAGAGGCTTAAAAGTCAGCAACGAAAGAGAAAAGCCGCAGGTAAAGTGCTTTAATTGTAACAGTATGGGGCATTATGCATCCGAGTGAAAAAAATCAAAGCGTGATGTGGGAGCAGCTCCGAAGACGTCTAATAATAATTACGTAAGATATTTTAAATTAACAGTTAAGTCAAATACTAATTTCTCCATGTTCATAGAATGCCTGATAGACTCTGGTAGACCAATTACTTTTGTAAAGAGAACTTCAATACCCTCTTCGGTACAGTTGGAAAGTGCAGGAAGCACAGTTTATTTTGGTATTAACAGAAGCATTTTAAAAGTTTTTGGAAAAAAATTTTGTTATGTTCAATGTTTTGATAAAACAGTCGGTCTTGAAGTCGTTGTAGCTGACGAGTCTTTGATTCATCCTATGGTACTAAAAGAATAAATGAAATATTGTCTGATAGCCCGAATTTACTCGACGGAGATAATACTCGTATACAGAATAAGTTACATACTATCCCAGACGGAAGGAAGGATAGTCAAGAAAACATAAATCAGACGTATGTTACTGATAATAACACGGTCACGAGTGAAGCACAGCTTCTGTCGATTGATAAAACAATTGAATAGTCGATCAATGAAAGGCTCGATGCAAACGTTAAATAACGGTTTGAAGATTTGTTTCATAATGGTTACATGGTACCTATCCGTCCAGATCAACCGAAGACGAGGTGCGACATGACGTTAACGTTAGAGAATAGTAAACCTTTCCATTGTCCACCAAGAAGGCTTTCAGACGCAGAGAAAGCTGAAGTGCAAAAATTGTTAGACAGATACTTATTGAAGGGAAACATAAGGCACAGTGAGTCACAGTTCGTTTCTCCCATAGTGTTAGTTAAAAAGATGACCGGTGAACTTAGGACGTGTATAGATTACAGAAAGCTGAATAAAGTTACGGCTAAAGATAATACCCAATTCCGTTGATTGATGACTTATTGGATAGGCTGTCAAACAAAAATTTGTTTTCCTAATTAGATCTCAAAAATGGGTTTTTACACGTATATATGAACCCAGACTAGGGCAGTATGAGTTCTTAAGAATGCCTTTTGGGTTGAAAAATGCGCCGGGAACTTTTCAAAGGTTTGTTAACATAATTTTTGCAGATATGGTACAAGATGGAAAGGTTATAATATACTTAGACGACATTATGATAGCAACAGAAGAGTTAGACCAACATTTTAGTATACTGAAAGAAGTTTTTTAACGAGTGGTAGACAATAAGCTCGAATTACGCCTAGACAAGTACGAATTTTTACAATCAAAAGTAACATACCTAGGCTATACGATAACAGGAGAAGGAATTCAGGCCGACGAAAAGGGGTTGTATGCCATAAAAACTTTCCAGTCCCAAGTAAGGTAAGCGAAGTCCAAAGCTTCATAGGAATGTGCTCATATTTTCGGCGCTTTATCAAAGATTTTTCTATTTTAGCCAAACCCTTGTGCAATCTTACAAAAAAGGATAGCAAATTTCATTTTGGCAAAGCCGAACTACTCATTTAATATATTGAACAGCAAGCTACTAGAGGCACCGATATTAGCGATATACGACCCTAGACACGAAACGGAACTACACTGCAACACGAGTTCTATAGGTTTTGGAGCAATTTTGATACAAAAAAAGGCCGATGGAAAACTTCATCCAATATTCTATCACTCAAAAAGAACAACAATAACAGAAGCTAAGTTCATAGTTTCTCTATCAGCAGATTTAGAGTATATCTTCAGGGTGTTAGGTTCAAAATAGTAACAGAATGAAATTCCCTGACATTAACCTTAAACAAAAAAGAATTAAACCCAAGAATATCTAGATGGGCTCTGGAGTTACAAAATTATGATTTTACTTTAGAACATAAAGCGGGGAAACGTATGTAACAAGCTGACGCGTTAAGTAGGAGTACAAACATACTGTTAGTCGATACGAATACCTTCGAAGAAAGCTTGATAGTATGTCAGAAAAAAGATGAAATTGTTCGAAAAATAATAAATGTTTTACAAACGTCGAAACAGTACGAAATGAGTAACGGGATCGTGTACAGAAAAAGGGGAGACAATATTTTGTTCTATGTTCCAGCAGCTATGGAAGACCATGTGCTTTATAAATACCACGACGAGATGGGTAATGTTGTGGTCGATAAAGTAACCGATCTAGTACAGCGTAGTTACTGGTTCCCGAGAATTCGAAAGAAAGTAGAGCGTCACATCAAAAATTGCTTAAAATTCATAGCGTTTTCTCCTAAAAACGGGAGAGAGGAAGGTTTCCTACACTGCATTCCGAAAGAGGCGGAACCTTTCGATGTCTTACACATAGATCCTTATGGCCCAATAAGTAGTCCACATTCAATAAAACGACATATACTGGTAGTAATTGATGCCTGTAAAAAATTCGTTCGGTTGTACCCCACGAAAACCACAAGCTCAAAAGATACGGTAGAAGCACTCAAAGATTACTTTAGGGCGTATAGTAGGCTAAGATGTATAGTATCCGACAGGGGGAGTTGCTTCACTTCAAACGAATTTAACAGTTTCGTCAAAAGCAATAACGTCGTCCATGTACAGATAGCGACAGGTTCCCCACAAGCCAACGGGCAAGTTGAAAGAGTTAATAGAGACTTGTCTTCAATGTTATCAAAACTGGTAGAGAGCGAGAGGGGTCTGCATTGGGAGAAAGTTTTAGATATGGTAGAGTACACGATCAACAATTCGAAACACAGAGTTATAGACGAATATCCAAGCGTAATGTTATTTAGAGGACCATATATAGTATATAAAGTCCTAGGCAATGACCGATATCTTGTCGAAGATGTAGAAGATTTTCAGCGAACGCATGTTCCCTACAAGAGAGTGTGGTCTGCCTCGCACTTAAGACCATGGTTCAACGAACTAAACGTTTCAAATGCTGATGGTCTTCAAGCCGAGTTTAATGACGTGACAGGTGACAACGGCATCTCAAACGTACAATGTAACAACGAAAACAATAAGGAAAAAATAAACACTGACCCGACTGTACCAAATACGAACAATATGGTCGTCACCAAAATTACGACAAATAGGAACAGGAGTTTCTAACTGTCATGATGATGGCCGAATTGTAGACATATAGTATACATTATATAGCATACCACAAATACTATTTAGTAAGCACTAGCTTTTAAGTGTATGTATCATCACTAAGCGATACGATTGTACCATCACTAGTTTTAAGTTTTACGAAGGATGTAACATGTGAGAATGAGAAAACATTCGTGCGATTCAAATGAGCGGTTGTTTTACTTTCCTCATCCTGATACACTCTGATCGACTACAATATGTACATATATGCATATAATAAAATCAAATATATATAATTGTTTCTATCAAATATTGATGTTTGTTGGAACGATTTTTCGTCTTCCCTTGTCAAGTTTGGTTTGGAGACAAACCGGTTTCGGCGTTGTCATCTTCTGTGTCAATTTTCGTTTGACATTTATTTTTATTCGCTTCTGCGCTTATGCGCTTCGCAACACATAATAGCGCCCTTAGTGAAGATGTAGGCCTCAGAAGAAATTTAAATTTAATTTATATTCTATAAACCAGAATGTAAAGAAATGTACAAATAAATTTCAATAAAGAAGGGAAGACGGTGTAAATTTTAAGAATATATTTATTAAATCCCAATAGTTGAATCTTTTATTGAATACTTAGTATACGAAACCAGAAACTTTATCTTTAATTCAATGATTTGAAATTCAAGAAATATTAAAGCAATCAAAGAAATTTGAAACAAAATGAACAAGATTAAGGTTATTATCCCTTCTTCGTTTTTTATAATCTCCTGTTACGTTGCGGAAACGGGAAGCTGCAATCTCTTTTACTATCATTCTTGGGTTTGTAACGTCAAGTCACTTTAAGTTTCTTTGTTTGCTTTTGTGCATATTTGTTGCGTGAAGGCACAAAATGAAAAACGAATGGGCCACTTTGAATTTAAAAAGCGGTAGTCCTTTGCAGATGTTTAACAACCAAACAAAATTAAATAAACATAAATATGCTATGCAAAGCTACATTCAACCTTAATTGTACCTAAAATTATTATTACTTATGTTTGTATATTGTTTTCTTCTTTTTCTTGTCCGACAGGGTGGAATGTTGATATTTGTTGGAACGATTTTCCGACATCCCTCGTCAAGTTTGGTTTATCTGCAAACGGAAAATCATTCCAAAAATACTATTACTTAATTGAATCTAAAATTATTATTATTATCCACTGCATCTACATTAATATAATAGAATAAAGAAATCCCAAGTATTTTGTTTTTACCCGAAACCGGTCGGGAAAATCTTTCTCGTTATTTATGTAATTTAAAGAATCGTGGATTCACGGCGATTTCTTTTATTATAAATTAATTAAAATCCTAATTCCTCGTATTCTGATTATCTATAGTCATCGTTACTCCAATAAAAATCCGTGTGTAGAAGCTCTTTTTAATTTTCTTAGTTAATATGTTTTAACATTTTAAACTCATTAGGAAAAGAAGACATTGAATCTGTGATTTATTGTGGAGTCAAAATTGGTACAATGACTGCTAAAATTATCTTTATAAAATTAATCGGTATACCATCTTCCCCAATATCATAGACATTCTTTTTGAAATACACTTCGCTATACCTAATTCTGTCACAGCCCTAACGCCAAGCTTTTTACCCAAGAAGGAGACTGTGGCATTGGTGGTAAAAAGACTAGGTAAAGGCGAGATAACAGCAAAATTAGCGAATGCACCACTCTGCTATTCTGGGCTCAGTCATTATTAGATTTCTACCTGTTATCGACACGGATTGTTCTCAGATTGCGCCACAGTATGTTCTTAGGTAGTAAAAAGCTAAGTTCTGAAATTTTAACTGTTATAAAAGTTATTGTACCCGGATTTATGTCCGGCCAAGGACTGTCGCTTCAGTATGTTTTATGCTCTTACAACAAACAGGGCAACCTTATTTCAAGAATGGAAAACGCCATAAAATTTAGTACTCATGGCACCAGCCAAAGCAGAGAAAAATCAAAGACACTCCTGTACAATTTGGTTATTGTAACCTAGAATAACTTCGCGCAACGAGGTCGATACATTATCATGCATTTTAGAAAGTTTATTTAATATGTACTTCGTTACCTTCCCCCTATTTTGGATCAATTCCGAGTACATTTCTTGTAACATTTTAAGCAAAGCTTGACAATAGCACTTCAAATCAATAAGTCGAAGATTTTTCGACCCTTCCGACCAAAATTTGTAAAACTTGTAATATATGTGTTTCTCAATATTGTTTTATTTAATTATATTACGGCCCGGGATTCCCCTTACCGGATTACTTTACATTAGTCACGGTTCAAGTGAAAATTTTTATAAAGATTAATACATTAATATTTTATTAATACATCTAGGTTAATTTTTGCGTCATTTTTTTTATATACATATATATATTTTATAATAAATTGGCAAAATTCATTGGCAACTTAAAAATTATCTTGAAGTAACATATAAACTTAGTACCAGCAAATGTTTTTAGTACACGTTTTTTTGTTAATAAAATTAGACCCAATAAATATTTTTCATCAAATTATTTTCTTATAGCTACCGTTCCTCGCAGGCAATAGCAAAGCTCAGAGTGTATACATATCTGCCATGAAAAAGATTCTTATATACATAAATGCAAGAATGATAAAGTCGAAGATAGCGAAATGTCTACGTCATAGCGTACAGAACATGAGTATTAAGCGAAATGAAAATACCAGCATGGCGGCGAAATCGTAAACAAACGCGCTCACACCAGTGTGTAATTGTGAAGCATTTATACAAGTGTTTTTTATGCATGCCAACAACTAAACAAGCATTTAGCGAATATAAATTATATGAAATTGTGATATTCCGGTGTTGTTGCGTGAGTAAGGAACATTAAATTATAAAATCCTTTTGTTTAAGTACTTTAATGTCAAAATATATCGAAAGTGCAAAGGTTTCATGTTGTCGTTACTACAATTTGCCACTGTACACATTGTTTATTAAAAAACCCTTAATTCATTGTTTCATTGTTTTGCACGCGAATGTTAATTTTCTCTTTTCCTTTTGACTCGATATTCTGGTATGCTATGACGTCACACAGCTGTCAAGCCGAAACAAAAAAGATAACGGGACGGAAGTGTGGCAATCTTCAAATTTATCATTCTGGATATAAATGTAGCCGCAGTTCGGATTATGTTTTAAACTGTAGGAGATGCTCGACAAAACATCGACAATGACGTAAACGCCACATTAATATTATATATTATTATTATTATTATTAAAATTTACACTCACTTAAATATTTTATAAATTATAATTTTTAGGTAGTAGAACACTACGAAAATCCGCGAAATGTTGGTTCTCTGGACAAGAAAGACCAAAGCGTTGGTACTGGCTTAGTAGGTGCACCTGCATGCGGGGATGTCATGAAGCTCCAGATCAAAGTAGATGCAAATGGTAAAATCATTGACGCAAAATTTAAGACGTTTGGTTGTGGTTCTGCAATTGCTAGTAGTTCTTTGGCTACCGAGTGGGTTAAAGGCAAGACCATTGATGAGGCCGGACAATTGAAGAATACGGATATTGCTAAAGAGCTATGTTTGCCTCCAGTAAAACTACACTGTTCCATGTTGGCTGAGGACGCCATAAAGGCAGCACTTGCTGATTATAAAGTAAAGCAACAAAAGAACAACTAAATAAATTAATCTTAAAAAATCTTTAGGGGTTATGTTAGTTTAGATTGTACCAATCAACTATGGTTGAGATTGAATAACGCGTTTACCCTGAAGGTAAGTATAATTGTATACATCAATCTTTATATGTATATACATATATGTACATATGTATATGCACAAACCCTATCGGAAACAACTGACCTGTTTCGTATAAAAATCTAAACACAAGTAGTTAAGAAGTTGTAATTATCCAACTTATTGAATTTAAAGTATGCTCAATTGTTCCCTATGAAATGCCAATGTTAAATAAATCTATTGATTGTGAAAAGACAAGTAACTATTTATGATTGAAAAAAGAATTTTACAAATTACTTTTAAAAAAGTCTTGGTATATCCAGAGTAGGGTAAATATCAACTGAGTTTTATGAACTTCGATTTGTTGAATTGCCCTGCATCCTGAATAGCAAAAAAGGAAAATATTAAGACAATTTCTCATAAATTTTCCACACAAGGGCTTTTTAGATGATACTTCGTGCGTGAACTCTTTCTAATACTATGTTTTGCCTGCGCCGTAAACTCGAGTTTGAGATTTTGAGTTTATGAACAACTGTCAAGCGTTCTCATTGTGGTGTTTAAAAAACCCTGAGTTAATTTGACATTTATTTTATTTCCTGATAAAAATATTTTTTTGTTTATAAGTATGTATATACAAATGTTTCTGAAAATATATTTACAGATGTTTAAAAAATATGTGCATAACATGGCACAATAAAAAGGAAGTATAACGTTAGCAGCTGATTGTTATGTGGTCCATAACAAGTCAAACTTTGTTTACAAAACAAACTTTTAAAAAAAAAAAAAAAAAATATTTGTTTACAAAACAGTCATTGTTACATTTTATAATTTATAATTTCCAATTTATACAAATTTTGCATTAACGTGATTTGGGAAATATACATATGTTTAGTGTTTATAAATGCTAAGTTTGATGTAGCTAACAACACTAAAATTGTAATATGAAAAACGCTTCGAGTTCAGTTCTTAAAAGTTTCCTTTTTTTCATATAATAAAATGATTTACAAGTTTTTTGCTTGTAGGATATCAAAAGCGAGTGGAGTGACCAAAATCTAATTATACCGTATGGAGCTTACAGTTTTTATAAAGAAAAGATAATATGATTACAGCTAGGCGTATGTACTAAAACTAGAAATGTTAGGATAAAGTGAATATGCAATTTACTTAAACGCAAGCGATAACTAGAATACGAAGTTATTGCGCGAATACAAATGTAACATATAAGAATGTCAAAAACATGGTTCTGTCGAGCCAACAGCAAACAGGGTGCTCCACATTACTCCCCTCCAGACGAAAACTACATGTAACGACTGCGGAATTTTAATATGCGGCCTTTACGTGTAAATTTTGATAAAGTGTTGTCGTTTCCCACATCTCACTGCAGTTCTTGGCTACCAGTAATTATCAATTTCGACGACTGCTTATGTTGCTTCCTTTATCTGGTTGCGGCTCTGGGCTATCCATAATTATAGGTTTCGTCGGAGAGCTGTTGGTTTCATCAGCTTGCTGTGGCTGAATGACGTTCGAAGATTTCGTTGTCGGTGCTTGTTAAAAAAGATGGTTTCAGTCTATCGAGACTTACGTTGCTTCAACGCCCTCGGATGACCACTGTAAAATATTTCGGAGTTTTACATGTGACTGCGTATGGACCGTCATAAGGGCTAGTCAGCGTAGGTGGATAAGAATCATTTCTGAAAAATACGTGTGTCGCTGAGTGTAACTTTTGTGACACAAATGTCGTTGATGGCGGCGAATGGTGTGCAGTGTCAGTAGGCCGAAGTTTTTCCATTGACTTACGAAATTCCTGTATTGTATCGCTATTTAGATCGACCGGCTCAGTTGAGAGGAAAAATTCTCCAGGAATCTTAAAGGTTGTACCGTAGACGGGCTCCGCTGGAGATGCGCCAATGTCTGGCTTAAAAACTTCTCGTAAGGCCGAGAAGTATCGACGGAAGGAAATGTACCTATTTAAATGAATCGTGACAGAGAATAGCTGATTTCAAAGATCTGTGCCATCGCTCGATCAAGCCGTTGGACTGAATTTGATACGTCGTAGTACGAAAGTGATTCGTTCCAGTAATCGAAATACGATCCTGAAAAATTGCGGACTCGAACTGCCGGCCACGGTCCGACGTTATACGTTCCGAAACACCAAACCTCGATTGTGAAGGCAAAAACCCGTATATGTGCTTATGCACTTAGCTTTATTTTGTAACTTCTAATTGATATAATGAAACACGTATATAAATAGCTGCGGCTTAAAAAACTAAAACTGCTGCTCGGCTGTTATTTTCCTCCTTGTCGCTTATATTTTTATTGTTATGTTCGTTTTGTTCGCTATTTTCGCACTGAAACAGATTCCATGTGGTAGTAACGGGTGGTGTAGGGCGGTACAATTTTGCCCTTGTCCGCCTTTGCCTTATTCACTACTCTTTTTCTCCTGTTTTGGCACAGGGTACCACTGCACCCCGGCCCATCGTGAATCACCTAGGGATTCACCCTTTAAATGAAGAATGGCAAGTTTCGAGACTGGCCGGCGCAGCACTCCTGTGGTGGTTTTGACTTCGGCTAAACAAATTTGTCCGCCTTTGGCTTCAAACACTCTGGTCACACGTCCCTTTTGCCATTGGCTTCGAGGCTGGAGAGCGTCGAAAATTAGGACCAATTGATCTATTTTAATTTGCTCTATTTTGTCATGCCACTTTTGGCGAAGTAATAACTGGCAAATAGTGACGAACCAACTGCTTCCATAATCTATTCTTTAGATTTTGGGCAATGTGCCACTGTTTCTTTAGTCAGATGTTCCTGTTGGTTGTGGCGTTTGCGTCGAGTTAGGACATCCAAACAGGAACTTATTCGGTGTTATAGGATCATCTTCCTCTGATGACAATGGCACTTCAGTCAGTGGTCTCGATTTCAATATGTTTTCTATCTCAATTATCACACATCGCGGTGTTTTTTCTCTTGGTGCTTCACGAAGTATTTCTGTAGCAGTCTCTTTACGATGCGTATAAGACGCTCCCAACAACCTCCAGAACTAGGATTTGATGGACAATTAAATCTCCAGTCGATACCACGTCTGGCTACTTCATCGGAAATACGCTCAAAATCTAAAATCCGATCGGATTCTTTAAGTTCTCTTTGTGCTCCTACAAAATCTGTCCCGTTGTCACTCCTAATACGTATCTGCGTGCCACGTCGGTTAACGAAATTTCACGAGATCAACTCATGTGTAGGTAAATGGTCTGTGATATAGAGTGACCCGATCTTCAGGCAACTGAGCCTTCAATGGCATGGTTCTGTCTATACGGCATCTGACGCAATTTCGTTGTACGGACTTTAATAATCGTTTCATTATGACGCATTTTGAGTTCGGAAACGATCGGTCTCCTGGACTCCACTCCTTCGTTGTCTAAATACGGCGATAATAAACGAATGCTGCTCTGTTTGTGGAGGCGTTTTTATTTTTCAAGGCTGCTAACTCCTCCGCGTACACTTCTCGTCAAGTTCATCAGCAGTTAAAGTTGTGCTAAGACTGATGTTTTCGCTTTTCGCGTACCCAGGACGCAGAATAGCAAATCCTTCGGCAGCTCGTAGAACCCAGCCCATAACTCGCTTCAACTTAATACGGAGAAAAACGATTAAATTGAATAAAGCAACTATTTACCACGCTGTGTATTGTTAGGCAAATCTTCAATTCTTCTTCCAGCTGGTCTGGCATAGGTGAGTATGGTGTGACTGGCCAAATTTCGGCGAGGTGCCTCAGGAAATCTTGACCTCGCAGCCAAGCTCTGCATTTTTCGGCCTTAGATGGCCATTTCGAACGCGTAGCAACATCTGTGGTGTTCTGGTCAGTAGGTATCCAACGCCATTGAGAGGGTTTTGACGACGATAATCATGCCTATTATGGTTGCCGACGGATGGTTGCGGAGGGAGTTATACTCACATCGGATGGCTTTCGGTATTATCAAAAACGATCGATAATGCAGTGTGCGGATGAAGTAAATAATGGCATCACCAGAAACGCATTCGATCCGTGATTAGAACAAATTGTTCACTTTGAAATACTCTGTACATTGTGTTGCGGATGCTTATAAATAAACCATAGAAAGCAATAAAATGTAAGAAAAAATGCATTTATTTGTCTTTTGTTAAATAATAGATAGTAAAAATTAACTAATTTGTGTTTTTAGGAAGCGTACAACGAGCAGGGAGCAATTCAGATGTTTAGTTTCCAAAATGAAGGAGCATCCGGACATAGCAAACAATTTTACCAAAAATGCACCTGACGTCGTGGAAAGATTTTGGGAAAGTGTGCGAGAAGAATTGAACTCGTTAGGGCCGCCATCTAAAAGCATTGCTTAATGGAAAAAGGTTTTTGAAATATTTAAAAGCTATTTAAAAAAATGTTTTACTAAATTTTAACTGCAGGTTTGGTCAGACTATAAATCGGCAGTAAAGAAGAAGCTGGTGCACAAAAGAGAGCTACAAGCAACTGGTGGAGGAGAAAATAGAGAAATGCCTCTGTCATCGTTAGAAGAAGGTGTTGCTGCTCTTGTGTGCTTCAACGATTGTATTGGTGGGATCAATAACACCAAACAATTTGAGGTGCCGCAGAAGAGATGGTATGATGGCAATACTCCATCTACCCCGAGAGATGTGCAGCAGACGAGGTATGATGACACTACTTCATCTACTTCGAGAAATGTGCAACAGAAGAGAATACGTGAGTGCATTTATCCATCTACTTCGGGAAATGACGACGGTATTGAAGCTCGTGACGGAGAATGATATGGAGAATGATCCAAATATTGGGAATCAAATTAAAAAAAGAAAAACAAGTAGGTGTTCAAGGGAGTATATTTACCTGAAGGAAAATGTTAAAAGCATCCCGAACACATCAACAGCTTGATCCCTGACATTCCTTCGAATCCGGCCCATATCACTCCTTGTGTTTTCTTCGAAATCAATAAAAAATGCAATAGAATCCATATTTTTACTTTCATGCACTTCACAAATATGTACACAACATTTTGATATTTCAGCACAGCTGTGATTATGTTGATAATACAGTTCACGGTGAGTTATGCAGTGCATCCGTCGTTGTCAATAATAGCGTTTAATGAAAAAAGTGAGTCAAGTGCGGATCGAGTTTACTCCCACCGTAGCACATCCGACGTTTACTATAATAGCCGTGAGTATATCTGCGATGCGATGACCGACGTACGTCTTAAATTTACGCTCCTTCGAGTTAACCCATTGCAGCAGCGTTTGGGAGTCTGACCAAAAGACCACTTCTTCGTCTTCAGACTACTGTGACCATGACAAACAAGTTTCGCGATTCGTGTACCAAGAACTGCGGCTTGCAATTCAAGTCTCGGTAGGGATAACAATTTTTGGGGGGCACCTCTAGCTACGAAGCAAACACAGCTTTCGGAACTGGTTACTCGAAAGTAAGCGGCGGCGACGAATGCTACTTGGCTGGCGTCGACCACTACGTGCAGCTGAATAGACGTAGGTGTTTGCAGCAGAGGCGTATACCGACGCTTAAATTGAATCTCGTTTATGCGTTTGAATTCACTCCACCAGGCGAACCATTTATGATGGAGGTTATCAGGAATCGTTTCATCCCCCTCTACAGCACTCTTCCATACCTCTTGGACCATTATCTTCGCAAATAACAGAAAATTGTCGAGACTGCCAAACGGGTCAAACACCGACATGACGATGCTTAATAATAGTTCGCGTCTCACTGCAGTTCTTGGCTACCAGTAATTATCAATTTCTACGACTGCTTATGTTGCTTCCTTTATCTGGTTGCGGCTCTGGGCTATCCATAATTATAGGTTTCGTCGGAGAGCTGTTGGTTTCATCAGCTTGCTGTGGCTGAATGACGATCGAAGATTTCGTTGTCGGTGCTTGTTAAAAAAGATGGTTTCAGTCTATCGAGACTTACGTTGCTTCAACGCCCTCGGATGACCACTGTAAAATATTTCGGAGTTTTACATGTGACTGCGTATGGACCGTCATAAGGGCTAGTCAGCGTAGGTGGATAAGAATCATTTCTGAAAAATACGTGTGTCGCTGAGTGTAACTTTTGTGACACAAATGTCGTTGATGGCGGCGAATGGTGTGCAGTGTCAGTAGGCCGAAGTTTTTCCATTGACTTACGAAATTCCTGTATTGTATCGCTATTTAGATCGACCGGCTCAGTTGAGAGGAAAAATTCTCCAGGAATCTTAAAGGTTGTACCGTAGACGGGCTCCGCTGGAGATGCGCCAATGTCTGGCTTAAAAACTTCTCGTAAGGCCGAGAAGTATCGACGGAAGGAAATGTACCTATTTAAATGAATCGTGACAGAGAATAGCTGATTTCAAAGATCTGTGCCATCGCTCGATCAAGCCGTTGGACTGAATTTGATACGTCGTAGTACGAAAGTGATTCGTTCCAGTAATCGAAATACGATCCTGAAAAATTGCGGACTCGAACTGCCGGCCACGGTCCGACGTTATACGTTCCGAAACACCAAACCTCGATTGTGAAGGCAAAAACCCGTATATGTGCTTATGCACTTAGCTTTATTTTGTAACTTCTAATTGATATAATGAAACACGTATATAAATAGCTGCGGCTTAAAAAACTAAAACTGCTGCTCGGCTGTTATTTTCCTCCTTGTCGCTTATATTTTTATTGTTATGTTCGTTTTGTTCGCTATTTTCGCACTGAAACAGATTCCATGTGGTAGTAACGGGTGGTGTAGGGCGGTACAATTTTGCCCTTGTCCGCCTTTGCCTTATTCACTACTCTTTTTCTCCTGTTTTGGCACAGGGTACCACTGCACCCCGGCCCATCGTGAATCACCTAGGGATTCACCCTTTAAATGAAGAATGGCAAGTTTCGAGACTGGCCGGCGCAGCACTCCTGTGGTGGTTTTGACTTCGGCTAAACAAATTTGTCCGCCTTTGGCTTCAAACACTCTGGTCACACGTCCCTTTTGCCATTGGCTTCGAGGCTGGAGAGCGTCGAAAATTAGGACCAATTGATCTATTTTAATTTGCTCTATTTTGTCATGCCACTTTTGGCGAAGTAATAACTGGCAAATAGTGACGAACCAACTGCTTCCATAATCTATTCTTTAGATTTTGGGCAATGTGCCACTGTTTCTTTAGTCAGATGTTCCTGTTGGTTGTGGCGTTTGCGTCGAGTTAGGACATCCAAACAGGAACTTATTCGGTGTTATAGGATCATCTTCCTCTGATGACAATGGCACTTCAGTCAGTGGTCTCGATTTCAATATGTTTTCTATCTCAATTATCACACATCGCGGTGTTTTTTCTCTTGGTGCTTCACGAAGTATTTCTGTAGCAGTCTCTTTACGATGCGTATAAGACGCTCCCAACAACCTCCAGAACTAGGATTTGATGGACAATTAAATCTCCAGTCGATACCACGTCTGGCTACTTCATCGGAAATACGCTCAAAATCTAAAATCCGATCGGATTCTTTAAGTTCTCTTTGTGCTCCTACAAAATCTGTCCCGTTGTCACTCCTAATACGTATCTGCGTGCCACGTCGGTTAACGAAATTTCACGAGATCAACTCATGTGTAGGTAAATGGTCTGTGATATAGAGTGACCCGATCTTCAGGCAACTGAGCCTTCAATGGCATGGTTCTGTCTATACGGCATCTGACGCAATTTCGTTGTACGGACTTTAATAATCGTTTCATTATGACGCATTTTGAGTTCGGAAACGATCGGTCTCCTGGACTCCACTCCTTCGTTGTCTAAATACGGCGATAATAAACGAATGCTGCTCTGTTTGTGGAGGCGTTTTTATTTTTCAAGGCTGCTAACTTCTCCGCGTACACTTCTCGCTGAACGAATTTTATAATGCATTTGTCGGCTCTGTCAAGTTCATCAGCAGTTAAAGTTGTGCTAAGACTGATGTTTTCGCTTTTCGCGTACCCAGGACGCAGAATAGCAAATCCTTCGGCAGCTCGTAGAACCCAGCCCATAACTCGCTTCAACTTAATACGGAGAAAAACGATTAAATTGAATAAAGCAACTATTTACCACGCTGTGTATTGTTAGGCAAATCTTCAATTCTTCTTCCAGCTGGTCTGGCATAGGTGAGTATGGTGTGACTGGCCAAATTTCGGCGAGGTGCCTCAGGAAATCTTGACCTCGCAGCCAAGCTCTGCATTTTTCGGCCTTAGATGGCCATTTCGAACGCGTAGCAACATCTGTGGTGTTCTGGTCAGTAGGTATCCAACGCCATTGAGAGGGTTTTGACGACGATAATCATGCCTATTATGGTTGCCGACGGATGGTTGCGGAGGGAGTTATACTCACATCGGATGGCTTTCGGTATTATCAAAAACGATCGATAATGCAGTGTGCGGATGAAGTAAATAATGGCATCACCAGAAACGCATTAGATCCGTGATTAGAACAAATTGTTCACTTTGAAATACTCTGTACATTGTGTTGCGGATGCTTATAAATAAACCATAGAAAGCAATAAAATGTAAGAAAAAATGCATTTATTTGTCTTTTGTTAAATAATAGATAGTAAAAATTAACTAATTTGTGTTTTTAGGAAGCGTACAACGAGCAGGGAGCAATTCAGATGTTTAGTTTCCAAAATGAAGGAGCATCCGGACATAGCAAAAAATTTTACCAAAAATGCACCTGACGTCGTGGAAAGATTTTGGGAAAGTGTGCGAGAAGAATTGAACTCGTTAGGGCCGCCATCTAAAAGCATTGCTTAATGGAAAAAGGTTTTTGAAATATTTAAAAGCTATTTAAAAAAATGTTTTACTAAATTTTAACTGCAGGTTTGGTCAGACTATAAATCGGCAGTAAAGAAGAAGCTGGTGCACAAAAGAGAGCTACAAGCAACTGGTGGAGGAGAAAATAGAGAAATGCCTCTGTCATCGTTAGAAGAAGGTGTTGCTGCTCTTGTGTGCTTCAACGATTGTATTGGTGGGATCAATAACACCAAACAATTTGAGGTGCCGCAGAAGAGATGGTATGATGGCAATACTCCATCTACCCCGAGAGATGTGCAGCAGACGAGGTATGATGACACTACTTCATCTACTTCGAGAAATGTGCAACAGAAGAGAATACGTGAGTGCATTTATCCATCTACTTCGGGAAATGACGACGGTATTGAAGCTCGTGACGGAGAATGATATGGAGAATGATCCAAATATTGGGAATCAAATTAAAAAAAGAAAAACAAGTAGGTGTTCAAGGGAGTATATTTACCTGAAGGAAAATGTTAAAAGCATCCCGAACACATCAACAGCTTGATCCCTGACATTCCTTCGAATCCGGCCCATATCACTCCTTGTGTTTTCTTCGAAATCAATAAAAAATGCAATAGAATCCATATTTTTACTTTCATGCACTTCACAAATATGTACACAACATTTTGATATTTCAGCACAGCTGTGATTATGTTGATAATACAGTTCACGGTGAGTTATGCAGTGCATCCGTCGTTGTCAATAATAGCGTTTAATGAAAAAAGTGAGTCAAGTGCGGATCGAGTTTACTCCCACCGTAGCACATCCGACGTTTACTATAATAGCCGTGAATATATCTGCGATGCGATGACCGACGTACGTCTTAAATTTACGCTCCTTCGAGTTAACCCATTGCAGCAGCGTTTGGGAGTCTGACCAAAAGACCACTTCTTCGTCTTCAGACTACTGTGACCATGACAAACAAGTTTCGCGATTCGTGTACCAAGAACTGCGGCTTGCAATTCAAGTCTCGGTAGGGATAACAATTTTTGGGGGGCACCTCTAGCTACGAAGCAAACACAGCTTTCGGAACTGGTTACTCGAAAGTAAGCGGCGGCGACGAATGCTACTTGGCTGGCGTCGACCACTACGTGCAGCTGAATAGACGTAGGTGTTTGCAGCAGAGGCGTATACCGACGCTTAAATTGAATCTCGTTTATGCGTTTGAATTCACTCCACCAGGCGAACCATTTATGATGGAGGTTATCAGGAATCGTTTCATCCCCCTCTACAGCACTCTTCCATACCTCTTGGACCATTATCTTCGCAAATAACAGAAAATTGTCGAGACTGCCAAACGGGTCAAACACCGACATGACGATGCTTAATAATAGTTCGCGTCTCACTGCAGTTCTTGGCTACCAGTAATTATCAATTTCTACGACTGCTTATGTTGCTTCCTTTATCTGGTTGCGGCTCTGGGCTATCCATAATTATAGGTTTCGTCGGAGAGCTGTTGGTTTCATCAGCTTGCTGTGGCTGAATGACGGTCGAAGATTTCGTTGTCGGTGCTTGTTAAAAAAGATGGTTTCAGTCTATCGAGACTTACGTTGCTTCAACGCCCTCGGATGACCACTGTAAAATATTTCGGAGTTTTACATGTGACTGCGTATGGACCGTCATAAGGGCTAGTCAGCGTAGGTGGATAAGAATCATTTCTGAAAAATACGTGTGTCGCTGAGTGTAACTTTTGTGACACAAATGTCGTTGATGGCGGCGAATGGTGTGCAGTGTCAGTAGGCCGAAGTTTTTCCATTGACTTACGAAATTCCTGTATTGTATCGCTATTTAGATCGACCGGCTCAGTTGAGAGGAAAAATTCTCCAGGAATCTTAAAGGTTGTACCGTAGACGGGCTCCGCTGGAGATGCGCCAATGTCTGGCTTAAAAACTTCTCGTAAGGCCGAGAAGTATCGACGGAAGGAAATGTACCTATTTAAATGAATCGTGACAGAGAATAGCTGATTTCAAAGATCTGTGCCATCGCTCGATCAAGCCGTTGGACTGAATTTGATACGTCGTAGTACGAAAGTGATTCGTTCCAGTAATCGAAATACGATCCTGAAAAATTGCGGACTCGAACTGCCGGCCACGGTCCGACGTTATACGTTCCGAAACACCAAACCTCGATTGTGAAGGCAAAAACCCGTATATGTGCTTATGCACTTAGCTTTATTTTGTAACTTCTAATTGATATAATGAAACACGTATATAAATAGCTGCGGCTTAAAAAACTAAAACTGCTGCTCGGCTGTTATTTTCCTCCTTGTCGCTTATATTTTTATTGTTATGTTCGTTTTGTTCGCTATTTTCGCACTGAAACAGATTCCATGTGGTAGTAACGGGTGGTGTAGGGCGGTACAATTTTGCCCTTGTCCGCCTTTGCCTTATTCACTACTCTTTTTCTCCTGTTTTGGCACAGGGTACCACTGCACCCCGGCCCATCGTGAATCACCTAGGGATTCACCCTTTAAATGAAGAATGGCAAGTTTCGAGACTGGCCGGCGCAGCACTCCTGTGGTGGTTTTGACTTCGGCTAAACAAATTTGTCCGCCTTTGGCTTCAAACACTCTGGTCACACGTCCCTTTTGCCATTGGCTTCGAGGCTGGAGAGCGTCGAAAATTAGGACCAATTGATCTATTTTAATTTGCTCTATTTTGTCATGCCACTTTTGGCGAAGTAATAACTGGCAAATAGTGACGAACCAACTGCTTCCATAATCTATTCTTTAGATTTTGGGCAATGTGCCACTGTTTCTTTAGTCAGATGTTCCTATTGGTTGTGGCGTTTGCGTCGAGTTAGGACATCCAAACAGGAACTTATTCGGTGTTATAGGATCATCTTCCTCTGATGACAATGGCACTTCAGTCAGTGGTCTCGATTTCAATATGTTTTCTATCTCAATTATCACACATCGCGGTGTTTTTTCTCTTGGTGCTTCACGAAGTATTTCTGTAGCAGCCTCTTTACGATGCGTATAAGACGCTCCCAACAACCTCCAGAACTAGGATTTGATGGACAATTAAATCTCCAGTCGATACCACGTCTGGCTACTTCATCGGAAATACGCTCAAAATCTAAAATCCGATCGGATTCTTTAAGTTATCTTTGTGCTCCTACAAAATCTGTCCCGTTGTCACTCCTAATACGTATCTACGTGCCAAAAGCAAGAACGCCTATTGCTTTATTGACTGTAATGTTAATATGTACGTTAAAATTTAGTTTGGGATCCATTGTGACACCTATGTAGATCGAGAAAATTGGTCAAGAATATGGCCACAAATACTGTAATCAAAAGAAGCCGGCAGTGTCGTTCTTCGAGAGAACCACATATATTAATACAATTTTTAAGATTTAAAGGCATGAAATTTACGTTACACCACAAAACTATGCTTTCTAAAACATCCTGCAGCAAGGATCTCTCATCAACAGAGTTGTATGATCTAAAAATTTTAATATCATCAGCATACATTAGAATTTTTACAAATTTTAATACAGTGGTTACATATATCATTAATAAATAGCAGGAACCGAATTGGGCCGAGGTGGCTGCCTTGGGGAACTCCTGAGGACGCATCAATGACATCCGATGCGATTTTTATAAATGACTTTTTGCGTTCTGCAATGCAGGTAGGAAGATATCCAACGAAGTATACAAGGTTGAAAACCAATTAGATCAAGCTTATGAATAAGTAGAGGGTGGCAAACTTTATCGAAGGCTTTACTGAAATCGGTATATATGACATTAGTAGAGTTATTTTGACGGAACGACTTTGACACATGAGTTGTGAATTCAAGCAAATTCGTAATAATAGATTTGCCTTTACAAAATCCTTGTTGAGAATTAGTAATTGATGAAGACATTAAAAAAGTTAAAAGACGATAGCCTCAAATAATTTTGAAATAGCGGAAATCTTGGCTATGCCACGATAATTTTACGAAGAATTGAATATTTTAAATAATGCGAATGCAAGCCAGTTTTTTTTTATACAGTTTGAAGTACGAGACCTTTTATTTTTCAAACATTTCAGTTCCCTCGTAAACCACAATTGTGTTGGCTCTGAATAAGAACATTTAACGGCTCACTTACTCCGAAGTTGTCTGCGGCGAAGTATTCATTTACTTACTCGTGTAGAGATGTACGGTTTCTCTCGGATATGAAAAATAACTGGCGATGGTGTTGGCGATCTGGTTGGACCGTAAGCTATCCAACCTAATTTGGTCTTGACGGCTACTGGACTTTTGCTGTCGACCTGTACGGTCCTTAATGGCAAGCTTAACGTGGTATTGTCAGGGCCCTACAGCAATGACGGTTTGACTTGGCTATAGTCTTCAATCGACAAAAACTTTAAGTGGGCATAGTCGGCTTTTCTGTGTTGGCAAATCGAGGCTACGAAGAGTACTCAAATTCCGCAGGCTGAAGTGTGACGGCATACCCTTACCTTATATTTCGAGGTTAACTTTTGATGACTCTTCAGTGGTTCATTTATGCCCATACCATTGAAGGGTTAGCGGTTGCCTACGACCTTTGAGGCCTAGCCGACTGGCTGCGTTGTCTTCTATAAACGAAATGGCTGATCCCTCGTCGATCATGGCAAAAACGTCTGCCTTACTACTCGGTCCGAATAGTAAGACTGGCAGGTATTTGAAAGATTGGCTGTTACTGAACTGCACATCTCTGCAGTTGAGCACCGGCTGAGATTCAATACGACTTTGGGCTGTATCTGTCTGTCGTGTCGAACTTGAAATCTCATGAAGGCTTGCGTGATGGTATCGGCGACAACCATTCACGTTACAAACTCGTCTCGAACGGCAGTTGGATGTGTTGTGTCCTTTATGCAAACACGAGAAGTATAGCTGAAGACTTTTGACCCTTTCCCAACGATCACGCACGTTCATAACGTCTTTAAAATTATGGCAGCTGGAAATATGGTGTGCACCTTCGCGCACGTAGCATTTAAAACTTCCCTTGCGTTGTTGGGACGGCTTGCATTCCACATGTTACATACGTCGCGATGGCTGCAGTTGCGATGTTAGGTTCTAGCTTCTTATGGTTGCGGTAGGTGGTGGCATACAACTTTGGAAAGTCGCTCAGCCAATTCGAAAATTCGTTGATGGTTGGAAAAGGCTTAATGTTTGCTGCGTGACGGGTCCTCTCGTACTGCAATTTCATTACCAACTGCTCCAAAAGTGTGGTGTTGGATAGATGATGTTCACACTTCGATGATTTTAAAAACGCGACAATGTTCCTTGTTAACCCGACCGACAAAGCACTTGTGTAGACGCATTAAATTTTGTCTATTACTGTAGCGAAACGCTTCGGTCGTATCCTTAAAATTAGCAAGGAAGAGTGGCCATTCATCTATATTGCCGGAAAACACAGGCAGATCGTACAGCTTTGATACGGACTGGCTTGTTTCTAGCGCTACATTTGGGGTTGACCCATCAGACATATTACTGGCGAAGTTTGCGGCAAAATTTCCACGGCTGCTGTAGGATTCACCTCAAGCTGTATGTTGTTTCGCAAATGTTCAATATCACGCTGGCTCTCCTCCAACCGAGGAGGTGTGACTGCGTTTGTTAATGCGTTGAGACTGGCTACGATCGCTGACAATTGGTTATGTGTTGCACCATCTGCATTCTCGTCTGACACTTGAGGTTGGCTTTGGCTTCGCAAATTATACATGCTACCACCGGGCATGTCACAATATCAAAAAACGTTTAGGTTTTTTTTTCAATGCTTGTAGCTTTGGCGCATTAACTGTGTTATGGTCCGATCGCAGGACCCGCAAGTCCTCGCACTTCGCAATAACTGTTGAATCGCCTGACCGCGAATCTACCGCTTTATAAATTATTGTGGCAATAACTGTTGCGTGGCCTGATCGCAATATAGTTTTTTTTTAACTTTTGTGGCCTGATCGCAAATATACAGTTTCTCGGAGGGAATAAAATAAAACGGACAATGAACTATTTGGAGAACACTAATTTGGAAAGTTTATGTAAAGGCAAAAACCCGTATATGTGCTTATGCACTTAGCTTTATTTTATGACTTCTATTAGATATAATAAAACACGTATACTCGTATATATAGCTGCGACTTTAAGAAACTAAAACTGCTGCTCGGCTGTTATTTTCCTCATTGTCCCTTTATATTTCTATTGTTATGTTCGTTGTGTTTGCTATTTTCGCAGTGAAACAGTTTCCATGCGGTAGTAATGATGGTGGTAGGTAGGGTGGTGTAGAGGTAGGGTGGTAGGTTTCCAAATTGTATTTTGCCCTTGTCCGCCTTTGACTTATTCACTTCTCCTTTTCTCCTATTTTGGCACAGGGTACCACTACATCGATTTCCAATGTGTCATTAGAGCTCTGACGACAGTTTCAGCAGTCAAATCCGGAATGGGGATCGTGTGAAATGGTCGATAATCGTCAAACAGTATCGTTGCCCTCCGTATAATGGAAAGGGGCCAATGATGTCAATGTTGATGTGAGTAAATTTACCGTGCGGTGGTATGTATTTGGCCAGTGGTGATTTTGTATGGCGATGAATTTTTTCACAAATTCCGAAGCTTGTTTTTTAACCCTTTCCAAACAAAACGTAAAGGGACTAACTTCGTAGTGGCGCGCACTCCAGAATGTGAAAAGTTGTGCATTTTGGACAAGATTTGGTTGCGAAAGGCTCTCGGAACATACGGACGTAATTTTAATGTCGATACGTCGCAGAGTAATTCGACGTTGGTGCCTGGCGGCACGAAAGATTTAAGTGTTAGAGAAAATTTCGATTTCGTACCTGTTTTCAGCAATGTTGAGCGATAGAACTCGGGAAAATAAATCTGCTGTGACGTTGCCTTCCGCCGATATGTGGCGTATGTTGGTCGTAAACTGGTCTATGAAATCAAGTAGACGTGCACGACGAAGAGTTGTTTTTTCCAACTTCTGTTTGAATGCAAAAACGAGAAGGCGATGATCCGTGAGTAAATGGCATCGTCGTCCTTCAACCATATATCGAAAATGTGAACCAGCTTCAAACATTGGGGTTAGCTCTCCGTCGTACGTACTGTACTTACGGTGCGCCGGTGTTAGCATTTTTGAGTAAAACGCTAACGGTTGAAGCTCCCCGTCGGTCACCTGATGCAATGCGTCTTGTCGTTTCTTTTCTTTCCCACGATTAGTTGCTGCATTTTAGATTGGTAGTCAACGGCATGTGGAAGACAACAACAAACTGGTAAAGAAAGCTGATAATATGCATTCGGATCTGCTCTCTATGCAGAATTCTCTACGCCAAAAAAATGAGACAATAGATTTGCTCAGTGCTGAGGTTAATGACCTACGATCATGTGTAAATGCTGCTGTCGCAAAACTAAGCATCACAAAT
This sequence comes from Philophylla caesio, assembly GCA_963971545.1. Lineage (NCBI taxonomy): Eukaryota > Metazoa > Arthropoda > Insecta > Diptera > Tephritidae > Philophylla > Philophylla caesio. The sequence goes on along the minus strand of OZ020604.1, from coordinate 154,340,879 downwards.
CAACCTAAAACCGTAGTTATTGGCGCTAATTGCACTTGCTATAATGCAGTACTCGTTATCATCTTCATCGTCTCTCGTCGCCTACCCAGTTGGCTGCGGCCGCCAATGCAAACCTGCTGAAAACTACACCCTCTGGGACTACTACTGGTCCTAATGCTTCGGGTTGGAAGACTGTTCCTTAAAGCAAGCGCTTGAAGTGAAATCAACCTATTCTAATCGGTTGATGTGTCGAAATGTGTTCAGTCTTTTAGAGAAGTGTTGATTGATCTATGCATTAAATATGTTCCCATTCAGAAAATTAAGTTTAAGCTTTCTGGATGTCAGCTCTTCTTTAATAAATATAAGAAATTTTCCTAAGATTTTAACTGCCTTGATAAATTTCTTCACAGAAATTACATTCTGGTTGTTGAGTCGAGTCTAAAATCAAATCCAAAAGCTTTCTGGCATTTTATAAAGTCTAAAAAATGTGCCTCTACCATACCTTCGGCTGTTTTTTAGATGACAAATTTGCTAGTTGCCCTACGGAGGTAGCCAATTTATTTGCAGAGTTTTTAAAGCCAATTATGTCTGTGAGGATGGTAATAACTCGCCAGATGCAGCTGCTGACACTGGAAAAGCGTCTGCAAAACCCGACGTAGATGGACTTCTCTTCTCTTTAAGAACTGTCCTTCTCTTGTTTCTCCTCTGAAATGTATTTTTAATATGTCCCTGGCGTCTAGTGTCTTTATCGACGATTGGAAAATTACCTCTATTAACCCTATATTTAAAATAATTTAATAATAATATACGCAATTATAGACCTATCTCTAAATTATCAGTTGTATCGAAAATCTTCGAAATTATTGTTAAAGAAAAAATATATTTCATTACTAAAGGCTTAATTATACCCAATCAGCATGGCTTTGTAGCCAATCGGTCAACTGTGACTAATTTAGCAGTATTTTCAGAATACTGTATTTCATCTTTCTCCGCTCGATTGCTGGTTGAATGCATATACACGGATTTTAGCAAAGCTTTTGACAGAGTTTCTCATTCGATTTTACTTAGGAAGTTAGGCTCTCTTGACTTTCATTCTGTGTTTTTGAAGTGGATTGAATCCTACTTAACTAATAGATGCTGTGTAGTCTCAGTAGATGAAAAATCTTCAGACACATTTATTGCTTCGTCTGGGGTTCCACAAGGAAGCATTTCTTTTAAGACGTATTAATTTCAAAATTCCTCAGCGCAATTTGCGAAAATTTTTGCGTTCGAAAGTCTGCGCAGCGTTGCACAGACCAAACGTCATAAAGTGAAACTCGTACAAGCCAAAAAAGTGTTATCGCGGTATTCAGCACATCGTCAGGGTGACAGGCGCGCGGTAGTCTCCGCATGGTCTCCAGGTACCATCACCTTTTTTGACCATATGAAGTGGGCTAGACTAATTGCTGCTGGAGGCACGACAAATTGCGGTTTCAGTAAAAATTCGAATTCGGACTTCGCAGCTTTTAATTTGTCGGGCAGAATGCGCCGGGGGGTAGAGAATACTGGCTGTCCCGTCGGTTGGATTCGATAAAAAATTTAATTTGTATTTGACCCATACGAGCCAATCTGGTGATGTCTGGAAATTCAGATAAAATTTTGACTTCTGCAATAATAAATGACCAGACATATTCGCGTCGAAGGCCGAGATCTACTTTCAATCGCTTTTCCCCTAAAACTTTGATGGTGGCTCCGTTGGCGGCTTAAAGTTTCGTGGGACACGGACGAATATCATACGATAGCGTAGTAAGTGGGAGAATCCACGCGTGGGCACCAGTGTCGATAGGGAAAGTTGTTTTTGAAATACGGTCTTTTACCTTTAGGCGAAAAACTTTACGGTGTTCCACAAATGAGTCGCAGCTTTCCTCGAGTCATTGTTGTTTATTTTCTGCAGTTACCGCGAATACACGGTGTCTATAGCGGCATGGACTGCGGAATTTACGAGCTCTGGTACCGTATTTTTTGTGGTACCATAATTGTAACTGGCGAATCTTTGTTCTTCACGTCGATTTGCGCTTCGTTGGCGAAATTTGGTGGCAGACTCCTGTCGAGTATGTGGAACGAGAGCGCACGAATAATCAATTTAGGCGTTTACCAAGGTCTTCTACGGTTGAACGTTGTTGGTTTAGTTCGCTGGTAACTCCGGATTCTACTCGATGCACGTGATGTACGCTAACTATGATCGAGTCGGCGACTTTCGTAAACTCTGCAGCAGTACCTGACGAGGCAGCTACGACTGTGTGGGCGAATTCTGGGAATCGTTTCGTCCTTTTAAAGCGGCTTCACCCAATGTTCTCCACCGCGATACGTTTCATCTTAAAATATAATTTGGAGGGTTTTTATCTCCGAGAGGAAGTTTGGAAAGAAATCGGTTTAAGCGCCTTTGTTCGCTGTCAGCGAAATGGTCGATTATTTTCGTATTCGAACCTATCATGCTGCGGCATTGTAGCTATAACTTCCGACAATTGGCCAATCACAGTAGGGTAGAGAGCTGCAAACACGGTTGCTGCAAGCTAGTCGATTAATTAATTAATTTTTCAAAAATAAAGTGAAATTTTCCATTTTTAAAGACACCCGTGTGGCAAATGTCAAAAAATTATTTATTTTTTTTGCCGTGTGTTCGTTTTCAAATTGTTGTCCCTGAATTTGTAAAGGTAAGTTTTGAAAATGAAAAAAAAGAACTTTGGCAAATTCAATGCGCCGCTAAAATAAAGTGTGGCATACATATGTACATATGTTAATAATTTTTCGCTCTCTTTTTCAGATCTTTTAAAACTGGAAGGACGCTAATTTTTTGACACAGTGATGCCGAAGTCCGTGAAATTAAGTCACCACCGATTAAAGCAGAAGGAATACCGTCACGATTAAACTTTTTTTAATATGTTATATATACATATAAACATTATAAATACATATGTATCATTATGCTAACTAATTTATGAATTTATTTTCTTTTTTATTTAGTAATTTCTGTTTATTTATTTACTTTAGAAAAATGTAATAATACATTTAAATAAAATAAAAAATAAATAAAATAATTTTTACTAAAAAATTTAGATTCGAACTCGAGACTTTTGGTTGATACGAAAGAGTGCTACCTTTCGGCTACTGACCTAGCAGAAAATCTGAGCGCTAGTTGCTGTTTTACTTTACAGCCTACGAAATAAAGGCTAAAAAGAAACGGGCGGATCAAAGATAGATATATATAAAAACTTTTGGCATAATCGTGTATGTATGAGGATGATAGAAAGTCACACGTATACAAAAAAACGTTGCACGTTTATAACTGGGCTCTTAGCAGAGTGATTGTAATATGAAGTGTTTGCTGACCCATTAATTGACACGCATGACCGTAACGTTACTAGGTAAAGTGACCGGAACTGAGAAATTGAAAACTTAAGAAGTTCTATGTATGAAAAGCATTGTGAACATTTTTTCTAAATCTGTTTTCTTTTCATTTACATTTGCGCCTTCATATGAACATATTTTCATACAAATCTATATGGACTTTATTATATGTGAATGCATTTATGTTACAGTTATTTTTTAATTTCAGTAAAATTCAATGTAGATTATGCATGTATGTACGTAAATATGAACAGACATGCATTTATTAAATTTTTTTCTATTTAATTGCTTTCATAAAGTAGCCGCTGTCATTTACAAAAATTGGCGCCGTCATAAATCTTTCAGTCGAATGATGTCTCATACAGCCGAATGTGGTCTCATACATTCGTTGTACAACATATTTGCCTCTCTTTGTACAACGAATGTCTCTTTTGTTGAATGCGACTGAGCGCAGTATTCTCAGCTATCTGCACACTCATTCAGTCATCGCGCTTGTTGCAAGAAGAATGCGTAGAATGTTGCGCTTACGTGTGAATGTGTTAAAACGGCCAATGACTACAGCTAGGCGTATTTACTAAAACTATAAATTAAGGATAAATTGAATATGCAATTTACTTAAACAAAAGCAATAACTAGATTCCGTTTCTGTAATTTTTTCCCCTCTGTTTACAATTACTTTACGAGGGTGTTTTGATAAGTCAGTAACTTTTTGAATAAAATTTTGTTGGGCAAGCGTTCTATATCTAAACGTACGCGTAATCTCCTTTTAAATCTATACACCTAGCCCAAAATAGGTGTTTGTTTCTGTGATGACCTCTTCATGGGAGATAAATATATTACCATCCAGCCATTTCTTCAGGTTTTGAAATAGGAAATAGTCGCATGGCTCTAAATCTGGAGAATATGCTGGATGGGGCAGGAGTTCGTACGCCAATTCGTGGATTTTTGCATTGGTTTTTCTGATACGACCTCAACGGAACTCAGTAAACCACTTATTAACCGTTGAAATTGATGGTGCGATGTCCCTATAGTATTTTCAAGCCTTTTATTGCTTTCGATGATGGTTTTTACGCAAAAAAGCAGTGATGAATTTTAAGTTTCTGCGCGGGAAATTTACTAAGTCACTCACTTATCCAACCGCTGGTAAACTCCGAATTTATGAGAAGTGTTGGACGTTAAACTCCAAAAATGCTCATAAACTCGAGTTAACGGTGCATTAAGAAACTATTTTAGTGTCAGTTATTGTGTGTTTGAGGACATGGGGGATTTGTAGATACTAAAGTGTTTTAAGCATTTTAGAAGAATATCTTGGACAGATTTCCATTACAAACCCTGTGTTGGTTGTCGAAGCCCGCTGCTCATTGTTTGTTAATGTAGCAGGACCTCGCAGCCGTTGATTCCAACATTGGACCGAAGCATACTTCTGCCGCATGTCTGAGAAGGCTCCATTCAAATTCAACGTCGATACGGTGTAATTCGTGCTATGGATTGAGCCAATTTCAGGCCTGCTCAGGACTCGAGTACAATGGGGATTGACCAACTAGCTCAATGCAACACAGTAACTCCCGCCGCTCCCTTCCTACACGTCAAACCACTTTTTGACCCGACGCCGTACAGACCGGGCATGAATGGCATCCACTAGAGTCAGTTTTCACCACCAACACCACACGTTGCGATTTGGATCTTGAAATAAGGTAAACTTCTAACCCTGACATAACCCACACATGTTCGGCAGGCGTTATTATCCCGAACGACAGCAAGGCCCATTTCGCCTGCCCCCGAAAGCCAGTTTAATAAATTCCTCTCACCCTCTGATGCAACCCCATCGAAACCGTGTTTTTCCTTAACCTCTCGTTAGATGACTAGATGACTTAGCAAGTTAAGCGCAGGCGTTACAACAATAACAATAGCTTGGATGAAGTGAGCATTCATCATCGGTGACTCATTTATGTTGATTGACAGCAGTTTTGCATTTTGGATACCGTTGTCTTACTTTGGAGAAGAAAAAGAAAATTGTCAAAATTTCGTTTTTAGAAAAATTCACTGTCGTATTTACATGTGTCGACGAAAATATTGTTTTTTAGTCATAATTTAAACGATTAGCATGTCATACAATAACGATTTTAGCTCAAACTGTGGCTGTAATCAAGACATTCGCAAGTAAATCGTTCAAATAAATTGAAAAATAAATCTGTAGTCACAGGCCATAACAGGATAAATGCATTTTGTATTTTGTCGGAGAACACCTTAAATATTCAAATGCTATAGTAAAAATGTGGCCGCTGTGGTCGAGTGGTTAGCGGTACGTGCTATAACCCGATATGCCGTTGAGTTCGATGTTCGAATCGAGAAAGGTTTTTACTAATAGCGGTCACCCTCGACAAGGTATTTCTGCCATGAAAAAGCTTCTCTGCCGTTCGGAGTCGGCACAAAATTGTAGGTCCCTCAATTTGTGGTAGAATATAAATACGCACAGCTTATATTGATGGCAGTTTTGTTGGTTTGTTAAATAAATAGTTAATAAATTTTTTATAGCTGCTTTTGTTAAACTTGCCGCTTGTTACGAATGGAACAAATTCCAAGCTCTTGAAGCACTAACGAAAAACAGTATACTCTATGTTATAAAATTAAAGATTGGAACAAGAAGGTCCTTTGGCGCTCATATTTGGGAAAAATTAACATGTCATAAAAATAGTCAGGTTAGGAAGAGAAAAATTTCGCTTTTGCCTTTCTATAGTCCTGAATTTCACATCATAAAATACTTACCCACCATCGCGATAAGTGGTCTTACAGAGTCGAACACATTATAAACCAGCTCCGAGTAAGTAATAACACAGTGTTACAAAATGGAAAAAATTGAATGAACTTTTAAAGTGACATATTGGAAATTGTTCACCTGGTCGAATATAACTCAAAACGGTTTTTGGAAAATTTGTAACACCCTCAAAATCTTGCTTTACCGTTAAAAAACCGTTCTTCGGAAGTGTACGCGCTAATCTTTTCATTACTTGGCCATTTCTTTACCGATTAAATGAAATATGTTTTGGAAAGGTAAGGATTATACCTTTAAATTGAGATATAAAGATCTATTTTTTGAGCTAGCGTGTTGTAAGTTTTCATCGGGTAAACTTGGAAAATTTGTTTTTTCTTCAAATTTTTCTACTTTGACCTCATTTTATTGAAGTATTTTACTAAAAATATATCAAGTATGAGGAATTATTTTGAAAGAACATTCATGTCCAAAAATTTTGAGTGCTCATGCAATGAAATCGGACAAAAATTGACGAAGCTATTAAATTTTTTCTGCTATTAAATAAATTTACCTTGCGAAAAGTTTTTTTTTTTAATTTTTCTACTTTGACCGCATTTCATTGCGTTATTTTGCTAGAAACATAGCAAGTATGAGGAATTATTTTAAACAAATTCATTTCCAAAAATTTTGAGTGGTCATCTAATAAATTTACGCCGTCAATTCAACCTTGCGACCGCTTCGCAATTATATTGTGTAATAAGTGTGGTAAAATGTGTGATAGGCGCAACAAATTTTGTTACGCCTGCGGTCTATTTGTTGATAAGAAATATCGGTTCGATTTAAGAACAAATAAAGCTGTGGTTGAAGCGTTCAACCTCTTTTTCAGTTGCTCATACGTGGAAAGTGCTTGGTATGAACCCGAATATATTTGTTCGATGTGCTGTACAACATTAAAACAATGGAAAACCGGTAAATGCGATGACCAGCGTCTGCCGTTTGTGACTCCTATGGCTTGGCATTATCAAATATATCACAAGCCGGAGGATTGCTACTTTTGCCAAACAAAAATCACTGGTCACCACTATAAAAGTCGCCACCTCATAGAATATGCCAATGTGTTGACTGTATCGAAACCGATTCCAAGAGGAAAACAAGATCAGCGAACTAAAGACAAAAATCCAGCTACATTTCCTGATTCAAGCCACAAATCTTCTAATGAGGTAAATGACGAACCGTACCTTCCAACCAAAGCAATAGAAACGGAACGTCATTTCGTGTCAAATCACGATTATTGTGATCTTGTGCGGGATATGGATCTATCTATAAGACAGACAGAGATTCTGGCCTCCAGATTAAAGCAGTGGAATATAGTAGACAGTAACTTTAAAGTAACGTCTGCACGAGACAGAGACCTATCTTCGTTCGAACACATTTTCAAAGCTGATGACACCAATAACAAACTAGTTTATTGCGTTGATGTGGATGAATTGTTTGCTGCACTCGATCACGTGCACTGTCCACAAGATTGGCGATTATTTCTAGACGGTTCTTGCAAAAGTAAGTATTTAATGTGTTATGAGTGTGAGAGAACTAAATTTGAATACAATTTATCAATTCATTTTCAATTGACTAACATCGTAGGTCTGAAACCAGTATTGCTGCACAACAGAAATGAATTGCCATCAGTTCCAGTGGCATACGCTACTGATATGAAAGAGACTTATCAAACGATGGAAAAAATTCTACGATTGCCTAAATACAATAAATTTCGCTGGCAGATTGTCTCGGACCTTAAAGTCCTGACAATTCTACTTGGAATGCAAGGTGGCTACACTAAATATCCTTGTTACTTTTGTGAATGGGACAGTCGTGCCAAAAATCATTACAAGTGTAACATATGGCCACCGAGAAAGTTTTAAATTGGCAAAAATAATGTTCTCAATATTGCATTAGTTAAGATGATATAATTTTGCCGCCATTGCATTTAAAATTGGGGTACATGAAACGACTCGAAAAAAACAGCGAGGCTTTTCTACACCTGAAACTTGTATTCCCCAAGTTGAGTGACGCCAAGATTAAAGAAGGTACTTATAAAAATTTCCCAACAAGAATTCTTCAAAAAGAATTCATCCTAATTTATTTTTACATTTTGATCATGAATTACAGGCGTTTTCGTTGGACCGCAGATTCGTAAGATTATGACTGATGATGACTTCATAAAAAAATTGAACCCAGTAGAGAAAAGAGCATGGCTGAGTTTCATTTCTTTGTGCCGAAACTTTCTTGGAAACACGAGAAGTTCAAATTACGTTGAGGTGGTCCATGAATTTTTGGAAGCTTATGGAGAAATGGGATGCAACATGTCTATAAAAATTCACTTTTTGCATTCTCATTTGGAATTTTTCCCGGATAATCTTGGTCAATTCAGCGACGAACAAGGTCAAAGATTTCACCAAGAAATCTCCAATATTGAAAAACGGTTTACAGGAAAGAACCAAGTTAGGATGATAGCTAATTACTGCTGGTCACTCAAACGTGAAACAGATGACTCGTCTTATAAACGCAGAAGATCAAGCCAACATTTTTAGCTATAAAGTTATTTAGCATTTTAATGATTAATTTTTTTTTATTTTCAGTCACAATAAAAATTTGAAGTTGAAAGATAATCAAAATGTATGAATTTTTAAATATGGTCATCATCTAAAATAATTTAAATAGTAATAACTATGTCAATTTCCAACCGATTTTCGATTGAAATAGCTTAATCGACGCAGTACTAAATTCACTTTAATAATATTGTCTTTGATACCTTTCTGAATTAAGACTATCGTAAAATCGTAGTCAAAGTTTCAAAATTATTTTTTTTTTATTAAGTTACGATTTTTTTTCTCTGTAGCTTCGTCAGTTCTCGTTTGATTTTGATTAGTTATACGCCATTAAAATAGTGATTTGTCACCTTTCAAAATATATAAACAACTTTTGAATCGGATGAAAATTCGCAAAGATATTGATGATTGACTAGCGAATGACCTCAAAAACAGTTTTTTGGCCCTAAAATGAGATTTTGGGGGTGTTTCGCAAATTTCAAGTATACAGTTTTTCTTAGTTTTATAAGGCCTAACGCCTAGGCTAGGTCTCTTTCAAAGTTCATTTTCAGTGTTACACAGTGTAATAGGTAAGTTCGGGTACGGATAACTATTGAAAGTTTTAGAAAACTATCAGCTTTTAGCGTTCGCGTACGCCAAAAACTAACAAAGTAGGGGAAATTGAGAGAGCAAAGTGACATTTCAATTTGAGGGGAAGCTGTTGGTTTCTGCTGGAAAAATTTTTGCCAGCAGAAATTTGCCAACAGCAAAACAGATGATTGAAATTCGCATAATTACGAAATTATTGTTTAAGAATTTTAAAGGTAAAAATTATAAAATATGAATGTTAAACATGCTAGTAGCAAGTAAATGTTAGTTTAATTAAGTTACCTTAGTAGAATGTTTCAGGAAAACACTAACGCAATGTTTTCCATTTTGCGTATTTGGATGCGGACAAGAATTCAATCAGCTGTTCGTGGAATTTGCAAGTTTCTGCAAATTTTGCGTTCGCGTACTGTTTTGGATATTTTTCTTTTGTGAGAGAAGAGAAGACAATTCTACTGAATTTTGCTGTTGGATATTTTCTGTTGGAGATTGTAAACGAACGTACCTAATAATGAGTTGCCAGCTGTCGTCTTTTGCCTACTAGTGTAAATTCAAATGTTCGACGACGGTTCCTTAACGTGACATTAAATTAAGAAACATCAGCATTTATGTGATCCGGATAAGTTATTTTATTTACATATTTGAAAAGCTTATTTGGATGAGTTAAGGTAAGTGCCACTAATTCGGTTGTAGTACGTAATTCCGTGGCATTCCGATTTTTTTGGTTTAAACGTGAAACTGGAAGTATAAAAATAAAATAAAAAATACAAAAATAAACTTAAAATTATAAAGTATAATAAATTGAATTCTGATTGTACGTATGGGATATACATATTTTTTAATTATTGAGCAGTTGAAAAGTGGTACCTCAGACAATAGCCTATGACATGGCGTAAAAGCTAAATGTTAACAAATGTTAATGTTAAGGAAGTGTAAGCAAGATGTTAAGGACTCATGTACAGTATGCAAAACTCGTATTAGTACACCTTCTCATAAGAACAAATATCACAAATTTTTTAAAATGTATCTTAAAAAAATCGGTTAAAATCAATTTATTTCACAGAAAAATCAATAATAGTAAGGTTCAAGAACAAAAACATAGAAATTAATGCATTGCATTTTACAAAATAACAAAATAATCAATTAACTCTATTTACTAGAGGCAAAATTCGTATTAGTACACATACAATTTACAGATTATTTGTGAAGAATTATCAATTTTTTTAGATGTAATTATTTTGTAGAATATCCTCGTTGTTTTTAAACATCAGATTATCTTTGCGGCATTGAATCCACCAATTTTTTTTTATTGATTTGGGGATTTTTTTGTTAGAGGTCGTTTTAAATCATCACGGCTTTTTTTGCTGATGTCTCAGCTGTTTTTGGAAAATTTAACACTAATTTTCGATCGGGTTGAGTTCCGGGTTTTGGGGTAGTGTTTTTATATATTTGGGACATTTATACAGGATCCATAACCTCGTATCCAGCGCTGTGTGTTTTGGATCGTCATCCTGATGAAGTACACATTTCTTCTTATAACCCAATTTTTTGCTACTGGCTTAGAAAATTATTTTTCTTTTAAAGGCACAACGCGAACAGTTCGTAATTTTATTTAAAAAAAAAGACGGGGATTTAAAATAACAGCTGCTTGAAATAGTTTCTTCAGAGTATACTTGAAAAAGATATGGGAATTTGGGAGAACGTAATATTAACAGACGAGTGCAAATTGAATATAAAATACTCAGATGGGTGCATACAAACTATGAAAGAAGCTAAAGGTTCAATTAGAGGTGCCATAACCATAACCATAGAAAACAGCTGATCCAACCAACCTTATGGGTTACACTGTAATCGATTAGTGGTGCCATACCATAACGCCATAACCATAACCATAACCATAGCGACCAACTGAATTTTGGTTTTTGCCGTAACCATAAACAAATGATTGCTGACTCGCCTTGTTTATTGTGATATTTTTGTTCTTCGTGTGCAGTTTATTTTGTTTTGATGAGTTTTAATTTATATTTTGCGTCCGCGTTTTACATACTTTACTAAATTTTTATTTACTTTCAGTTTATTGCAAATATCAGCTGTTTATGGTTATGGCACCACTAATCGATTGCTTAAATATGGTTATGGTTATGACTACGATTATGGTTATGGCGTTATGGTATGGTACCTCTAATTGAACCTTAACACGGGTTTTCATAAGCGCAATTTGAAGCCTTCTTTCAAACCCAGCGAAGCTTTGAGCATTGATGGTATGGTGATTTTTCGTTGCAAGTGAAGTATTTACCCATTCCACTTACATCGAAAGATCACTTTATTGATAGCATTATGATTGCTAAGCAATATCTTGACATTTTAAAAAGGAAGCTCCAAAATAGTGCCCAATAATTGGATTGTAAGAAGAAATTTATATTTCAGCAGGATAACGATCCAAAACACACATCCGCTGGATACGAGGATATAGATTCTGTATAACTGTCTAGCGGTAAATTTTCTAAAAAAAAAATAAACCTGCGACTTGAATGGAGAAAAAATTCCCCAAATCACTCAAAAAAATTGGAGGAGTCAATGCCGCAAAGATAATCTGATGTTTGAAAACAACGAGGATATCCTACAAAATAATAAAAACTAAAAAAAATTTATAATTCTTCACAAATAATCTGTAATACCAATTTTGCTTTAGTAAATGGAGTTAATTTGCTTATTTTGTAAAATACAATGCATTAATTTCTATGTTTTTGTTATTGAACCTTAATTATATTGATTTTACTGTTAAATAAATTGATTTTAACCGATTTTTTAGATACATTTCAAAAAATTTATGATATTTGTTCTTATGAGAAGGTGTACTAATACGAGTTTTGCATACTGTATATATTCTTAAGGCATTAAATTTTAAATCATAGGACATTTTGGAACTATGACTTGATTTAAGTATTCGATAAACATCTATTAATTTATTTGTGAACTATCTAAATACATGTAAATATAAATTGATATTTTTCATTAATAGAATTATGAACATTTTTCGTGTACAATGTACCTAATTCCGTGGCAATTACGGAATAAGGGTTTTTTAATACTTACAATTTTTTGTTAATCTGATTGAATTTTTTACAAAACTTTCTCCCACTAAGCCATTTTATCATCAAATAAAACCCTGAGGAAATTGTTGAGCTAATTCCGTGCTACAGTTTTTTTTAAGCGAATGGTTAATATTTTTATAAATTTATTCTGTGGTATACCACGCATTTGCATTCAAGAAGTGAAAAGAGAAGCACCTAATTGCGTGGCATTAATGTACATAAGCCAATTTTTAAAAGTGGTATTGAAAACGCAGTTTCTTTTGCAAATATCTGCAAAAATGCTAAAAATAGTTCGTTCTACAGGGCTCCGATGATTCAGATGTCCTGAAAAAAGTTGGGGCCACCAGTGTTGATGAAAAGCCGAGTAGTCTATGCCTTTAATGATTTCAAATTTCAAAATTTTTTATACAAATTGCATTTTATTAGCCTTACAATTTTAATTAACAGTGAGAGATTTTAACTTAATTATTATCTGAGAAATTATTTTTTATTATTATTATTTTTATTAAGTGATGAATCACCTAACTACAATAAATAGGAGCGCAAGTAACTTTGACCTTGGGCTCACTTGTATAGCTTCTTATTAAACTAGTGCTGGTTAGTGAAATGACCTTATTCTAAAATGAACTTAACTCTAGATTAACTTTTTAGATTCGTCAGTACCAAGAATTTAACAATTGTTTCGATGTTTTTTTTTTTTTTTTTTTTTTTTTTTTTTTTATCATTTATTGGATCTCTCTTTTCTAAAAATAATAACAATAAGTTTTACAAAACTTAGCCTAAATACATTAGTTATAAATTAACTATTTACTATGGCCCTAAAAACTCAAAGCTGGGCTGGTAGGTCGTTGCGCTGGAGACGGGTACGGCTGCTTAGTCGTAAAAGCGATCTGGCAAGTTGATTTGGGTGCGCGGATAACTTGGTCTGATATTTTGCTCTCTGTTGCTTTAATTCATCTTTTACAGGATTTATATTTAGATCTCTTTGGATGTTGTCGTTCCGAATGTATCATTTTTTGAGGGAATGTTGTCTCCAAAGATACTTTTCCTGATGTTGATAAAGTGATTGCACTCGTCACGGAGGTGGATTACAGAAAGTCGATTCGAATTACAACGCACCCTAAGGCGTGCACCAAAGAATTATTGCTCTGTAGAACTTTTGAAATTAACTTGATGGTATTGTATGTAACGCGGTCTTGCAGAGCCGGTAGCCCAGCTTCTGAAAGTACATATGTATGCAATTGGTGATGCGGGAAAGGCGCGGGTGCTTCTTGCAGCAACATGGTATGGAGGCGCTATGATTTTTATGTTGGATTTTGTACATTGTCCGTATATTGATAGTCCGTAATCCACCTTTGATATAATTAGAGCTTTTGTGGTATTAACAAGTGTTGATGATCTTATCAAGCAATGTTTCGAAGACAAATATTTAATAACATCAAGTCTTTTGCTTAACTGTGCTCTAATGTATTTACAATGTTCCTTAAATGTAAATCTTTTATCTAACGTAATTCCCAATATTTTTACGCTATCTTGGTTTTGGATATCAATATTATTAAAATTTAATAGCAATGGAGAACATTTGTGTTTTTTACATAAGTGTAAAATCTTACATTTATTGTATCCTAGGGAACCCCCTGAAGTTTCTGACCCATTAGAAATAGCTGTGAGGATTTGGTATAAATCGTCATGTACTAATTTTCGATCTTTACAATTAGTAAACAGTATAACATCATCCGCGTAAACCATGTATGATATTCTTTTAGAGTTACACAATGTTTCGTTAATTTCTTCAAACCAACAATAAATAGCACTACCGAATGAGGTGAGCCCTGAGGTATTCCATTATACTATAACCTCTTTGTTTCAAAAACGTATTGTTGCATCTGACAGCGAACGATCTATTGGTCAGGAAAGCTTTTACAAATTTGTATATTTTAGGGCCAACTTTCCACTTGGCAAGTTGTCGTAGGACGACATCTTATCGTATGCCTTTTCAAAGTCGAGGCTAATAGCGAAAACATGATTTTTTGTCGCGATCGCGTTTGATACGTGATTTTCGAATACTTGCAATGCGTCGATTATGCTTTGCCCCTCTTTGAATGCTGTCTGATGTGGGCTGATAGAGCTCTTTGTGAGAGCAAACCACATTATTCGTTTAGCTAAAATTTTTTCGAGTACTTTGCTTAAGCATGGAAGAAGGCTAATTGGTCTGTACCGCAGGGCGTCTGTACTTGCTTTATTTGGCTACGGAATCGGCACCACAATGGCACGTTTTCACGCTTGCGGCATAATGCCTTGATCAAAAATATTGTTATACAAAATGACTACCCGTTCTATTAAAATTATGGGGGTATTTTTCAGCATAGGATACGAAATTCGATCCCTTCCGAGTGTTTTCCCTGACATTGTGGATAAAGGATGCAGGTGTATTGGCTGCTAACGATTTTATTTTTTTATGTGCTGAATTCATTTTTAAAGTTTGAGTGCTTGGAGTAATTAGACCAGACTGACGCAAAATGGTTAGTAATTTCTTGCGGTGAGTAGATCGCACCTTGCCCTGTTTCCATAAATTTTATGGAAAATTAATTGTACGTTCCGGTTAGTTAGTGTTTTGATTTTGGCCCAGATTTCTTTAGGATTTGAATGTGGATTTATTGACTCAGTAAGGGATTCAATACTTTTTTGCTTAGCTTCTTTTAATTTCCTTTTAAATATGGCGCCTCCTTTTTAATACTTCAAAAGATTCGATTCTGATCGGGTTTTTTTTTTATACGTAGTCCATGTGCCACGTATATTTTCTCTGAGGGAAGACAGGTAATCAGACCAGTAAGTCACTATTTTTTTATGTAGCTTGTAGTGAGTTTGCGGCGTTGAGAAATGAGCAGCTGTACGAAACGCTTTTTGTACCAAACTGGCTTCCTTGTTGATATTGTTTGATTTTGGAATTTGGGACAAAAGATTACTAGCAACAGCTTGAAAACTGATCCAGTTCGCTTTGTCTGTAATAAATTACCAAGGTTACCATTTTTGTTAACAGAGGGAAATGGTCACTTCCGTGTAATTGGTCAAGAGTGGTGCATATTAGCTTTGTGGCAATGTTAGCTGAGCACATGGTAACATCTATGTACATA
Organism: Philophylla caesio; assembly: GCA_963971545.1. Taxonomy (NCBI): domain Eukaryota; kingdom Metazoa; phylum Arthropoda; class Insecta; order Diptera; family Tephritidae; genus Philophylla; species Philophylla caesio. Next base: position 154,325,341 of record OZ020604.1, on the reverse strand, counting down.
CGTGTGTAAATGTCCTATGTGTGGAAAATGCGTTGGTGCATTATCATTTAAAACAATTAAGTTTTCTGTGAGAATCAGGTTTTACCACATATTTTGAAAATCTCTCAGGTTGAAAGTTTGGTCCGGTGGAATGTACATGGATATAATGGTAAATTTTATTCCGAGGTTGATTTCGATAGCAATTACTGATAATGGTGATTGCAGGTGAATGTGTTTATGTGGAATGTCTTTGAGAATAAGAGAAGCAATTCCTTGCTTACTAGAATTATTGTGAGACAAGTTATTAAAATAAGTAGTGTATCGACTCGAAACATTTATAGTTTTATTAATAGACAAATGCGTCTCTTGTAGTGATATAAAAGAGGGATGGTGTTCGTTAATGAGAAGTTTTAGCTCGTTGACGTTGTTATATAAACCTTTGATATTCCATTGTAAACTATTGAATGACATTGGGAGAAAACAAGGGCCAGGAGAATGTTATTGTAAATCAATATCAGAATCGGAAGTTTATAAGTTCTTTGTGTAATTGTCATTATGATGAATTAGTTTTTGAGTTAGCTTGGAGATAAGTGAAAGATAGTTTGAAGAAGAAGGCAGACTTCTGCTATCTACTGTTGTTTACAGTTAATTTGTTAAGACATTTGTTGAGAATTAAGCGTCACGTGACGCAGCTGTAGACTCCCCGCCCCTCCTTAAATGTTAAATGTACATACATATATATGTATATTAGTAAAATAAACGCATTTGCAACATATACAGAAACATTCCACCTATTCCAAACATAGCAGTCAAGGTCTGTGTTGGGGAAACTCGGGGGCCACTGTCACTCCTCGAGGCGGCTTGGTATCAAGGATGCTCTGTTATAATACAGCCGGTACTCCTGGCTGCAAACCGACCAATGGGCACGGTGTCGCCTAACACCCTGGCTTAAGAAGTGGTAGTTCTTGGTCATCGCCCCAAGCGGCCCCGACCATCCCCTCGGACCTCCAAATAATTGCGATGATACGATCGGATGGTCGAATATATTTCGCTAACTGGCGCCAGTTGGAAATACCAAGCGTACCTAAGTCCCTTACCGCCTGATCTTTCCAACGCAGAGGAGGCCGCCCTTTTCCTCTGCTACCACCAGCAGCAAGTAAAAGAGTGAAGTTTCGTATCATATTATCTATGTATGTGTTTTGGTCAACAAATGAATAAAGTCTTTACATTTGAAGTATTAGTAATTAAAAAAAACTATTTTTGCTAAAATAACTCATTCAGCGCTATCGCTGAGTATGTCATAGTACGATTTTCGTAGATTCTACGAAAAAGGCATCAACGAGTACGAATGGCTACATCGTAGTTTCGAAATTCGTAGAGTTGCATCGGTGAGTTTATTCGTAGCGCAATTTCGTAGATTTTTCGATGAATTTGTTACGACGTGTTTTGGTTGTCGGAGAAAATTTTTAAAACCATTTTCTGAAAGAACATCCATTTTATTTTAATAATTTATAATAATACAGAAACATAGTGAGATTGTAAGTATTAAATTTGATAAAAATGTTTTTACATATTTCTGTTAGCCTAGTAAATGTTAATATTTTTACAATTTAATTGAGCTCAAGGCCAGTTTATGGAAGACTTTTTGTGAAAAACCAACAACAGTTTTAAATGGTTGAAGTTATAGTACTATTTCGGAAATCACCACATTTCCTCATCAGACTTCTTTTTGATTATTCAATTAAATTAATTTTTAATTTAATTTTTCATAACCACTTCTCTCAGGCTTTGAACCCGGGAGCACGGAGTTTCAGAGCCAATACGCTACCTATTGTGCTACGCTAGCCGAGTTGGCTGTTGTGTTTATTTCATCTTCCTTAAACAAACCAACTACAAACAAGAGCAACTGATCTGCCGCTATTTAACTTGTTTGTGTGGTTGTTGTTTGTGTTTTTTTTGTTTGCAAATTCTGTATAATGTATTTTTTTACATTATATTCTAATACATTTTTAAGGCGTGCTCATCCTTGTATACAATGGTTGTTCATTTTTCTGTTGGCCTAGTAAATGTTAATATTTTAGAATTTTTATTGAGCTCAAGGCCAGTTTATGGAAGATTTTTTGTGAAAAAACAACAACAGCTTTTAATGGTTGAAGTTATAGTACTATTTCGGAAATCACCACATTTCCTCATCAGACTTCTTTATGATTATTAAATTAAATTAATTTTTAATTTAATTTTTCATAACCACTTCTCTCAGGCTTTGAACATGGGAGCTCGGAGTTGCAGAGCCAATACGCTACCTATTGTGCTACGCTAGCCGAGTTGGCTGTTGTGTTTATTTCATATTCCTTAAACAAACCAACTACAAACAAAAATTAATTTAATTTAATAATCATAAAGAAGTCTGATGAGGAAATGTGGTGATTTCCGAAATAGTACTATAACTTCAACCATTAAAAGCTGTTGTTGTTTTTTCACAAAAAATCTTCCATAAACTGGCCTTGAGCTCAATAAAAATTCTAAAATATTTAACAAAATTTTTAAAAGTTCATGTTTCTTAAAATTATATCTTTATATATAAAAATTAATTGCTGTTCGTAAGTCTCGCTAAAACTCGAGAATAGCTGGACCAACGGCTATTTCCCTGTCAAAAATTTAGTTTATCAGAAAGCTTAAACAGACTGTATCATAACTGTGTGTGTCTGTCCATATCAAATGGAAACCTTATAAATAAACAGTATTTCAGGAAAACTCAGTAAGTAAGCAACATCATGTGTAATTAATCGCAAATAATAATAAAACTTCATTCATACCGAGCATTTTTTTTTATTAACTACGGATTCCTTTTGTTTGTTTTAAGTTTATTTTATACAAAAGTGTAGGTCTTTTATTTATCGATTCAGGCAGTACGAAGTCTGCGGGGTCAGTTAGTGTAATATAAGTATAAAAAAATAAAGTTCACAAAAAAATCATTTTCAGTCAAGGCACATTAACCAGGTAGCAGCAGCAGAGAGAAAATCACAATGCCACGTATTTTGTTGTTGCTCGAAAACCTCCGGTATGTCATACACAAAACGAATTGAAAACTATTTTCCAGCTGAGAAAAATCACGTCGTGGAGAAAATACGTGAAAAAGTGCAATTAAATAGAAGTGTAGTGAAATAATAAAGTGTCCATACAACGCAGCAGCGTAAAATGCATATTGATAAATTTAATTTGTAATTTTGGCCAACAAATCTACATTAGCAGAGCACGCGTACAAAATGTAAACAGAAAAAGTAAACACAGTTTGACAGTTCGAGGGCCAAATAACATTAAACCAGCTGCTCTGTTGCTGTTACCTGGTTAATGTGCCTTGCTTTCAGTTGATATTTGGTTTTGACTTAAGATAATTATCTTATAATTTATAAACTAAATAACAATAAATTTTCCGTCAACAAATTTAAATTTTTTTATAAAATCGTATCAAATTATTTGATGGCTCAAATATTTCAACGTTTTCGCACATCTCTTTTACAAAAATTTGGTTACTTACAGATTTGGTGCCAATGAGCACATATATTCACATAAATTTTTAAATAGGAATTCATCTAGGATGTTCTTTTCCTTTGACAAATTTATCCACCCTTTTAAAATGTCTTGTTCAAAAATTTGATTTATTTTAATATTATCATATACTATTAAATTTCTCCATTCATTGTTCATAACTTCTGGTGTTGATTTATGAAAAGGAAAAGCTTCAAGAAGTTGTGTTATAGTCGGCATTTTGCCCTTTTGTATTATTTTAGGATTAAAGTATTCTAAAAGTTTTATTTTGTTGTCTGAAAAATCAAATCTCTTTTTAATTTGATTGCAAAGTGTAATGTAATAGTTTATTAAATCTTTTCTAATTAAATCAGAATCAATTTCTCCAGTTTCTAAAACGTCGGTACAATCTAAACCAAAAAACATTTCAGATTCAACTAAATGGAGGTCTTTATTTTTGTAATCGGTTGTAAAAGATATTTGATCTCTTTTTACAAAATTCTGTAAAATGTCTTTGAAAAAAGTTTCCATTTGTGCATATAATAAATGAATCAATGTACCTTTAGCCTGGTGTTTTTTATTTACAATGTTAATCTTTTTTAAGATGTATCTTAAAAACAAAAAGTAAGCTTTATTTGTGGAGTTCAATTGTTCCAAAATAGATGTTGCACTAGATTCACGTAATTCTTCGAAAGAGAAGAGTAAAAAGAAATGTTGTAGGGGTTGCCATTGCTCCAATACGCGATCGACAACGGCTTCCAAAGAAAGCCAGCGTGTAGCACTAAGGCCAAGAATTTTATGAGGCAAAGTACCAAAATGTTCTTCTTCTTCTTCTTTTTCATTGGCTCGATAACCGCCTATGCGATTTTGGCCGAGCTTAGCACAGCACGCCAGTTATTTCTCTCTTTCGCTAACTGGCGCCAGTTGGAAATACCAAGCGTACCCAAGTCCTTTACCGCCTGGTCTTTCCAACGCAGAGGAGGCCTCCCTTTTCCTCTGCTACCACCGGCGGGTACCGCGTCGAATACTTTCAGAGCTGGGGCGCTTTCATCCATTCGAACGACATGACCAAGCCAGCGAAGCCGCTGAATCTTAATTCGCTGCACTATATCTATGTCGTTATAAAGCTCGTACAGCTCATCGTTCCATCTTCTCCGGTATTCGCCATCGCAAAGGCGTAAAGGCCCATAAATCTTTCGGAGAATCTTTCTCTCGAACACTCTCAGAGCCTTCTCATCAGATATCTTCATCGTCCATGCTTCTGCGCCATACATCAGGACGGGCATAATGAGAGACTTATAGAGCGTAATTTTTGTCCGTCGAGAGAGGACTTTACTGCTCAGTTGCCTACTCAGTCCGAAGTAGCACTTGTTGGCAAGAGTGATCCTCCTTTGGATTTCGAGGCTGACATTATTATTGATGTTAATGCTGGTTCCTAAGTAAACGAAGTCTTCTACTTTTTCAAAGTTATAACTGTCAACAGTGATGTTTGATCCCAGTCGTGAATGTGCCGACTGTTTATTTGATGAATAGAGGTACTTCGTCTTGCACTCGTTCACCTCCAGACCCCTTTCGCTTTGCTTCTCTATTCAGTTTGGAGAAGGCAGAACTAACTGCGCGGTTGTTAAGGCCGATGATGTCAATGTCATCGGCGTACGCCAGCAGCTGCACACTCTTATAAAAGATAGTGCCTGACCGATTTAGTTCTGCGGCTCGAATTATCTTCTCCAGCATAAGGTTAAAAAAGTCACACGACAAAGAGTCACCCTGTCTGAAACCTCGTTTGGTATCAAACGGCTCGGAGAGGTCCTTCCCAATCCTGACGGAGCTGGTGGTGTTGCTCAACGTCATTTTACATAGCCGTATAAGTTTTGCGGGGATACCAAATTCAGACATTGCGGCATAAAGGCAACTTCTTTTTGTGCTGTCGAAAGCGGCTTTGAAGTCGACAAAAAGGTGGTGCGTGTCGATTCTTCTTTCTTGGGTCTTTTCCAAGATCTGGCGCACTGTGAATATCTGGTCGATAGTAGATTTACCAGGTCTAAAGCCACACTGATAAGGTCCAATCAGTTCATTGACGGTGGGCTTTAGTCTCTCACACAATACGCTCGACAGAACCTTATATGCAATGTTAAGAAGGCTGATACCACGATAGTGGGCGCGTATTGCAGTATCACCCTTCTTATGGATTGGGCAAAGTACACTTAGATTCCAATCAGTAGGCATGCATTCGTCCGACCATACTCTACATATAAGCTGGTGCATGCGCTTTACCAACTCTTCTCCACCGTATTTGAATAACTCAGCTGGCAGCCCGTCAACTCCGGGCGCTTTGTTGTTCTTGAGCCGTGCTATTGCTATACGGATTTCATCGCAGTCGGGTAACGGAACATGAATTCCGTCGTCATTGATTGGGGTTTCGGGATCATCATCTTCTCCAAGGTGGTCTCTGTCACTACCACTAAGTAGTGTGGAGAAGTGCTCCCTCAATAAACTAAGTATATTCTGAACGTCAGTTACCAGGTCGCCGTTGTCGTTCTTACAGGAATTCGCCCCGGTCTTAAAACCTTCTGTTAGCCGTCGTACTTTCTGAAAGAATTTTCGGGCGCTTTTCCTGTCGGCCAACATTTCAAGCTCTTCGCACTCACGCATTTCGGCCTTTCTCTTCTTCTCTCGAAAAATGCGTCTCGCTTCCTTTTTCAACTCACGATATCTCTCCCGCAAGGCTCGCGTTGCGCCCGATCGCAACGTGGCCCTGTAGGCAGCATCTTTCCGTTCCGTGGCAACGCGACATTCCTCATCGTACCAGTCATTTTTCCGGGCTTGCTGGAAACCAATAGATTGTTCAGCGGCGGTACGTAAAGAGCAAGAGATGTGGTTCCATTGCTCTGAAATATCGCTGTGTTGATTAGAGCTCTCAGAGAGCAGGAGTGCGAGTCGAGTAGCAAAGTGCGTGGCTGTCTGTTGTGATTGCAACTTTCCGACGTCGAGCTTTCCTTCTGTGCCTTTTCGCACGCTTTTTGACGCACAGAGGCGCGTGCGTATCTTGGCTGCGACAAGATAATGGTCCGAGTCGATGTTGGCTCCTCGGATCGTGCGCACATCTAGGACACTGGAAGCGTGCCTTCCGTCTATCACAACATGGTCGATTTGGTTTCGTGTCTTACCATCTGGAGACAGCCACATAGCCTGATGTATCCTCCTATGCTGGAACCTGGTACTACAAACTACCATGTTTCGGGCCCCGGCGAAGTCGATCAGTCTCAATCCGTTATCAGACGTTTCTTCGTGGATACTGAATTTTCCGACTGTGGAACCAAAGATGCCCTCCTTACCCACCTTGGCATTAAAATCGCCCAGCACGATTTTTATATCGTGTTGGGGGCAGCGTTCGAACGTGCGCTCCAGGAGTTCGTAGAAGCAATCTTTGGTCCCATCGTCCTTCTCTTCCGTCGGGGCATGGGCGCAAATCAGGGAGATGTTGAAGAATCTCCCCTTTATGCGGATTGTGGCGAGACGTTCGTCCACCGGAGTGAACGACAGTACTTTACGGCGAAGTCTCTCTCCCACCACAAATCCGACACCAAATTTGCGCTCCTTTACATGGCAGCTGTAGTATACGTCGCAAGGGCCTACCGTTTTCCTCCCTTGCCCCGTCCATCGCATTTCTTGGATGGCGGTGATGTCAGCCTTCGCTCTACCGAGGACATCTACCAGCCCAATTAAGGGTTCGGACATTCCAGGTGCATGCCCTCAAATCATGGTCCTTAAAACGTTTGCCGTGGTCGTCATCTAAAAAGGGGGGTCCTGTCCGAGGCTTTGCTTTGCTTTTCATTGGAATTTGTTTTTTACGTGGCGGGTTCCAAGCCCTGCGCACAACCCATTGCTGGGGGTTGAAATTTTAAATTCGTTTATATAGCGAGCCGCTTGCTCCAAGACGGACGCCCGCTTGCAGCCGCACCTCCTGGTGAACAGACGCTGCGGACTTTAGTGGACCCTTAAACCGAATATGTCGGAGTGGCTCCACTAAAGCTCCCTCTTTATTAGCCGTGACCCATGGCTCCACACGGATTGGTTACCATATCTCGCACATGGGTTGCTCACGTTGCCCAGGATGCACGAACGTGGACGTAAGAGTAGGGATTGAGTACAGCCGCGCAACTGTATCTGCATACCCAGAAGCACCACTGTACCCCATTGCACCCCACCAAAATGTTCTTGGAATTCTCTAAATCCTTAACCAATTTTTCTAGTTGCGGTGGTAAGCATCTGGAAGCATATGAAGAGCACAAGTTTAATGAATGGCAAGTGCATCCTAAATAAAACATATTCTTATTATTTTCTTTAAAGTTTTGCCTAACGCTTTGGTTTTTGCCTTGCATTACAGATGCATTATCTGTTGAGAGCCCTATCGCGTTTTGTAATGGTATATCAAAAGACTTGACGTAGTTAGTCAACGATTCATATAATGAATTAGCAGTACCATCTTCAGGTTCGATAAGGCCAAAAAAACGATCGGCAACACTAGTTTCTCCTTCTGGAACAAAGCGAACAATAATTGTTAGACATTTTGTCATAGACAAATCTGTCCCTTCGTCTATAATCAACGAAAAATGACTAAGACGAAGTTCTTCAGCGATAAGATTCAATGCATACGGTCCCAAAATGGTGTTGACAATTTCCTTTGTTTTTGTTGAGCCACATTTAACTCGTTTATCAATAGGAGCAAACTCATTCAAAAGCTGGGGCATTGAGTCCATAATGGAAAATGGCAGTGAGTGTTGGACACAATATGTCACCAGTTTTAACTCTTTGCGAATTTTATCTACTTCAGCAGCAGGCAGCTTTTGTAGACAGTCGAGCAAACTTATCTGTGTGCAAGGATTTTCAGACAAATTTGTTTCAGTCTTTGTATGATTATTCGAATTCGCATGGCGGTCCAAATTAAAAATGTTGTTATATAAAGACTTGTTGCACAACTTACAGTATGCTCTGCCATTTACTTGTGTCAGCCACACTTTTGTAAGCTCCCAATCCTTCTTGTACTTTTGGTCGTACTTTTTGTTTATTCTTCGTGGAGTTGCGTTTTCTTCTTCCTCGGAAGAAATATCTTCCACTTCAGACCTACCAGAGGTAGCTGTGCGTTTTCTAAGAATTCAGTAATTTATATACATAAGTATGTATAATATCTTAATTTATATGTAACAAACCTTATTACAAACTTATCCATAGTGTTCAAACTTAATAATATAGTTTATATTACACTTCTGTATATATATTAGTCATAAATATGACTATTAACCCATTTTATAGTGTGTCCAACAAAATTTAATGAATTGCTGTCAAAACGGTGGTGAAGTGAAATAGTAGAGGTGTGCCATCGATAATGCCATCGATAGTATCGATAGTTAAAATTTTTGTTTACTATCAGTATTCATTGATAGTGTTTTTAATACCATCAAAAATATCGATAGTTTAGCAGGACTATCCACTATCCACTATATCCAATTATTGTGAGATTAAGTTGAAAACTTAATTTCGTTTCGACTTAATTTAAAATATGAATACGAGAATTAATTTTTAAGCAAATTTTATTAATTCTGCTTGTAGTTTTGAAAAATAAATGTATGCATATGTAACACCTGTTATTTAATTTAAATTTGACCTCGAGCTGACAAAAATATATAAATAAACAATGGAAAGGTCGCCAACATTTAAAAAAAAATTAATTTAAAAATGCTGCATGGTTTGTTTAGTTTTGTTATCAACATTATATGTAACATTGAAGCTTATTCCATAAAAAATAGGACATGGAATGAAGGCCTTCAAAGAAAAATTAAATCCTTCAACTAAAACTGTAGCAACAGCACTCCCATCGGCAACTATAAATTCGATAGTACTATCGACAGCACCTTCGATAGCTTCGTTTTTTTATTGACTACCGTGAGTATTGATATTTTTTTTTGAAAACAGTCGATGGTGAGACTATCGATAGTTTGACACCTCTACCAAACACATGTTTTAAACAAGGAAAAATAATGACCGCTGTCATATTCACTTACGTTCCATTCACAAAGTTGCCAAGTAACGTGAATTAAAAAAATAAAATATAGGTAAATAAGCTAGATTGAAAGCAGTTTAGAGAAAGAGGTAGATTTTTAGCTTAAGGAGGTAGGAGTAATAGAAATGGAATTTTCCGAAAATAGTGCTAGATTTAGCACAATAGTGCTAAAGTGAACACTGGTCTCCATCCATAATAGGGGTATTAATGAAGTAAAGTACATATGTACAAATGTATGTATGTTGCTAAGAGAGTAAAACAACAACGCAAAAACTTTGGATTGCGTGTACAAATGAACGCAGAACAAGTGAATTAGCGCTAAACAGCGTACATATTCTGCAGCACAATCAAATGCTCATATAAATTTTCGTATGTGTGCATGTCTATACTATTATATAAAATTGATTATTTGGGGAATGTTTGTCATCGTTTGGCTCTCAAAGTACTGAACCGATTTTAATAATTCTGTGAGTGGCATACTTATTTTTTTCAGCATTCTAAGATAATCACCTTTTTTTTGGCGGTAAAGTTACAAAAAATACAAGCAATATAGATATACGGCAATTATTATCTAAATAGGCTATGAAAAAATATTTAATGTTTATATTTTCAAATTATTAAATAGAAAAAAATTTGAAGAATTTTTTCCCATCATCATCCCACTCAGCTGCTAAATTGAAAAAGAAAAGTAAATTATCTATTTAATAACTTTAATTAAGAATACTTCCTTTTCGTTAGAATTTGCGCTCCAATGCTCCAATTATTGGCTGGATGAATTGCAATGTTTTTTTTCCATTCTCTTTTGCGTTTTTCGTAAATTTTGATACTTCGTTACCTGAGATGCCCCTTTTTTTCAATACGAAAAAATAAATAGGACAAATCAGCTGTTGAGTGTTGTTTAGTATCAGTTAGTGAATCGTACAATCGCTATTGCAAAACACAAATCTTTTTAGCTAACAACACGTCAAGTAGTGTTGTTAAAAGTTACTGAATCGCACTACGGATGATATTGACATCGGTAGCCTTAACAACAGGGTAGTTAGAGTAGCATTTTCCAATCTGGAAAAGGAAGCAAGAGGTTGATTTTGCAGTGAACGAGGACAAAACAAAGTACCTTGTGGCAACAAACAAAAAAATTGTTGGCAGTTACAACTGTGAAGTACAAGGTGGCGCAAAAGTAATCCTCCTATCAGATAATGCTATAAATTTTGCGATTAGCCCCTAATGTCAGTTCTGTTTTGACATTTGTGTAGTAAACATATGCGAAATACACGTTAATAAACAATGTTACGCTACACTGCTCCAGAACGTGGAATCTTGCTGACTATTTATTTGACCAATAATCGGTCGGTGACTTTGGCACAACGTGAATTTCGTCGCAGATTTCCTGGCCGTCCAACGCCTACTGGTAAAACACTGCGACGTTTAGCCGCTCGCCTCGAAGAGACTGGCACAACACGAGATGCTGCCAGGCGTGGCAGACCCCGGAGTAGCCGTTCTGCAGAGAATATTGCTGCTATAGCCGAGGATGTCATGGAAGCGCCGTCGACATCGACCAGACGACGTGCCACGCAAATTGGTATCAGTCGACGGTCTTTACAGCGAATTTTGGTACAAGATTTGAAGATGTTTCCGTACAAAGTCCAGACGGTGCATCAGCTGTTAGCTGCTGACCGCCAATCGCGTCTAACATACGCTCAAGCCATCCTTAATCACCACCAAGAAGAAGATGATTTTTCATCAAAAATAATCATGAGTGATGAGGCTCATTTCCATCTTAGCGGGTACGTAAATAAGCAAAATTTACGCTTCTGGGGCACTGAAAATCCGCGTGTAACCTCGAAGAGCCATTACACCCGCTCAAAGTCACTGAATAGTGTGCTGTTTACGCTGGAGGAGTCATCGGACCTTTTTTCTTCGAAGACGTCGCGGGCTAAACGGTTACTGTGAATGGTGAGCGCTACAGAGCTATGATCAACGAGTTCTTTTTGCCGCAACTTGATGAATTGGGATTGGAAAACATGTGGTTCCAACAGGACGGTGCAACGGCACACACTGCACGTGCCACAACAATATCCGTCAAGAATGTGAGGACCTATCGCCGGAAGTTTTGGCCAAAGTGATGGAAAATGCCATAAAAAGGGCTCAAATGACAATCAACTGTGGCGGCGGCCATTTACATGACATCATATTCTCGACTTGATGTAAAAAAAATTAAAAGACCAAATAAAAACTTTTTCATTAGTTATTCCGATCAGTTTGTTATTTTTATGTATATTTCCATAGGTAGGCTGGTCTGATCTAATGTTATAGGTACAAGTAAAAACAATTTACTTCACCTTACGGCCCAACGTTTCGCTAAATCTTCTTAGCTTCATCAGGGGCGTCCTGTTTTTATTTTCCAACATTTGCATTACATGAAATAAAAACATATGTATACACATAAATAGTACACCAAACATTTAACAAAAATTGAAAAAACGAGAAACAGAAAATTTGTTTAACTTACATCTTAAATTATAATTTTTATAAATAACACATTAAAAATATAAGTTAATAACTACCAACAAGATTGGTAAACATCGTCAAACTAAATAAACAAAATAAACAAAATCATAAGCAAGCAATGTAAGCAGCCGCAATGTCATCCGTGTCTTCCTTCTTGTTTATTGCCTTGTCCCTATTTTGCATGATTCTTAATGCCTCTAACGTGTATCTTGTTTTTTCCCTACTTTCCTTGTCTATAATTTTAGCGCCTGTGAAATCAGCTGTGTGCCTGGTTGTTGTGATGTGATGTGAGAGTGCCGTACTGTGTTTTTGTTTTTTAATATCTGCTTCATGTTCCGCAAGGCGAGTTCCTAGTGTTCTTTTTGTTGTCCCGATGTATACTTTGTTGCAGTTTTCGTCTTTTGTACCTTTACAAGCGATCTCGTATATTACATTGCTTTGTTGTTGGATAGGGATTGGACTTTTAACTTTTGTAAACAATCGCGATAATGTGTGATTGGACTTATAAGCTAACTTGACGTTGTGTTCTTTGTCTATGTTTTTGTTGATGTTTTCGGTTAGTTTCGGAATGTATGTGACGCTGAAATATTGATTGGTTGCATTTGTTGGTATATTGTTTAATGTTGTATTTTGTTGACTGTTTATTTGTGATAGTTTATCTTCTATTAAGTTGCGTACCAGGTGGTCAGGATAGTTGTTTGCTTTTAGTATGTCGTTTATTTTCTTTATGTTAGTGGCTTGGAATTGTTGGTGGCTTATAGTCAGTACTTTGTGTATAAAGTTTTTGGCTGTATTGATTTTGTATTTTCGTGGTTGTGAAGACAAGTAATTAATTAGTCGTCCAGAGGACGATGGTTTCGAGTACCAGTTGAGGAGTAATTTGGTGGTGCTTTTATAAATACGTACATCTAAAAAGGGGATGTTGTTATCTTCTTCAATTTCCATTGTAAATTTTAATTTAGTATGGTAAGAGTTAAATGTTCTTAGAATCGTTTCCACGTCCTTACGTTTAATTATCGCAAATATATCGTCCACGTATTTGACAATAAATTTAATGTTAATTTGTTGTTTTTTTAATTCCAAAATTGTATGGTCAAGTAAATCATCCATGACAATATCTGCTATTGTGGGCGAGAGGGGGTTGCCCATAGGCATGCCAAAAGTTTGTGTGTATAAGTTATTGTTGTACGTGAAGTAGTTGTTATCTTTAATACAGAATTCTAGGATCTCTTGGAATTTGTGTTTAGGAATCTGAGTTTCTTGTTTGATGCTGTCCCATTTATTTATTATAATTTTTGATGCTAAGCTTGTGGGTATGTTAGTAAACAAGGACACAACATCGAAGGACACCAATACATCTTCTTCTAGTAAACAAATATTTTCTAATTTGTCTTTCAGTTTAAATACATTTTTAATGTTATATTCCTCTGACACTAGCGTCCTCAGGATGTTTCCGACGTACTTGGACAGCTTATAGCATGGAACGCTTACCGATGAAACTATCGGGCGCACAGGAAAATCAGGTTTATGGATTTTTGGGAGTCCATAAAGTCTAGGCGCAGTTGAAGTTGTGCTAGTGAGGTAATGCTTTTCTCTTGTCGATATGTATTTGTTTTTGTGAAGTTCGGCAACAATGTTGTTGTTTTTCCTTTGGAGTTTATTTGTTGGGTCGTTTCTTATTGTTTTGTATGTATTTCTGTCTTCTAGTAGGCTGTTTATTTTATTGATGTAGTCAACTTTGTATATTACCACCGTTTTATTTCCCTTGTCAGCGTCAGTTAAAATGATGTTATTGTTGTGCAAGTTTAAAAAGTTTTTTGTTTTATAAAAAGTTTCTAAAATGAATTTTTCGGACGAGTTATGTTTTATATTTCTTTTGAAAAGTAGAATTCTGTTGCTTAATTTGTTTCTTTCTATTTCTTTTGCTTTATTGTCTCGTAACGTTTGTACTACTTGCTCCATTTCTGCTATTATGTGGATTGGTGAAAAACTGTCCTTTGTTGTTGGTAATGTGAATTTTCTCCCAAGAGAGAGAAGCCACTTTACTTCTTCGGGAAAATCTATCTTCGTCTTGTTTATAAACCAGTCGTTGTTAGTGTTTATTCCTAGTTTTCTCATTTGCTCGCTCTTAAGTTTGTTTAATTTTGCATTAAGCGTTATTCCTTTGTCATTTGATATATTTTCACCTAGGAATTTCTGTTTGGTTATAAATGCGTCGAACTCTTCCTGACTAAGTATTGGTTTAAGTTTTTGTTGTGCATGAAAAGCCAGTGTCTTGGTTGTATTGATGTTTATGTTTGTTTGTGTGATTTCTATGTTCAGTATTTTCATAAGAAACGATTGTTTAGCTTTTTCCATTTGCTGTTTTACTTTTTGTGATGTGGTGTCTATTGTTATGTTTTTTGTTGCGTTTGTTAAGTGGGTAGGAATTAGTCGGTACTTTTTGCATTCTAATAAGAATTTCAGTTGTTCTGTTTGTTTAGCCAACTTTTGTTTTTGCTTACTGTAGTGTTTAAGTGTTATACAGGCATATTCCCCGTGTTTGTATTTCATATGTTTGTAAAAGTCTTTCATTATGGTGTTAATTTTGTTCTTATTAGTGTTGGAATTCATTTTTTCATTTTTTCTTTAAATTACATCCAAAAAAATCGGAAGTTTACTTTTGCGCCACCTTGTAGTTAATGATTTCGTATATCTTGGATCCAGCATTAATACCACCAATAACGTCAGCCTCGAAATCAAGCGAAGAATAACACTTGCCAACAGGTGCAACTTTGGACTCGGTAGGCAAATCAAAAGCAGAGTCCTTTCTCGACGAACAAAAATTTCTCTACAAATGCCTCAACATGCCCGTCCTTTTATATTGCGCAGAAACATGGACAATGCTAAACAACGATAAGAAGGATTTGGGGGCTTTCGAAAGAAATGTTCTACGCAAGATGTATGGTCCTGTTCGCGTTAGCGACGAGTACCGAAGAAGATGGAATGATGAACTGTATGACCTGTCAAGAGCATAAAAATTCAACGACTGCGATGGCTTGGCCATGTCGATGTGAAAAAATCCTTCGAATCAACACCTATGGGTGGACAATGGGGGCAAGTACGCCACGAATACAATGGAAAGACCAAGTGCAGAAGGTCCTGTCTTCACTTGGTGTGAATAATTGGCGAAACCCAGCCAAGGAGAGAGGGATTGAAGAACTTTTAAAAAAGCTTGAAAATGGTATTTTTAGGATATTAACGCTTGTTACACAAAGAATACCAATTAAATGGACACATATGATATATCGTTGTAAATAGGAAGTCATTACCTTTAAATTAATATATGTTAAATGTTAGTGAAATCAGTCTGTCTATTTAATTTTGACCATATGCAAAAAAATGCCTCAAAAACATGTTTTTTGCCAAAATTTCGCAAACGCTTCTTAAGGAAAATAAATGAGTGCCATTTTCTGATTCAGCGACCCAAAATTAGCCTAGAAATTACTTTTCAACGAGGTACATTCACCAAAGTCAAAATTTGTAATCTATTAACGACGAATGAAATATTTTCTTACCCTATTAGCGACGCTACTTAGAACCTATTAACGACGAATCAGAGGAGCGATCAAATCAGAGATAATTCGAAGTACCCGTCTTGTAATCAATAATTTATTTGCAAATTTGGCGTAAAAGTGAGTAAAAATAGTGTTAAATTTTAATGGTACTACAGCATTGCAAAAATTCAAAGTTTTATAAATATTTTTCTTTTTTTAATAAAATACAATTATATAGTTTTTCTGAAAATCAGTAATTTTACAAGCTTTTTCAGCTCTTTTTTTGCTGCTACTGCTGCTGCTTTTTCAGCTTTTAGTTTTATTTTTTTAATGCTTTTTCTTGTTTTTTTTTTTTTTTTTTAAATCTATAAGTGAATAAAACTGGAAATTGTTTTTGGGATTTGGATTTTGAGTATGTGAGTACGACGAAGTATGACAAATAAATGCTGGTATTTGCAACAGAGCTATTGTTAGTTTTTCAATGGTTTAGTAAGAATAATTTCAGTATTATAACGTTAAATATTACAAAAAAAATGCTTTGCCATAACTATTAACAAGTCACAAGGGCAAATTTTCAGTACCATTGGAAGTGTTCATCGGTTTACACAAGTCTGCAGAAATAGTTCCAAAAGCGAGCTTTTGCAAGGTTGCATATATCTACTCTAAACGTACTAAAGTCGTTTAGACACATTTAAAGACTATAGTTTTTCTTCTTTCATCGGCTCGATAACCGCCTATGCGATTTTGGTCGAGCTTAGCACAGCACGCCAGTTATTTCTCTTTTTCGCTAACTGGCGCCAGTTGGAAATACCAACCCAGAGGAGGCCTCCCTTTTCCTCTGCTACCACCGGCGGGTACCGCATCGAATACTTTCAGAGCTGGAGCGCTTTCATCCATTCGAACGACATGACCAAGCCAGCGGAATCGCTGGATCTTAATTCCCTGCACTATATATATGTCGTTATAAAGCTCGTACAGCTCATCGTTCCATCTTCTACGGT
The DNA here is from genome assembly GCA_963971545.1 of Philophylla caesio. Taxonomy (NCBI): domain Eukaryota; kingdom Metazoa; phylum Arthropoda; class Insecta; order Diptera; family Tephritidae; genus Philophylla; species Philophylla caesio. The sequence goes on along the minus strand of OZ020604.1, from coordinate 154,308,728 downwards.
ATTCGCCATCGCAAAGGCGTGAAGGCCCATAAATCTTTCTGAGAATCTTTCTCGAACACTCCTAGAGCCTTCTCATCAGATATCTTCATCGTCCATGCTTCTGCGCCATACATTAGGACGGGCATAATGAGAGACTTATAGAGCGTGATTTTTGTCCGTCGAGAGAGGACTTTACTGCTTAGTTGCCTACTCAGTCCGAAGTAGCATTTGTTGGCAAGAGTGATCCTCCTTTGGATTTCGAGGCTGACATTATTATTGATGTTAATGCTGGTTCCTAAGTAAACGAAGTCTTCTACTTTTTCAAAGTTATAACTGTCAACAGTGATGTTTGATCCCAGTCGTGAATGTGCCGACTGTTTATTTGATGACAGGAGATACTTCGTCTTGCCCTCGTTCACCTCCAGACCCATTCGCTTTGCTTATCTATCCAGTTTGGAGAAGGCGGTTGTTAAGGCCGATGATGTCAATGTCATCGGCGTACGCCAGCAGCTGCACACTCTTATAAAAGATAGTGCCTGACCGATTTAGTTCTGCGGCTCGAATTATCTTCTCCAGCATAAGGTTAAAAAAGTCACACGACAAAGAGTCACCCTGTCTGAAACCTCGTTTGGTATCAACCGGCTCAAAGAGGTCCTTCCCAATCCTGACGGAGCTGGTGGTGTTGCTCATCGTCATTTTACATAGCCGTATACGTTTTGCGGGGATACCAAATTCAGATATTGCGGCATAAAGCAACTTCTTTTTGTGCTGTCGAAAGCGGCTTTGAAGTCGACAAAAAGGTGGTGCGTGTCGATTATTCTTTCTTGGGTCTTTTCCAAGATCTGACGCACTGTGAATATCTGGTCGATAGTAGATTTACTAGGTCTAAAGCCACACTGATAAAGTCCAATCAGTTCATTGACGGTGGGCTTTAGTCTCTCTCACACAATACTCTCGACAGAACCTTATATGCGATGTTAAGAAGGCTAATACTACGATAGTTGGCGCGAATTGCAGTATCACCCTTCTTATGGATTGGGCAAAGTACACTTAGATTCCAATCAGTAGGCATGCATTCGTCCGACCATACTCTACAGATTAGCTGGTGCATGCGCTTTACCAACTCTTCTCCACCGTAATTGAATAACTCAGCTGGCAGCCCGTCAACTCCGGGTGCTTTGTTGTTCTTTAGCCGTGCTATTGCTATACGGATTTCATCGCAGTCGGGTAACGGAACATGAATTTCGTCGTCATTGATTGGGGTTTCAGGATCATCATTTTCTCCAAGATGGTCTCTGCCACTACCACTAAGTAGTGTGGAAAAGTGCTCCCTCCATAAACTAAGTATATTCTGAACGTCAGTCAGCAGGACACCGTTGTCGTTCTTACAGGAATTCGCCCCGGTCTTAAAACCTTCTGTTAGCCGTCGTACTTTCTGAAAAAATTTTCGGCGCTTTTTCTGTCAGCCACATTTCAAGCTCTTCGCACTCACGCATTTCGGCCTTTCTCTTCTTCTCTCGAGAAATGCGTCTCGCTTCCTTCTTCAACTCACGATATCTCTCCCGCAAGGCTCGCGTTGCGCCCGATCGCAACGTAGCCCTGTAGGCAGCATCTTTCCGTTCCGTAGCAATGCAACATTCCTCATCGTACCAGTCGTTTTTTCGGGCTCGCTGAAAACCAATAGATTGCTCAGCGGCGATACGTAAAGAGCAAGAGATGTGGTTCCATTTCTCTGAAATATCGCTGTGTTGATTAGAGCTCTCAGAGAGCAGGAGTGCGAGTCGAATAGCGAAGTGCGTGTCTGTCTGTCGTGATTGCAGCTTTCCGACGTCGAGCTTTCCTTGTGTGCCTTTCCGCACGCTTTTTGACGCACAGAGGCGCGTGCGTATCTTGGCTGCGACAAGATAGTGGTCCTAGTTGATGTTGGCTCCTCGGATCGTGCGCACATCTAGGACACTGGAAGCGTGCCTTCCGTCTATCACAACATGGTCGATTTGGTTTCGTGTCTTACCATCTGGAGACAGCCACGTAGCCTGATGTATGCTCCTATGCTGGAACCTGGTACTACAGACTACCATGTTTCGGGTCCCGGCGAAGTCGATCAGTCTTAATCCGTTATCAGACGTTTCCTCGTGGAAACTGAATTTTCCGATTGTGGAACCAAAGATGCCTTCCTTGCCCACCTTGGCATTAAAATCGCCTAGCACGAGTTTTGTATCGTGTTGGGGGCAGCGTTCGAACGTGCGCTCCAGGAGTTCGTGGAAGCAATCTTTGGTCCCATCGTCCTTCTCTTCCGTCGGGGCATTGGCGCAAATCAGGAAGATGTTGAAGAATCTCGCCTTTATGCGGATTGTGGCGAGACGTTTGTCCGCCGGAATGAACGACAGTACTTTACGGCGAAGTCTCTCTCCCACCACAAATCCGACCTCAAATTTGCGCTCCTTTACATGGCAGCTGTAGTATACGTCGCAAGGGCCTACCGTTTTCCTCCCTTGCCCCGTCCATCGCATTTCTTGGATGACGGTGATGTCAGCCTTCGCTCTACCGAGGACATCTACCAGCCGGGCAGAGGCACCTTCCCAATTAAGGGTTCGGACATTCCAGGTGCATGCCCTCAAGTCATGGCCCTTAAAACGTTTGCCGTGGTCGTCATCTAAAAAGGGGGGTCATGTCCGAGGCTTTGCTTTACTTTTCATTGGAAATTGTTTTTTACGTGGCGGGTTCCAAGCCCTGCGCACAACCCATTGCTGGGGGTTAAAATTTTAAATTCGTTTATATAGCGAGCCGTTTTTAGCCGCACCTCCTGGTTAATAGACGCTGCAGTGGACCCTTAAACCGAATATGTCGGAGTGGCTCCACTATAGCTCCCTCTCTATTAGCCGTGACCCATGGCTCCACACGGGTTTGATACCGTATCTTGCACATGGGTTGCACGAACGTGGACGTAAGAGTAGGGATTGAGTACAGCCGCGCAACTGTAACCGCATACCCAGAAGCACCACTGTACCCCATTGCAGTATGGTAAGTATTTGTAATTTTATCTTGCAAATCTTTTTTTGAATATCATGTATTTGTAATTAATTTTCATGCTATGGTAATATTTTTGTGCTGAAGAAGAAAATTATTGTTTTAATGGTTCTTGTTTAATAAATAATAATAACCTTTAATGTTTGTTTATTTTTCTGTTGGCCTTGTAAATGTTATTATTTAAAAATTTTTATTTTATTTTTGAGCCTGGAGCTCAAACAAATAAAGTTAGAAGTTATCGTAAATAAGTTCTCACGATAACATTTTCGTCAACCAAACATCCGGATGACGCAACCCCACTCAGGTTGATTGCACTAAATATTCCAAATGAGCCGCTTTCTCAGCAGAATTGCGTTCACATAAAGTGTGTAAAGGCAAAAACCCGTATATGGGCTTATGCACTTAGCTCTATTGTAAAAGGGATGACAGACGGGCAATGTTATCTAGATAAGTAGCCTTGATCTGCATCAACTCATGGATAATCCTCTTCCAAATGCGCATAAGCACTCGTATAAATGCACGAAAATTATGTGCATAAGTACTGAATATTGTGATTTCAATATGGCAATGCTGCCACTTTTGACAGAAAAATACTATTGTGAACTAGCAAAATGTATACAGCTGCTGTCAAAAAGTGTTTGTTATTAAAAAAAAAGAGCTGCAAAAATTATCAAAGGTTTGTTTTTTAATTAGTTTTAAGGAAAACCAAACCCTATTATAAGTTAAAATGCATTTTTATCATTTTCAGATGTCTACAATTTAAAAAAAAAGCGTGTGATATGGTGTGAGCGGGATGAAATGCTTCTTTTAGAACTGTGGGGCGATAGAGCAATAGATTTGCGGCGCGCATGGCCATATATTTGCCGAGATTTCCATCCAAATGGCAGGAAAATACAGCTCACAGGACGTGCATGTGAAAATAAGGAACATGACACAAAAGTATAGGTATGCTATGACATCATTTTATATTTAATAGAAAAATTAAAACATTTCATTAATAAACTTTCAGAGAAGATAAGAAAAAGGTGGGCCCATCTGGTGGAAGGCCGTCCACTTGGAAGCATTATGCAGCAGTTCACCAAATAATGGGTGCAACTGCTGTGAATAACGCCGATATTTTCGAGTCGTTTTCATTGGTATGTATATAACTTGTCATATTTATTTAATATTTTTGCTCTTAATATTTATATCTACATTTAATGTGTGCATCAAATATTTTGGGACAGTGAATCAGCAGATAGTTCCCAGCCGATAGTGGCATCTTCACCAGCGATACCGTCCAGGACCCTAACATCAACACCAGATTCCACACCTCCTTCGCCATCGCCCTCCCAAATAACACCACCCTCCCAAATAAAACCACCCACGCCATCACCACTCCCAGCTCTTTCTCCCCTGAACACATCGTCATCCACATTTGGAAGAAAAAGAAATTTTCCAGGGGAAGTAGTTAAAATAATGAACGAGCAGACTGAAGTCTTAAAAAGTGTAATGGAAGACACAAGGCAGCTAACCAACGAAGTAGAAAATTTTTAAAATTAGGAAATTATTAGGTTTTAATAAAATGAATTGATATCTCAATTTTGATATTAACATTTGTGTGTATATAGCTTTTAGTTTTTAAAATTATGATAATTGAAATCAGTGAAGTAAAAATATTATGAATAAACGAAATGAATTAAAAGACTTCTCAGGTGTTTTTTAATAAGGAATGTGATTTATCATAGTAAGGGAGTTGTGGTATTTGTATTACGAAAACTCAAAGCTATTGCATTTCTAATAGCCGTTGCATTAACATCATTTTCTCCAACTCTTGTAGTGTGACTTGGTTGGCTGCGTAAATTAATATCGTCTCTTGAATCTTGTATCCAAGCAGGAGGAATTTCATTGTTTTCCATTTTTAAAAAGTTGTGCAAGATGCAGCACGTTCTTACTATGATGTTCACATTTTTTGGTGCTTCTTGTCTCTGCCGATTTTTCTTAATCGAGCTTTAAGTTGTCCGAATGCATTTCCGATTTGACGGCGGCATTTCGACAGGTGGTAGTTAAAAGTTTTTCAATGACTGGCTGATTAGGTGGATATAGGAAGGGTTTCACCATGTACCGCGAAAGACGGAAATCCGAGTCGCCAATAAGAAACACGGGTACACTTACATACATCGCTCAGAGGTTTCATGGAATCTTTTTAAGGCGCTACTTTCGAAATAAGAGTCGTTGTTTCACCCAGTTGAACCGATGTTTATGTATGTACGTAAATTTCGATCTAAAATAGTTTTGAAGTATTGGATTAATATGTTCAAATAAAATTAAAGTTATATTTAAATATACCGTAAGTCACAACTGGCCAACAAGTTTACGGAATACCAGCCATTGTAGTTATAGTAGTCAACTGCATCTATTTTGGCGGTTGAACCTCTATGTGACAGCCATCTACAGCTCCAAAGCATTGCGGAAACCCAAGTCGGGAAAATCCATCGACGATTGTTTTGATTTCTTGAGGGTGTGGAGGGTATGCATTTATTGCAGTCCGAAAGATTTTCGCAAACTGCTTGGCAAAAATCCAAAAGATGTCACCAAAAGTACTGCGTCCTACTCCGAATAGACTCGGCACAGATCTGTATTTCGCAGCAGATCCCAAAGCGAACAAATAGATAGCCACTCTTTTATGAAGTGGAATACATGGCCTCATATTTCTGTCCACCTTTTCAATGCCCACAACTTTTTCACAAATTCTCCGAAATGCAGTTCTACTGGCACGAAAGTTTTCTTTGAAACGATTTTCGTCCAATGAAGGCAGGTCTCGTTCCCAAAAGCACCCATAGCGATTCTTCATGGAATAGCAAACATGTGTATACATTATTTATATCGTTGACAGCAAATAAAAAATACTCACAAATTTCCACACCTGCCTTTCTCTAACGTCGGCGGGAAGTGTAACCATACAAGACTAAGGCATCCTGCTAAGAATTATGCTTGCCAATGAATTTGTTATTTTAATATTATTTAGCAACTTCAAAAGAATAACTTCAAGCTTTTTTTTAAATGCGAGATGATTTTTTGCCAATATAATAGCTGCCAATCATATTTTTTCCCTTCTTTCCATTTTCTGCTCAATATCGTTTGTCAAATCAGCTGATGTCTAAATGCAGATAAGTGTCGTCTGTCAGGCCTGAAATATTATGCAGATATATTACCTCGTTTATTTTTATAAGTGCCCCCGTCTGTCAGCCCTTTATGACTTCAGATTAATATAATAAAACATGTATATACATATATGTATAGCTGCGGCTTTAAGAAACTAAATAGCTGCTCGGCTGTTATTTTCCTCCTTTGTCGCTTTGTACTTTGTCGCTATATTTCTATTGTTATGTTCGTTGTGTTCGCTATTTTCAGTGAACAGTTTCTATGTTGTAGTAATAATGGCGGTAGGGTATGGTAAGGTAAAGTAGAGGTAGGGGAAGGGGCATGGAGCGGGTGTTTCCAAATAGTATTTTGCCCTTATCCGCTTTTGTTTTTATTGGCTCCTCCTTTTCTCCTATTTTGGCACAGTTAAAATAATGAACGAGCAGACTGAAGTCTTAAAAAGTGTAATGGAAGACACAAGGCAGCTAACCAACGAAGTAGAAAATTTTTAAAATTAGGAAATTATTAGGTTTTAATAAAATGAATTGATATCTCAATTTTGATATTAACATTTGTGTGTATATAGCTTTTAGTTTTTAAAATTATGATAATTGAAATCAGTGAAGTAAAAATATTATGAATAAACGAAATGAATTAAAAGACTTCTCAGGTGTTTTTTAATAAGGAATGTGATTTATCATAGTAAGGGAGTTGTGGTATTTGTATTACGAAAACTCAAAGCTATTGCATTTCTAATAGCCGTTGCATTAACATCATTTTCTCCAACTCTTGTAGTGTGACTTGGTTGGCTGCGTAAATTAATATCGTCTCTTGAATCTTGTATCCAAGCAGGAGGAATTTCATTGTTTTCCATTTTTAAAAAGTTGTGCAAGATGCAGCACGTTCTTACTATGATGTTCACATTTTTTGGTGCTTCTTGTCTCTGCCGATTTTTCTTAATCGAGCTTTAAGTTGTCCGAATGCATTTCCGATTTGACGGCGGCATTTCGACAGGTGGTAGTTAAAAGTTTTTCAATGACTGGCTGATTAGGTGGATATAGGAAGGGTTTCACCATGTACCGCGAAAGACGGAAATCCGAGTCGCCAATAAGAAACACGGGTACACTTACATACATCGCTCAGAGGTTTCATGGAATCTTTTTAAGGCGCTACTTTCGAAATAAGAGTCGTTGTTTCACCCAGTTGAACCGATGTTTATGTATGTACGTAAATTTCGATCTAAAATAGTTTTGAAGTATTGGATTAATATGTTCAAATAAAATTAAAGTTATATTTAAATATACCGTAAGTCACAACTGGCCAACAAGTTTACGGAATACCAGCCATTGTAGTTATAGTAGTCAACTGCATCTATTTTGGCGGTTGAACCTCTATGTGACAGCCATCTACAGCTCCAAAGCATTGCGGAAACCCAAGTCGGGAAAATCCATCGACGATTGTTTTGATTTCTTGAGGGTGTGGAGGGTATGCATTTATTGCAGTCCGAAAGATTTTCGCAAACTGCTTGGCAAAAATCCAAAAGATGTCACCAAAAGTACTGCGTCCTACTCCGAATAGACTCGGCACAGATCTGTATTTCGCAGCAGATCCCAAAGCGAACAAATAGATAGCCACTCTTTTATGAAGTGGAATACATGGCCTCATATTTCTGTCCACCTTTTCAATGCCCACAACTTTTTCACAAATTCTCCGAAATGCAGTTCTACTGGCACGAAAGTTTTCTTTGAAACGATTTTCGTCCAATGAAGGCAGGTCTCGTTCCCAAAAGCACCCATAGCGATTCTTCATGGAATAGCAAACATGTGTATACATTATTTATATCGTTGACAGCAAATAAAAAATACTCACAAATTTCCACACCTGCCTTTCTCTAACGTCGGCGGGAAGTGTAACCATACAAGACTAAGGCATCCTGCTAAGAATTATGCTTGCCAATGAATTTGTTATTTTAATATTATTTAGCAACTTCAAAAGAATAACTTCAAGCTTTTTTTTAAATGCGAGATGATTTTTTGCCAATATAATAGCTGCCAATCATATTTTTTCCCTTCTTTCCATTTTCTGCTCAATATCGTTTGTCAAATCAGCTGATGTCTAAATGCAGATAAGTGTCGTCTGTCAGGCCTGAAATATTATGCAGATATATTACCTCGTTTATTTTTATAAGTGCCCCCGTCTGTCAGCCCTTTATGACTTCAGATTAATATAATAAAACATGTATATACATATATGTATAGCTGCGGCTTTAAGAAACTAAATAGCTGCTCGGCTGTTATTTTCCTCCTTTGTCGCTTTGTACTTTGTCGCTATATTTCTATTGTTATGTTCGTTGTGTTCGCTATTTTCAGTGAACAGTTTCTATGTTGTAGTAATAATGGCGGTAGGGTATGGTAAGGTAAAGTAGAGGTAGGGGAAGGGGCATGGAGCGGGTGTTTCCAAATAGTATTTTGCCCTTATCCGCTTTTGTTTTTATTGGCTCCTCCTTTTCTCCTATTTTGGCACAGGTTACCAATACACCCGGCTCACCGTGAATCACCTTGGGATTCACCATTTATTATGGAATAATGGCAAGTTTCAAAACTGGCCGGCTTAGCACTCCTTTGGTGGTTTCGACTTCGGCTAAACGGAGAGCGTCGCAAATTAGGACCAAGTCGTCTATTTTGATTGGCTCTACTTTGTCATGATACTTCTGGCGAAGTTATAACTGTGGCAAATAGTGACGAACTCACTGCTTAAAAAATATATTCTTTCGATTTTGGGCAATGTGTCACTAACCTCTATTGCGATTGTCGACTGGCAGTAGAATAGACCTCAGTCGATCGTGTCAATTATATTTTATTTTGGTATTGTGAAACTTGATCGACGAAAATCTGCTCTATTGTGAATAGTTAATTGATTTGACAACTGTTTACATTTGTGAATGGTTGGGCAGGCGCTCTGCGTTGCTGGCACTTCAGTCGCTGATAGTTCTATGTTCTAGCGTTGCAGCAGGGCCTCAACCTTCGCCGCGACCGATGATTCAGCGCAAGATGGGGCTAGTTTCCCGATTCCCCACTCGCACTCAATCCACGGCGTTGTAGCTTTGGCTCGACCATGGTCTAAGCACAAGATTGGGCTAGTTGCCCGTTTCCCCACTAGTGTTCAGCCCACGGCGCTTCTACCAAGGGGCTTCCAAGATTTGGCTAGTTTCCCGTTTCCAAAGCTTGGCCGTCTCTTTGGTAGCTGTCTTGCCACGACCACAGATCCGTGCTGACTCTCCTCGCTGGTGCCATGTCGCTCCTTTTATAGACAGCGTCTTCTGTGCTGGTCGATCGTATGACATTACGGTTGCGTTGCTATGGTGATGGTGAGCTAGTCGATCGTATGACATTACTGTTGCGTTGCTATGGTGACGGTGGGCAGGAGTGTTGCTGTGTTGCGTTTATATGACGGCGGTGTGTCAAAGAGTGTTGCTGAGCTACATATTGCCTTACCATGTTGACGCGTTGCTGTGTTGATGACGTAGCTGTGTTGAGCGTGTGGGCTAAATTCAGTAGGGCGGATATTTAGTCCTCACCATACGTATCGGCGTGCCACGGCGGTTGACAAAATTTCGCAGCCATTAGAGCAAAGCATCAGTCGACAAATCATGAGCAAGCTCCAAATGAGTTGCTCTTGTGGTGATGCAAGTAAAACTGACTGACCAGCGTTTTTCTCGGCGGCGACCTATGGCAACAATAAAGCGACCAAAGAGATCAACTCCTGTGTAGGTAAATGGTCTGTGATATAGAGTGACCCGATCTTCAGGCAAATGAGCCATCAATGGCGGCGCTGGCATGGCTCTGTCTATACGGCATCTGACGCAATTTCGTTGTACGGACTTCAATAATCGTTTCACATTATTTATTATCACGGCAAAATTCTAGTGGTGCAGCTGTTCATGACACTGATGCATTACACAGTGTGACAAAATTTTTTTTTTTTTGGTACACATGAGAAATGTTAACAGAATATCAAAATAAACTTGCTGTAGCACGTCAGAATTTTGAGAAAATCGGGTTTTAAGCTTCAAAGGACCGTGGAGGTTCACTTATAATGTAATACTATTATAAAAAGTTCTATAAAAATCGGTGAATTGATTTTAATGCTTGAGCCAGTTTTGAAAAGGTAATTAAATTTGGTTATTTTTTTATTAAGAAAACAATTTTTTTCTCCGGTAGATGGCGCTTTAATTTTCATGTAAAGTTAAAAAATAACTAAAAATGTACGAAATTAATTAAAAATCCAAAAAAAATTATAAAAATACAAAAATTGAATATAAAATCTTAGCTATTATTTTGTGTTAAAATGTTGGTCGTTTATTTTTTCGTGTGTAAGCTTCACTTCACAGAACTTACCATACGTCTTGGACCAATATCTTCGCGAATAACAGAAAATCGGCAAGACTGCCAAACGGCTCAAACACCGACATGACGATGCTTAGTAGTTCTCGTTAAGTCGGTGGACGAATACATTCCAACAGCGGTTTTGGGATTCAAGGAAAATTAAAGTCAAACTCATCAGTCGACGTAATCCAGCGCATTCCCAATACTTTTTCATATGTGGCTTGGGTCTCTAAGTTAAATGCTTGGCACGTTGACATCGGTTCCTTATTCAGGCTCATCTCTTTGTCTTTTGGATTGGAAACATAAATCGGAGCTGTAAACGATCGTGTACCGGCTTTGGGATACTGATGACGACACTCCTCGGCGTTTTTGTTTTTGATGAACTCTACTATGCAGGGTGAGCATATCGCGCCGAATACCATCGACGTCATTACGTAGTGTTCAACTTGTTGCTGATCTTGTTTCTTCATAAGTATCTGCGAAAATTTTTCGCGAATATCTGCTGCTCCTGCAACTGCGCCCTCTCGAAACCTGAATAGAATGTTCAGCAATGGCTTTGCGTGTTCTGGACCTTTTAGTAATACTGAATTCAAAGTCATACCCTGAGCCTTTGCGGCTGCATCGAACACGAACCTCATCTTGCCCGGCTTATGCGAATTTTGAACTGCAAAATGCGATAAATTCCATTTAAAATTTGAATTGAAACATACTTCTTCCTCGGAAAGTTTTCTGGCGTAACCGCTGCGCAGGTATTTGGAAAAATGCGGCAAATTCCATTTACAATTTGAATTGATACATACTTCTTCCTCGGAAAGTTTTCTGACGTAACCGCTGCGCAGGTATTTGGCATCTCCTTCCTTGTACTTGGCGGCAATGTCTGGATCGAGGCTAATTCTCATATCTATGCTTAGCAGGCGCTTGTGTCATAACTGTCTCAAAGCAATCCACTCTCAAAATGCTTACTCCCACGACGCGTATTGGCTTCTAACATCTGGCATGCTCTTTTGTTTCCTTCGGACTCAATTTGTTTTAACGGCTCACTTACTCCGAAGTTGTCTGCGGCGAAGTATTCATTTACTAACTCGTGTAGAGATGAAAGGCTTCTCTCTCGGATATAAACAAGATATCCAACCTAATTTGGTGTGGACGGCTTCTGAAATTTCACTGTCGGCCTGTACGGTCATCAATGGCAAACTTAACATCGTATTGTCAAGACCCAACAGCAATGACGGCTTGACTTGACTATAGTCCTCAATCGGAAAAAACTTTAAGTAGGCATAGTCGGCTTTTCTAAACGTCTGTGTTGGCAAATCGAGGCTACGAAGGGTACTCATGTCATTGCTGAGCGAAGTATTCACCCAGTTTCTGTAAAGGAAGTTCATTATTTGACTAGCCACACAAAAGGGTTATCCCTGCCCGCGTTTTGCCATCATCCTCCTTCTCCTCCTTCTCCTCCTTTTCTGGGTTTTTGAAAGAGGACCCACTTCGTCATTTGAGGGTCGTTGGCATCGAGCTGCTCCCCGACACGCATCCCGTGCAAGGGGTGTGTCCCCTTCCGATTTTGAAGAGAGGATTGGTACTACCTTTCCACTTTCCTCCAGGATGCGCTCCTTGGTCTATGACACAGGAGACTTTAGCAATGGTTGGGGGACTCTAGAATCCGTGACCCTGCCCCGGGTGGATTTCCACATGCGTGGGTACCACCTTGAGTATAACAAATCTTTCGTTGTGCCATTGCCATACTGTGTAGTTTTGTCCCAAACTGCCACGGTTGGTGGGTATTTTAGAGAAAATTTTTCCCGTCATCCTCCTCCTTCCCGAGACGCATGCTGCACACCAAAGGGATGGTAGTCGCCTTTTACGGCAAGCATGCCTACTGCGGATATATTCTCTCGTGCCAAGTCCGCAGGAACATGGCAACAGTACAATGGCTGGGTGCTGTTTTCTGCACGTGTTGTTTCGTGCCTGATTCCCACAAAAGAAAAAAATCTTTGACGACTCTTCAGTGGTACATTTATGCCCATACCATTAAAGGGTTAGCGGTTGCCTACGAGCTTTGAGACCTAACCGACTGGCTACGTTGTCACCTATAAACGATATGGCTGATCCCTCGTCGATCATGGCAAAAACGTTTGTCTTACCATTCGGCCCGAATGGCGCATTACCTGTGTTGTGGTCCGATCGCAGGACCCGCAAGCTCTCGCACTTTCTTCGCAATAACTGTTGAATCACCTGACGCAAATCTACCTCTTCATAAATTATTGGGACAATAACTGTTGCGTGGCCTGATCGCAAATATACAGTTTTTCAAAACTTTTGTGGCAGAATCTGTTGTGTGGCCTGATCGCAAATGTACAGTTTCTCGAAGTAATGTAATACAGTCAAATGCACTATTTAGAGAACACCAAATTTGGAAAGTTTATATAAAGGCAAAGCCCGTATTTGTGCTTATGCACTTAGCTTTATTGTAAAACTTCAATTAATATAATAAAGCATGTATATATAGCTGCGGCTTTAAGAAACTAAATAGCTACTCGGCTGTTTTTTTCCTCCTTTGTCGATTTGTACTTTGTCGCTTTATGTTTCTATTGTTATGTTCGTTGTGTTTGCTTTTTACAGTGAACAGTTTACATGTTGTAGTAATGATGACGATATGGTAGGGTAGGGTAGAGTAGAGGTAGGGGCAGGGGTTTCCAAATAGTATTTTGCCCTTGTCCACTTTTGTTTTTATTCGCTTCTCCTCTTCTCCTATTTTGGCACAGGCTATCACTACAAGTTGGTTGCACCAAATATTTCACACGAGCCGCTATGTTAGCGGAATTGCGTTCACACAGTAGAACGCCAGCGAAACAGCAGCAGCGAGACGCCGTGAGTTCGGTGTGGGCTTGGGCCCAATTGTAAAGTTTAGTTTTAAAACTCATTTTGAATAGACCGTAACAACTGCGGAATAAATTTTACAAACCAAGTGAAATCGTTTAATTGCCGCCCAACGTGGGGCTCGCGAAAGTTAATACGGAAAGTTTAAAAGTAAACAGTTTAAAGTCGAAAAAGTTTCGGTTAAACCAGTAAACCTGTTTGAGCGAACAATTTTCCTTGAGCAAGAGACACCAAGGAACAGCAATCAACAAACCTGAGTATCTCAACAGACACCAAGGAATAATAATTATTTATTTCGGTTGAACCAGTGAAACTTTTTGAGCGAAAAATTTCCCTTGAGCAGAGACACCAAGAAACCACAATCAACTAGCCCTGAGCATCTCAACAGACACCAAGGAATAATAATTATTTATTAGTTAATTATTTAACTAATAATGGAAAGATGAGTGAAGTGCTTATTGTTTTGATTGAAAAGTGCAAAATAAAAAAAAATAACAATAAAGGACTTACTTGGCAAGGGTTCATTGTATTTTCTAACTTTGGCTAAACCAATTAAAATAAAGTTACGGTGATAGTAATATAAAAGGTTTTTTGTGAAAATAGATGAGTGAGGTATTGGAGGACCACTTTCAGAAATTAACACTAGGAACATCTGAGAAATCGCCATTAATGCGAAACAAGTGAGTGAGCTAGTTAAAGCAGAGGTTAGAAGTACGTTAGCGGCAAACAAATTGGAGATTGATAGGAAGTTGGTGACAATACAAAATCAAGTCGCCATTGCCAAGCCTAAGGAAGAAAAATATGTCAAAGTAACAATAAATCCTTTAGTAGGATGCGACATAACATTAGACGCAATAAAGACACTACCTGAGTTTCATGGGCACACAGGCACATTGGGCCGGGGCGATTTGTATCGCATACAATTTATCGATACCGCGCCCTCAAAATTACGATTCCTCTTCAAATTTTGAACAAAAAATTATTTTACGGCATGGGTCTAAAATGAATTTGGAGGTTCCGGAATTTGATTTTTTGGGATCAGGTTGGGTTTCAAAAAAACTTTAATGTACATACAAAAATCAATAAGAAAATAATTTGGCCACTATACATATCAATTTCCATCAAAATTTTACGCTGAATCCAAATATGAAATTAGAATGAAAAATGGATAAATCATTTTCGAGATGTAGCCGAATTTCGGTTTTTGAAATCTGTGTAAAGGTCCAATCATTCAGGTGCATATACGTCCTTGCCTCCGTTGTCCACCCATGGGAGCCAATTCGAAGGATTTTTTCACCGGAGCATCGTCATTCATACGAACGACATATCCAAGCCAGCGCAGTCGTTGAATTTTTAAGTGCTTGACAATGTCCATATCATTATACAGCTCATACAGTTCATCATTCCATCTTTTCGGTATTCGTCGTTAACGCGAATAGGACCATAAATATTGTGTAGAACATCACTCTCGAAAGCCCCCAAAGCCTTCTCATCGCTGTTTAGCATCGTCCATATTTCTGCGCCATATAAAAGGCCGGGCATGATGAGCCATTTGTAGAGCGAAATTTTTGTTCGTCGAGAAAGGACTCTGCTTTTGATTTGCCTACCGAGTCCAAAGTAGCACCTGTTCTCAAGTGTTATTCTTCGCTTGATTTCGAGGCTTTTGTTATAAATAGTGCCAATGCGATTCAGATGGGCAGCTCTTATTACGGATTCCAGCACCAGATTGAAGAAGTGAGTCGTCTTGTGCTTAACGTCCCTCTACATAGCCGTATTAGTTTAGCAGGGATTCCAAATTTATACATGGCGTCGTACAGGGAGCTTCTATTCGTGCTGTCAAAAGCGGTTAAAAAATCGACAAAGAGATGGTGTGTCGACTTGTTTATCTAGGGTCTTTTCCAGGATTTGATGTGCTGAAAATATCTCGTCAATTGTGGACTTACCAGACCTGAAGCCACACTGATAAGGTCTATTCAGGTGGTTCATATTGCGGCACTCGTCGTCATACCAACTGTTTCTCCGGGGCTGGTATTATTCAACCACCTCATCCGCAGATCGGGAGATCTTATCCCATTGCTCATTAATACCAGGGCGATGAGGACTTGCTTGCCTTAGCAGGATCGATAGTCGAGATTGGTTCATACGCGGCACTCGTCGTCTACCAACTGTTTATCCGTGACTGGTAGTACCCAACCACCTTCTCCGCAGCGATGAGGTGTTGCTTGCCTTAGTAAAAAATCCGAGCTTATCGAAAAACTAGAGGGAATAGAAATAAAAGGGGACACCAGATTAGTATCGTTTGATATTAAAGATCTATACCACTCAATACCAATAACGAAAATGTTGAAAGTCCTGTTTAGCATGCTACTCAAAAATCCGAATGATAGAGACATCGCTAAACAAATCACAAACAACCTAAGAACCGTAGTGCAGCAAAATTATTTTAAATTTAACAACAATACATATTTATAGACAAAGCAATGGCCTAGGAATGAGTAATCCTACGTCAGCAGTATTTATGGAAATATTTATGCAAGATCTGGTGGAGCAATACATGGAGGATCTTAAAAACAGGCTAGGAATAACGATATATGCGAGATATGTGGACGACATTATATGCGTACTCACTAAAAATAACGAGGATAAGATATTAGAATATTTCAATCGACAAAACCAAAAAATAAAGTTCACAATGGAGACGGAAAATGAAAGAAGAATAAATTACCTCGATATGAAAATTAAGATAAATGACGATACAGAAACACTGGAATACGAACTTTACAGAAAACCTACAGCCACGGACGCCATAATACACAGCACATCGATTCATCCGCAACAATACAAGAACGCAGCGTTTAACAAGCTCGTAACCAGACTAGAACAAACCCCATTAACAAAATAGGCGTACAAGAAAGAACTCAAGACGATATACTATATAGCATCAAATAACGGACACGGACGAGACTTAGTAGACAGAATAAGAAGAGATTCCAAAAAAACCATAACATTCAAAGAAGATAACGACAAAAAAACGTGGACGACACTAACCTCTGCTGGGAGTTCGACCTACAAACTGGCCAAATTCTTTAATAAATATAATATCAGCACAGCATTTAAAACTTCCAACAATATAGGACAGATATTACAGACAAACACAAATAGCGAAGACCCACTAAAAAACAAGGTGTGTACAAACTAACATGTGCATGTCAATATAGCTATATCGGACAAACTGGACGGGAAATACGAACAAGGTTCCGGGAACACATAAGAGACTACAATAAAAATACTCTGAAACCAAAAACAACAACGGAGTCAAACTTCGCAAACCACATGTTTAACCAAAAATGTACACCGACACAAATTGACAAAACGGCTAAGTTATTACATGAACAACATAAAGGACGTCGTCTCAATATACTGGAAAACATGGAAATATACAAACAAAAAACTTCAATGGGAAAATAATAAACGAGCAAATAAACCCCGGATCAGACGTAATATTCGAACCGTTGAAATTACTATACGGACGAAAAAACAAAAGCCAGGAAATAACCGTCGAAACAACAAACAACCAATACACAACAAATATCGAAGACACAAAACCCAAAAAAGGGAAAATTACCGATTTTTATCTACCGCAGGTACAAACCACAACATAACGGCTTAACAACATAACAAGAATAAATAAGAACAATTCAAGTACCTGAGTGGTACCTGAAATAAACAAAGTAACACACCGACCCACAACTGACCTAACCTACACGAACATAGACCGGAACGTAACTATAAATATGGACGAAAAAATGAAATTAACCAGAACGAAAAAATGACACTGAAGATGGCACAACGCCGAAACCGGTTTGTCTTAAAACCAAACTTGACAAGGGATGACGAAAATTCGTTCCAAAACCAAGCAAAAGAGGTTTGTCTTGCAGTGAACGAGGACAAAACAAAGTATCTTGTGGCAACAAACAAAACATCCTCGCGTATTGGAGCCCACGTCACTGTTGGCAATTACAACTTTGAAGTAGTCAAGGATTTCGTATACCTTGGATCCAGCATTAATACCACCAATAACGGCAGCCTCGAAATCAAGCAAAGAATAAACTTGCCAAGAGGTGCTACTTTGGGCTCGGTAGGCAATTGAAAAGCAGAGTACTTGTGAAACGAAAATCTCGCACTACAAATCCCTCATAATGCCCGTCCTTTTATATGGCGCAGAAACAGGGACGATGCTAAACAGCGATGAGAAGGCTTTGGGGGCTTTCGAGAGTGATGTTCTACGCATGATTTATGGTCCTATTCGCGTTAACGACGAATACCGAAGAAGATGGAATGATGAACTGTATGAGCTGTATAATGATATGGAAATAGTCAAGCACTTAAAAATTCAACGACTGCGCTGGCTTGAACATGTCTTTCGTATGGATGATGATGCTCCAGTGAAAAAATCCTTCGAATCGGCACCCATGGGTGGACAACGGAAGCAAAGACGTCCACGAATACACTGAAGAGCAAGTGCAGAAGGACCTGTCTTCACTTAGTGTGAATAATTGGCGAGCCCTAGCGAAGGAGGGAGGAAACTGGCGAAGCTTTTTGGTCTCGGTTCAAACCGACAAATGTTTGTAGCGCCATTAAAGAAGAAGAATTTGGAAAAAATTAAAATCAATCATGTATAGTAAGAGATATATGCACCTGAATGATTGGACCTTTTTTCAGATTTCAAAAACCTAAATTCGGCTATATCTCGAAAATTATTTATCCATTTTTCATTCTAATTTCATATTTGGATTCAGCATAAAATTTTGATGGAAATTGATAGGTATCATTTTGATTATCATTAAAGACCAACTGGCTGACATAGAAGAAAATGATGAGGCTTCGATCACGGTCAACGGTACCTACCAAGTGCGAAATAAATTTGTAAACCAAGGCTAATCGTTTAATTTAGATAAGCTTGAAGAGTCAAGCTACGAAATCTTATCAGTGCAGAAGCGCGGTACTGCCATGAAGGCATCGAATGCGGAGGAGCTTGCGCCGCGAACCGTGAACGATGAGAAGACTTTGGCAACCATCATTCTCAGTGTGAAGCCGAATCAATTGAACTACGTAAAGAACTGTTAGTCTGCGACAAATTTAGTTGGCCGACAACTCTCAAAATTTTGAATAAAAAAAAAACAAAGTATAATTGAAACAAATAATGTTTTGTACTTTTTTTTAGCTTATCTTTTAAATGTTGCATGAATTTCTTAAATTGTATCAACTTTCTGGGTTCAATTTGTATCAAATTATTTATAAGACGTAGTATAATGGCGTTCAAAATTGTTTTTTCAGTAGTACCTATTTTGTGCAAGCAGTGAATTATTTTCCGTGTACAGAATTTTCTCCGCTAGCGATCAACAGCCTTGCTTGCTTGAAACTCACTGCGCAACTGACTCGTAATTTTCGCTGTCAACGTGAAGGTTGCCACTGGTCCATTTTTTAGATTTTGTCCTTTTTAAGAAATATTAAAAATAAATGTGCTTATGTACATATGTAAGTGTGTAGTCGGGTTAAATTTTGCAGAAAATTTTCAACTAGACAGCACTGAACGTTTCAGTGGAAAGGAACAGCTACTTGCTAATTGTCATCCATAACCAAATTAAAAAATTTCGCTGGTCTACGTTTCAGTGTGCGATTGCGCGCATTGTGTATAACAACAAGTGAGATATCTTAATTGACAGTTGCTTTTGACAGGATACCTAAGATGGTGTTTGACAGGGTACCTAAGCTGGCCGCCAATATGTCGACAATTACGAATGGCCCGAAGTTGGAAAAAGCTGATCTGAAAATATTTTGGGGGGGGTTTAAATTTTTAAGGATATTTTACATATTTTGAGATATTCGATTAATATCCATTATAAACATAGATATAAGAATAGATAGGCTATGATATCATTTGAATCAGTAGAATCATAAAACGTCAGGGGTTTAAAGTGCTTCATCGATTCTCCTCTTTTTCTTTGCCAAAATATCTAGGTCACTAGTAATCTCAATATCTCGAGATACATCTTCAATATCCGTAAAATAGAAAAGGGCCGTTCACTCGGAGCCACCGTGACTGGCAACGTAACACTGATTTGAATAATTCGGTAAATGTGTTTGTAAAATTGCATATTACGAAGGCGGTTTGATAAGTCATAAACTTTTACAATAAAATATACTTTTCGGCAAAAAAGCATTCTTTGTATTCCAGTTACTGGGTAATAATTTTTAATTTTTTTGTCTAGAGTGAGTTTTTGTGTGTGCTACGAATTTGAAAACACGGTTGAAATTTTCAGCGACTACCGATTTTTTGGGGGAATCCAGACACCCAGAACTCCTCCCCTGTATCCGTCCCTGCATTCGGGTAAAATATACGAGGAACGCCACGGTTGCGAATTTACTTTGCAAAAACAGGTGATCTCAGCTGTTCCAAAGTTTGACGTTTATCGAAAAGATATCTCACTTGTTATTATACACAATGATTGCGCGTTTAAATAAACGAATATGGATAAGTAAGCTAATATATTATTTGTTTATAAATATATTAGAATTTTCAACTTGCCTTGTATTAGGTTTTTATTCAAAAAACCGAAGGTGGCAGAAACAGGGAGCACTCCCGTTTAAAGCGGAGATAGTGAAAGGTAAAGCAATAGTTCTAGCAAATGTATTTGCATTTAAGTAATGAAACCAAACTTTTATCGACGAAGTGGACCAAAAAAGCTTGAAAAGAAAGCGTAAATTTCGAAAAGAATGGTTGGAAAAATTTACGTGGGTTCGAGAGCGAAATGGAGGTTATTATTGCCAAGCATGTGAAAGGCATGTAATAAAGCATGCATCAAAGCTGCAGCGTCATTCACAACAAATTACACACATTCAAAATGTCAACAATTAGAGGAATCAAGCCAAGCTTGACTCTTTCGTTAATGATAGAAATTCGTCTTTTCAAAACCAAATTCGTTAAGCAGAACTGGCGCTAGTTATGTTTAGGTATAATATCACATAATCTGCCCTTTATATTAATGGACATCGATACATTGTGCCAGAACGAAGTCGACGCAGTTGGCTGAAGTGCTGGGAACGAAAGTAAGAGAAAAATTGTTACTGATCAAAAGGTATCAAAATTTTCTCTCATAGTTGACGAAACGACAGATTTAACTTCGAAACAAGTAAAAAAAGCTAAATTCTGGCGAAACCGATTTTTATATACCCCCGCGACGTATTTTTGTATGGTAGGTGCCTATAATTTCACAAAACTCCCGTTTCTTTGTTTCAAATCGCTGCCAGTATTAAACTTTACTCAATTTCTTCCAGTAAATCCTGAAAAACGAAATTTTTTCAAAATTTCCGTTATATGGAAGTTGGGCGTGCTTATGATCCGATTTCAAAAACTATTGACAACAACATGTTCACCAAATTTTGTGACGATACCTTACATCGTTATTGAGATACAGCCCTTTTTCATAAAAATTAAGTTTCTTAATTAACTATCTCTCTAAATATCAAATTTTAATTAATATGTTCCGATAGAATAGAATAGAGAAAAAACGAAATTTTTGCATTTTTAAAAAATTTCCGTTATATGGGATGTGGGCGAGCTTATGGTCCGATTTTAAAAATTTATAAAGATGATAACAGTGATATTGAGGAAAATTTTTTCACCAAATTTTGTGACGAGACCTTACACCGTTATTGAGATACAGGAAGTTTTTCCTAAGTGGGCGTGGCAACGCTCATTTTTCAAAATTACATAAATACCTAATTTCTTAGTTCAAAATCGCTCCAAATACCGAATTTCACTCAATTTGTTTTAACAGATACCCAAAAAAATTAAGTTTTTGCATTTTCTAAAATTTCCGTTACATGGGAGGTGGGCGTGGTTATGATCCGATTTCAAAAATTTTCGGCGATAATAATAGTGATATAAAGGAAAATTTGTCCACCAAATTTTGTGAGGATACCTTACACCGTTATTAAGATAGAGAAACTATTTCTTAAGTGGGCGTGGCAACGCCCATTTTTCAAAATTTCATAAATACTTAATTTCTTAGTTCAAAATCGCTCCAAATACCTAATTTCACTCAATTTGCTTTAATGGATACCGAAAAAACGGAGTTTTTCCATTTGTCAAAAATTTCCGTTATATGGGAGGTGGGCGTGGTTATTAACCACGGACAGACGGACGGACGGGCAGACAGTCAGGGCTAAATCGATGCCTCTTTTCATTCTGATAATTTTATTTTTATATCTCGATTATTTTTTGCTGTTACAAAAAACCGTTATTATAATACCCTTGTGTACAAGTACGCTCGGGTATAAAAATGTTTAGTATTAGTGGTGCGATACTTCGATCGACTTGCTTGCACCATTCGTGACCGCTTCCTTTCATTAATTGAATTAAACAAAACTGATGCCGAATCCATTTATCAGGCTATAGTATCATATTTTCAAGACCACAGTATACCCTTAAGCAATTTAATTGGATTGGCTACTGCTATATACATACATATAAACCACAAAAGGAAGGAAAAGTGAGGTTCACTACTTTTTGTGAATTATACTCGTACAAATAAGTCTCAAGCTTTTGCGCACGTTGCTAAAATACCATTGATATGTAAAAACACTGTGATCTGTACAACTTGATGAAAATGTAATTTGTATTATACGATCATGAATACTGTAAATGAAATGTAAAACTTTTGTACAAAAAAAGGTATAAATATCTGAAACAATTAAAAAATATTGTTCTTTTCAACTTTGAATTTTAAAAATAAAGAATCAAGTTTAAATAATATAGTTTTCAATAATAGTTTTAAAAATTATATTAAAACTGCTACAGACTTAGCCAATACAATGGCCGGTGAATTCACCGGGTTGCAAGCTAGATTAAGGGATAATGCCAATCTATTTTTTATAAAGTGTACGTGCCACTCCCTTCATTTATGTTCTAGCTACGATTGTAAAAAACTACCTAGGGAAATTGAAAATTTATGTAGAAACATAATAACTTCTTTTCACATAGCGAATTGGGGAATTTTAAGAGTTTCAGGAGTACTGTAACGTTAAACCACACAAAATACTCGGGATATCATTTACTCGATGGCTTGCATTAGAAAGCGTCATTACAAGAATTAATGAGCAATGGGAACCACTACAGCTTTATTTCTTATCTTCATGCCTTGAAGTTAATGGTATATGTACGTGCTCGAGACTTAGCTGAATCAATGGCAGACGCTGAATTAAAGGTATACATGTTCTTTTTATCTTACATATTGAAAATGATCAACAATTTAAACAAGGAGTTTCAGTCGGAAAAGGTTCGGTTGCCATTTTTATATTCACAACTTGAAGTAAATTTTAAATTAATTTTGGGTAATTTCATGCACAGTCATGATTCAATAATAAAAGATTCTGTAATAAAGCGGCTCACTCTTTCCCGCATGACAAATCGGCTCCTTAACTCATGAAGAATGTTGCATATTCCAAAGTTTTCACTTGTAAAAGTAGTATATTGTAAACTTCTTCATACTAAAAAATGCGTTGGCATTACTGACTCCTATGTCAAATTTCTAATTTTTTCATTCATTGACATTTGATTTTGTGATTGCGTGAATTTTGGGTAAGTTTTGCAAAAAATCAGTATTATTTAATAATAATATAACAATTTTTCATATAAAATATCTTATTTCTAGTATAATTCACAAGAACACATGTAGACCGAACCCTTCTGTGAGGTATTATTTATTGTAACATTTTCTGGCCGAGAACCTGGTGAGTAAATTTTGTTTTGTTTTTATTTGATTGCGGCAATGATAAATCCATTTATTTGCAGAATATGTTTCCCCAGTCTGGAATATAATTTTATACATTTGAATATGCATTTCCATTGCCGATCGCGTGGTGCTTTGTAAACATACATATATGTATGTTTGTACATAACCACCACCAAGGCACACACACACGTAGGTAAAATTAAATATCAGTTGCAACTATGTATAAGTATTTTAAAATAGAACCTTTTTGTTTATAGGTTCTTTCGAACGTTTGATGTTTCCTGTTCCAACTGCAAAGCGAACTTTTTTTCCTACCTCAGACGCACACACACACACGCAAGTAAAATTGAATACAGCAACTGCAACTGGGAACATCTCGATGGCGATCATGTCAAGGGTGAGTCTAAATCTGGAAGAAGCTGCCGGTACTACACGATACAGCCGATGATCATAATGGCTTCAATGCCGCGGTGAAGAAAATAGGGCATGCCCACCACCCTCAGGTGTACCATAAGGCGAGAGCTATCACGGGGGCTATGGCTACGATCACGGTCATTCTGCCGATAGTTATGTGGAAATCAAGCAACACAATTAAATAAATGGTGTGTAAAATGCGAACGATTCAACGAGAATGTGGCTTTATATGTACTTATAAGAGTAAATTAGTTGAACTGTTTTTTAATCGTGTACTACTCGTATACATAAGTATGTATTCTAATCAAAAATAAAACCTTTTTTTTTGCTTAATTATAAATATGAAAAATGATATTGACAAATTCAAATAAAATTTAGCAGGAAAACGTGTTATATCCTATTTTGAAACATAGGATACTTTTTATAAAATATAAGTTAGAATGGCACTTCCCATACATGCGCTGGACTGATAAAATTTGGTGTGGATGTTTGAATAAAAATAAAATCAGTTCCAGGACATTGGAAGAGTGGGCGTACCACCTGTGAATTTTTGATGCCGCATTTCTTAGAATATATGTATGTATGTGCGATAGAGTACTGGAATGATTTTGTTACACACAACGGTTATCTTTTTTTTAAATAAAATTTTAATTATTTTTTGCCAATTAAAATAGAGTTCTTTCTTTATACATTTTATTTGTGTAAAATAGCAGGGTCAAATCTCGCGGGTATTAGTTAGTTAATACATAAATTATATAATTACTTAAAAATTGTATTTTCATACGTATTTTACTAAGTTGTTTCTACTACCATTTCGCAAAAAGGGATCACATTATTCCGTCTTTCTGCGTGCTTCCAAAATACAACTATAGATTAAGGAGTGTCAGATTTTAGCTGTCAGTAAGTACATAACCTTTTATAATTGAATCATGATGCACAGTAACATTATCAAAAATACTACGTGACTGGAAAACTGAAATCTTTACAATGAAACAAATTTTCTGTCAATAAACGACATTTTCATCGGAAATAAAGCTGATCAATTTCTAGCAAGCGATAAATTTACGGAATCCGAAAGAATAACGATTAAACAAATATTTTAAGTTTTTATATGGAGTTTTTAAGTCAGCTACAAACAAGATTCGATTTTTGAAGAAAAGGAATTAAAAATGTAAGTTTTATGGTATTATCTGAAGCAGAAATATATATTGTGCCTCTCATAAAAGATTTTGAACATTTAATTTAATGCGATTTTGATGCTTAAGCTTTTAAGGTTTTAAGGTTGACCCACAATGATCTCAAAAGTGATATGGACGTTTGTTTGTTTTGGGAAAAAATCAGTTTATTTATTTAAAAAGCGAAGATCATCAATATGTTTGGTCAGCGAAAAATTTAAAATGATGTATTATTACCAGTTTGAGTCAAGTTTCTTTTGCATTTGCATCTTTAAATTCCTAATTCCTTTTCATGTATCACTGATTTTCGATAGACTGATTTTATTTGAAACTTTTGTTGTTTGCATTAATTCATATGTTTTTGTATGGAAAACTTGTTTAAGTTTGTTTTTATAAAATGAATTGTTATTTTTATATAAAAAAATTTATATTTTATTGTTTTGAATCAGTATTTGGCGGTAAGTATTTTGAACTCATCGTCCTTTGCTTCATTACTACTATGTAACTATGGCGTCACTAATAGCGGTCACCTCTCAGCAGGCAATGGCAAATCTCCGAGGGTATAATAAACTTCTCATTAAATACATCTGCTATTCGGCGTCAACACAAAACTGTAGGCCTCTCCATTTGTGGCACAACATAAGAGACGCACTCCACAAATGGTAGGAGAAGCTCGGCCAAACACTAAACTGTATAGTGTAAGCGCCAAAATTATATATTATTATAAGAAGACGAGATATTCATGCAGCAGTCTGAATGTATAATTTACTACGTTTATAAGAGGGCATAATGCGGCTTCACCGAATACACATCACTGCGAAACGAATGTATAAACTGAAATTAAAATCAGCTGATAATCTTACAATACGGTTTCGCTGGGCACGCTTTAAAGTCGATTATATAAACAGAGGTAAATAAAGTGTATTGAGTCGTTAAGTTCTCGGCGAATGATTCGTATAAACAAGGTAATTGATTAGAAGCATCCAAAAAAAAGTGTTGTTAGCAAAAGTCTATTTATGGCTAGTTTTTTTTTTGTTTTTATTTTAAACTTGCAGAGGCCCTTTGACAAATAGGATTGTCGGTATGTGACTATGAGCAATGTTTGCACAAGTTGAATTCGCGCGAAGAATCGTAGTGTACGTTGACGACATAATTATCGCTGGCAATGATATACGAGAAATGTATAGGGTGAAGTTACTCTTTACCGACAGTTTCGACGTAGTAGATAGGCGCGCATTGCAGCATTTCCTTGGAATGTTAATGTAAGAGTGTGACGATTCCTTTGAAGAAGGGCTATAACGTAAAGTACAACGAATCAAAGCAGACGTAAATTTTACATCATTGTCATTGGGTCATGAGTAACGTAAGTTTTACTGATTTTTTTGACAGCCCATACGTGTAATTTTGGAAGGCTCTAGGTATGTGCTAGTGTGTATTCATATTTTTCTTTTCCGTTCAGCGTAATTAAAATTAATATTTCAAACCGAGATCATGGAAACAAAGTGAAAAAATTCAATAAAATGTGTTATTACAACTCTTATTTTCTTGGTTTTTTATGTTGCAATTAAAATAGTTTTGTATTATTAACACTATTATCGACACTCGCCGTAAACGATGTGTGCATTTCCGCTCTGTCTTTGTACAATTTCATATACCTGTGTGTGTTTCAATTTTGACAGCGGACTTTTCGCTTTGGTTAGTTCGCCGTCAACGGTATTGGGCTTCAGCAGTATCTCGGCGGAAACACAGTTTTTGCCAAAAAAAAAGGAATAATTGATGAAAAGTAGCGATGAAATCGAAACTGCTGTGTTGCGCTTTATATGTACGCAGCCATTGTATAACCCAAGTATATCCACATTAAAATGTAAGTTTTAACTTTTTGTGCATTACTTAAAAATTAAACACTTATTATACGTTTCAATGGCACAAACGATACAATAGAGGAGACTGTTGAAGAATAATGTCCTTATGTGCAACAGCACAACAGTAACAAAAAATCAGTAGCGTTCTACAAAATAAACTAAACAAATTTAAAACAAGGAGAGTAGTACAGCGGAATTGCAACGCATGGTTCTTCTAAAACAATTAGAAAAATTTGAAGTCCAAAAGGATTTTAATAATGCTGCTAAAAGCACTATAAAAAATAGATGAGTTGATTGACATCCATAAATTAGAATGTAAACAACAACAAGAAAACTGAAAATAAAAAGGTATATTCATATACTGTTTGTAATTTAAAATATTTCTCATACTAAATATTTTTCGTCAAATAAAAAAAGCTTTCTAACCAAGCAAATGGTTGCAATAGGATCATTAGGTCTCTGGATGACGGTGTGATGTCATTAACCGCTAAACCACCACGACTTTCTTCAGTTTCCTCACCTAAAATATTACGGGCAAGCCAATCGACGATCTCCGGAGTAAATCTATATATCGATTTAAAATTGTTTTCGTCCACTTCTCTTCTATTCCTATAATTTTTCCTTCTCCTTTCATTTATTTGCATAAATGCAGCCATAATTTTTAGGGTGCAGCAGCTAAAATTATTTATTATAGTATACAATTTTGTTTTCTATATAACAATTGTAGTATATGGTATTTTTATTCATTCCATTTTAGAACAAATGTATCATTTTCGAAAACAGCTGGTCAGAGTATTGTAGTAAATAGGCTTTAAAGAATACATCACATAGTACTTTATAGCACATTCTAAAAATTTTGTACTAAGTTAAGAGATGCTACTTTTTATTCATACCAGCCATTGTCTTAATTCGTAGTTTGTAATTTTTTTTGTTTTCAAACATTATAAAATTGAAAATTTCCAAGCCACACTCATGCTAAATTAAAGTGAAACAAAAAAAAAATAAATAAAAATTGTATATATTTTTTGAGATTGAATGTTAGAATGAGTGTGTGAGATTGAAAATATAAAACAAATTTTGTAATTTAAGGAAACCGCCAAAAGTTCTGGCTGGCTATCAGCGGTTTTACCTTATTATTTTTTCTGCCTGATAGATGAACCTTGGCATCTACATACTTGGCATATATGTTTCCAATTTATACCTTGTTTTTACTAAACAGAAAAAAAAACATTACGAAAATATTTTCACATTCAATAAATCGACTTACAATCTTGTGATTCCGACTTTAATAAAGGGTGTTTTTTTTTAGACGTTTGGTTTTCAATGAAGCTCAATTTTGGTTGAATGGGTACGTTAATAAACAAAATTGTCGCATTGGGAATGATGATAATCCACAAGCCATTGTTGAGACGCCGTTACATCCTCGAAAAGTCACTGTTTGGGGCAGAGGTAGTCATTGGTCTATATTTCTTCAAAAATGAAGCCGGCCTAATGTTACAGTCAATGGGGAACGCTATAGAGCCATGATTAATGACTTTTTCGTTCCTAAATTGGAAAATGTTGATGTGGACGACCTTTCGTTTCAACAAGACGGCGCTACATGCCATACAGCCAACGAATCAATAAATTTATTGAAGGGAACTTTTGGTGAGTGCATTATCTCGCTTCGAAGGCCTGTGACGTGGCCTCCAAGATCGTGCGATTTAACACCGCTGTAATATTTTTTGTGGGGTTATGTGAAGTCGCTTGTCTACGCAGATAAGCCCGAGACGATTGAGGCCTTGGAAGAAAATATTCGGCGCGTTATTGCTGACATACAGCCCCAATTGCTGCAATAAGTGTCCGGAAATTGAGTCTCTCGGCTGGCCAGCCGCGGCGGTCAATTGCCCGAAATCATTTTTAAAACATAATGGCGAACCCTTATCTTTATAATAAAACTAAATTCTTGGCCATATCATTAAATTATATGCATTTTATTTGTTCTTAAAAACCGCATGCCTAAAAAAATTACGTTTTACTTTATTGAAAATCCGCTGATGGTTCTCTTACTTATGGAACTGGATAATGTTTTATTTTCTTGCATTCAATTTCAAAATAAGGACATAAGTAAAAATAAGATATCTATAAGTATTAAGCATAAAATCTTTAATAATTATGTTTTATTTTATTTTTACAAACTTTGTAAGCATATGCATTTACTGCATGTTAAATACAAAATAATTAATTGTTAATAAAGTGAAAAATCAATAAAAGTAGCATATCTCAGATTTTTATTTTTTTATTTTTGCAGTTAATGGAATATATCAATGTATTATATTAAATATAAAACAACATACATATGTACGTATAGAAAATAATGGTTGCCCAATATAACTATTAAAGCATAAATGTATTTCCTCGAAAAAATTTCAATTCGATTACAAAGCATACAGCAATTTAATTTAAGATAGACGGACGCTTACATTACCACCACATTCTCCTTTAGATTTGAAGTCATATTCTGCAATGGAAAATGGATTAAAAAACTAATAATTGTTAATGTACCTTGCTAGTGTTACGTACGTCCATCTGGATGCTCGCAATTGAAATGCCCCAATACACAGTTGTTGCCAAACGTAAGCAGCTTGTTACCATTTTTTTGTTTAGCGCAAATAGGCTCATACGATTGTTTCTCGCAATCCTGGGTACATGCCGGACCTTTTTTCTTACTGCCAGCCGGTGTTGCAAAACTAACTACCGCAAGACAAAGTACTAAAAGAAAATCAAGAATATTTTAATTTCAATATTATGAAGCTCCATACTCAACAACGCACCGTCAATGAACCAAGGAAAAATATGTGTATATAAGGAAATATTTACAGCTACATGCATTTCTGTAACATTTTTTTATTATGTTCTTAACATTTATGTTGAAAAATTTTTAAAAAAGTAAATTCAATTAATTTGAATTCAGAGAATTTCGCGGCATAAAGAGTGTTCGTGGTGGTAATAATTGTCTCGAATTGTTATAAAATATCACGATTTTTGTCAAATTGCGTTCGCGGTGACCAAAAAAGGACGATAAATTGAATGTTTCAGGAAAACACTAATGCAACGTTTTTCATTTTGCATTTTTGGATGCGGACAAAAATTCAATCAGCTGTTCGTTGAAGTTGCAAGTTTTTGGAAATTTTGCGTTCACGTAAAAGTTTACAAGCATCTTTCTTTGAGAGAAAATAATCCACAATTCTGAGTAATTTCGTTACTGGATAATTTTTGCTGGACTTTTACACGAACGAACCTATAATGACTCCAAATAGCTAAACTGTACGCATTTAAAAATGGCCGGGTGTTTCACACCCATGTTAATTGACGGCGGGTTAACACTTATGTATGTATGTATGTATAAGACTACAATTTGTATTGACATCGAATGTCAATTCCTGCATAAGGGACGTCCCATGAACCAATTATTAAAGATCACGACACTTTGCGTTCGCCATATTGTGAACAAAAACAGCTGATTGCTGTGACGTAATCCGTACTAATCGTGGTTTGTTTACATTTTTATATTCAATTGTGTTTGATTCTAGGTTCAACAAAAGTTGTAAAATAT
The DNA here is from genome assembly GCA_963971545.1 of Philophylla caesio. NCBI lineage: Eukaryota > Metazoa > Arthropoda > Insecta > Diptera > Tephritidae > Philophylla > Philophylla caesio. The sequence continues at coordinate 154,278,494 of OZ020604.1, read as the reverse complement.
CAACATTAAGTGCATTATGTAACTAAAAGTTGTTAAATACATGTAATTCGATGCATTTTATTTATTGTAAAAACAAAAAAAGTTGTTCCGCCGCAAAATGAAGTGAATGCAGGCTATCTGAAAATGTGCATAGAATCAAGGCATTTCACGTCTTGCAGGCCTGTATCAAAAGTTGTAAAATATCGATATTAAGTGCATTATATAACTAAAAGTTGTTAAATACATGTAATTCGATGCATTTTATTTATTGTAAAAACAAAAAAAGTTGTTCCGCCGCAAAATGAAGTGAATGCAGGCTATCTGAAAATGTGCATAGAATCAAGGCATTTCACGTCTTGCAGGCCTGTATCAAAAGTTGTAAAATATCAACATTAAGTGCATTACATGTACAATAAATACTAAGTATGTATTAATACTATGTGGTTATTTAGATCCTCACTGTAGAAATTAATTATAAGTATTTATTTGGATGTACAAACGAACTTTATTTCACTTACATTTCTTGTTTTAGTTGCTTTATGGTATCTTGAGTTGACGACACTGGAACCTCGTATTCCTCTTCAATATTTGCCATTGAATGACACTCATTTGGCGATATATTTTCTGCATTTGCCAGCAAGTCAACAACCATATTTTTGTTGCTCCTCAATAATGCCCGACTACGCCTGGATGCATTTGAAGTCGAAGGCTGATCGTCGATCACCGTCGGAAGAGCTCCCAACTTTACAGCCTTGAATTTCGAAAATCCTGCAATGTACTTCTTATGAATGAATGTATACGTAAAGACCGATAAATTTCTTACCCATTTCAACTTGGAGGCTTCTTTCAAAGTCCTCAGGTAAAGAATTACATGTATTTAACAACTTTTATTTATTTTATACACTTAATATCGATATTTTACAACTTTTGATACAGGCCTGCAAGACGTGAAATGCCTTGATTCTATGCACATTTTCAGATAGCCTGCATTCACTTCATTTTGCGGCGGAACAACTTTTTTTGTTTTTACAATAAATAAAATGCATCGAATTACATGTATTTAACAACTTTTAGTTATATAATGCACTTAATGTTGATATTTTACAACTTTTGATACAGGCCTGCAAGACGTGAAATGCCTTGATTCTATGCACATTTTCAGATAGCCTGCATTCACTTCATTTTGCAGCGGAACAACTTTTTTTGTTTTTACATTAAATAAAATGCATAGAATTACATGTATTTAACAACTTTTATTTATTTTATACACTTTATGTTGATATTTTACAACTTTTGTTGAACATAGAATCAAACACAATTGAATATAAAAATGTAAACAAACCACGATTGGTACGGATTACGTCACAGCTATCAGCTGTTCCTCGTTTATTTTTTCACCCTCGCGAATTGTCGTAACCTTTATATCTTTCAACCATGGGGACGTCCCTTATTTAATAAAAATATTCTTTATGACCCAGAATATACTTAAAGGAGGCTTTTTAAAAATAAGTCATTCGAGAAGCCTTTCTAATTACTGTTCAAAAATATAAGTACTATATGTATAAACGCGCGTTAAGTGTTCGATGCAAAAGTATGTGATACAATTTTGCACGCTTATTAATTAAAGCAATATAGTTCGGCGAGGTTGCCAACGAAAATGTGCCCGCTAATATGTTATTTTAAATAATATTTATAATTATTAAAGTTTGGGAATACGTTGCACTTACAAGGTACATCTTTAAATAAAATAAACTATATAACTACAGATATATACGCAGAGGTCTCAAAAAGTGACAGTTGCCGTTGCGCACTTGGTCGCATCCTCGTCGCAGTCATGTGTAAACAGGTGACATTTTTTCGCATTTTTACGTTCACAACGTTTATTCATCTATATATATAATTTTGGCGCGTACACTATATAGCTCAGTGTTTGGCCGAGCTTCTCCTACTATTTGTGGTGTGCGTCTTTATATTATACCACATATGGAGGGACCTACAGTTTTGTGCCGACTCCGAACGGCAGATGTATTTAATGAGAAGCTTTTTCATGGCAAAAATACCCTCGGAGGTTTGCCATTGCTTGCCGAGGGGTGACCGCTATTAGAAATAACTTTTTCTATTATTAAGGTTTTGCTTGCCCGGACTGAGATTCGAACCTCGAACTCACCGTCATATCAAGTTATAGCACGCACCGCTACCAACTCGACCACAGCGGCCACGTTTATTCATCAGTTACATATAAAATCAATACAATAAATACAATTGCAAAATTACCCACAAATAAAGGTTACCAGCTCCTAAAGATACACCTGTTCATAAGTTTGAACATGCATATTTGCACAGAATTCCCACCATGAGCTGGCAGGAGATAACAAGTTTACTTTCCTTGCTTTGGTCCAAGTCGTATTTATTATCAGGTGGAGTCACGCAGGAAGCGAACCTAACTTTTTCTTTCTATGAATTGGCCTTTTCTTAGTAAATGTCAAAGTGCATTGTTTGTTTATATTTTTCTCTAAGTTTTTGATTTGTGAAGACCCTATTATTGTGAAAATCGAAATACCCTAGAGACGCGGAGCGATGTGCCCTCTGAAACCGTGTTTGCCAGTGAGGTACTTTAGACATGCATTCACAATTTTTGAAATTACATGTAAGGTTTCAATCCTTTTTTATTATGAGCCAGTTTTTTCAATTCTCTATTTGAATAAAGAGTTAGTTTGATTTCACATTTACAATGGCTGTAGGCTGATATTTCACGATAGTTATTCCTTCGTTGCTATTACTGCTACCGATCTATAATAGAAATATGCGTTTTATTTGTTCATAATAAAAGCTAACAAAATTAATTTCCATTTTAGCTTCCCCATTTGTCTTAATTCGTTTTTAGAAGAATTCAGCTGATTTTGGGTAAAGCGAGTTCATAGCTTTGGAAAAATAATATGCTTAAAGCAAAAACAAAATTCAAGTGTTTTTTTGTTATCGTAGGGTTGCCTTTCATGAATTCGCCTTGCTTTGGTCGAAGCGAATATCGCCATGATAACACCAACATCCAGTTTATTCACCAATTCGGATTCTTACCTAATGTTGCTAGTCACGAATCTCGAGTCTGGGTTGCGCATGAGCGATGGTAGTTATACACTCTTGAAAGAATGCTGAATGAACGCTCAGCAGTGCTGAGTCAGCACTAGTAGCTGACACGGGCAACATGCTAAATATGCTTAAGGCATTACAAATATTTGGAAAACTTGTTTCCAAAGTTCTTGACGTGATGACATTAAACATTTCATTTAACAATGGATGACAGAAGCTTGTTCTAAACACAGAACTGTATTCAAGCTTTGTATCACTTCAAAATTGATGCTTTTTCAACTCATACCTTGTCGAATAATAAGTAAAAACAAGTTTTTCTGAAAACAATTTTCGTTACGTGTGACCGAACTGTGCCCAGCAACAAAAATTAAACCATAATATTTACTTCTTTCCCTGGGCTTTATCCTAAGTAATCCAGTCATTAAATATTCAAAAGTATATCGTATTGCATTAATCAACCTAATATAATTGATAATTTAAGATTAATTAGAACCAATTTGTTATGCATGAATTGGATCTTACAGCTGAGTTCCAGAAGAGGAACAGCACACGCAGTCATAGGAGCAGAGCTTAACTCGGCGCCCGAAAGCAACCGTTTCGCTCAACTACAGCGATTCTACTAAAAGCCATTCTGGAGGCTGAAAGTATGAAATTTCGACAAAGTAATCAGAAGAAGCGAGAGTAATTTTCCAATTTCGCACTCCGTTTGAAAAATAGCGCTGGATATTGGGAGTATGGCAAATTCTAGGATAGTATGCTGGTGAAAAAGTTTTTGTATGGCGTGGAAATACGCATTTTTTGTGATGATGTTGTAGCAAAGCAATCCAAAATCTTTGCAAATAAATATTTAACTGCGCATATAATGGAATAAACGTAGTACCACAACGGAGAAATGCTTATTATTACTGGTGTGAGGGCAGCATTATTTTTAATTTCCAAAATATTGATTTTGAAATATATTTCCTCTGTTCATTTTCGCGTTTTTTTTAAATAAAATATAAGGCAATTAAATTCTAATCAATGTTTTTTTTGTGACCTGCTCTAAACCTGGTTAAAAATATGAGACGTTGTTGTTGACCTGGGACTGCTTACTGTATTCGGACATAAGTCACAACGCAAAGTATTCAAATAAAGATCACAGATGAGAAATCGAACCAGTTCAGCAGCTACGCATTCATACATACATACATGCAAAATTGTAGATGGGTAGCAAATCCAGACGCAGCTGGATACGAACGCTCCATGCGGAGTAATTAGTTGCATATACACACGTGATACGCTTTAGTAACTAATATGCTAATTACTTAAGTCAATACGCCAACCATAATACCAGATATTTTGAAATTCAAAGGAAAGAATGGACAATAAAGTTGTATAGAAAAAATGTAATTTGCAAGGTACATCTTAAGGATAAGATTTTTAAATCGCAAGAATTTAAAACCAAATATATTAATTTATTATAAGTTAAAAAACAATTTTATTATTATTATTTTCATATATATTTGTATATTAAGAACCAAAAAGGTTCGATTCAGGTAAGTATAAAAAAGTTATAAGGCGAATATTATTAGGGGAGATAGTATAGGCGAAAAGGCAAACTTATTTCTTTTCGTCTTACATGTAAGGAAAAACAAGGTTTGTGTATGTAAACATTTGCAGTTTACGCCTTAAAAGCAAAAACTAATTTTTTGTATGTAAATGTTTATTTTTGCAGTACCAAGACGAATTTGTAAAAGATAATAGCGATGGCGAATTGAAACCGTTTGCAGAAGCCATGACAAAAGAAAATGGATATGTCAGCCATTAAGCTCATGAGGTATAATGTCAGGAAGAAAAGACGTAGAGAAAAACTTAAGCAAGACTCTTCTTAAGGTGACAAATACGAGGGCGAATGAAAGAAGAAGAAAACAACGGTCCTATAAACTTCGCCTTATTTGAGTTTAATAACAACCATACTTTGTGTACACGATCGAGTGAAACAAAGGTTGCGACATCCGAGTACCGCTAGTCCACTCTTTGTGGATTTGACAGCATATATCCGTAGTAATAGTGTTTTCATGCAAAACGCCGCCTTCACACGATCTTTCTCGTATGCAAACATAAATAACGAGACAAAAAATACTTATGGTAAAAAATTAATGTAAATCATTCATAATTGACGGTTTTCAAATATTGTTGATTTTTTTACTATCATAAGAAGAATTTGAGTAAATTTATATGTATATGTACTTACTAAGTTTAGTACGACTACTTTTGCATTGCACAATGATTGCATTCAAATATTGCCGTGTGAAGGTAGCTAATCAGCTGTTCGTGTCTTCCTCTTCTTTTTTACAATATCATTGCTTTCCTATTCGAGGCATACTACTCCGAAAGGTGAATTCAATAACGTGGCGTTGAGGCGCCAGCTGGTTTTTTTCGCTTTGGTGAACATAATGTCAAACTGCTTCATTCTTATTGGCTGCCGATATATGTACATAAATGCCTAATGGTATTTGACAAGATGTTCCCCAAAAAGCAAAAAGAAAATACGTGTAGGGGTTTTACTCAAGGCACATTCAATAGGTAGCAGCAGTAGAAAAATTAAAAAAAAAAATGTTTGAGCTCTGTATATTTTGTTTTTGCTTTTAAAATCTAAAATTTCAAAAATATTTTATCAACTACCTTGAATTGTACTGAAAGCATTCTTATCACAAGGAAATTCAAAATTTGACAATTCAAATTAAAATAAAATATGAAAAAAGTTCAAAAAAAAAAGTTTGCTGCTGCTACCTATTGAATGTGCCTTGGTTTTACTTATACATATGCTGTTAACGGCACCCATATGAGGCATTCTTTTACAAATCGTATGGATTTGTGAAAAAAAATATTTTTGAATTTTTAAACGCTTTGATTTTTTTGTATAGTATCTCCTTATCAAATTATCCGACACATATGTACATATATCAGCATTTTGCTGACATACATTTTTTTAGTAAATTATATTTAATTGAAATTTTGTATGAAATTTGAGGAAATGCTAAACTTCTCTGGTTGAACCTACTCAATTGATTCCGTTATTTTTTTCATTTCTTACATTGTTGTAGTCGATTTTTATGGAATATTTACATACGTGCGCGTGGTGTGTGGTTCGCGGCGAGTTGCACGTCTGGACGTGTTCAAGCTGTAATTGAGTCAGTGGAACCAGAAATAATGAGTTTTATGTACATACATGAGAATTCGCCGATTTCTTGACTATCATTAAAATTTAAAATTAATATATCTGTCAAAAACATTTTTCTTCCTGAAGAGAACCTGTAAAAATATTTTCATAAGAATCTGAATTTTGATGTCGAAAAGAGTGCTCGATGTGGAAAAGAATGCCTCATATATGTACATATATAACACAGTACGACAGTGGTGATAAATATTAACAGAATATGAAAATAGGCTTAAAATAAAGAAATACGTGTCTCGGCGTTTTGCTGTAGCATGTTGTAGAATTTTGAGAAAATCCATTTTTAAGCTTCAAAGGACCGTGGAGGTTCACTTCTAATGTAATACTATTATAAAAAGTTCTATAAAAACAGAATGGGTGAACCGAGTTTGAAAAGGTAATTAAATTTGGTTATTTTTTATTAAGAAAACCATTTTTTTCCCCCCGGGAGATGGCTCTTTAGTTTTCTTGTAAAGTTAAAAAATAACCAAAAATGGACGAAATTCCTTAAAAATACAAAAAAAAATTATAAAAATACAAAAATTAAAATGAAATCTTAACTGTTAAAAAAATTAGTTACTGCAATAATGTTGATGAATTGTTGAAATAATTGGGACAACGACATATTTCAAATGAATGGTGTCTGTTCATCGATTCGTCTGTGGAAAGCCTAAAAGAAGTGTTATTGCACAATGGAAACAAATATCCACCAGTTCCAATCGTTTACTCAAGAAATACGTCAGAAAAATATGAAATTAATTCTTGAGTTAATTAATTACAATCAACATAAGTAGATGATTTGTTGTGATCTCAAAGTTGTTGGAATTTTAACTGGTGTAAAAAAGGTTTTTCAAGTTACCAATGTTTTTATGTGGGGCGTAAAAGACATCTACATTATACAAATCATAAATGGGATGCACGTGTACACTTCAAACTTGGTCAATTAAGCATTGATCACATTCCTTTAGTAGAGTCCAACAAAGTCATTTTACCGCCATTACATATAAAATTATGATTAATTAGAAGTTTAATTTGTGCATTGGATCAAGTATTTAAAAACTGTTTTTCCTGGTGTAAGTGATGCCAAAATTAAAGCGGGTAATAAAAATTTTAAATTTATAATTTATTTTTGAACTAACTTTAATTGATTTTATTTTTATTTTCTTGCAGGTGTATTCGATGGTCCATAGACAGAAACACTAATTCAAAATTATGTTTTAAGGAGTTTATTGAATCCTGTTGGAAAACGTGCATGGGATGGTTTCATTGATGTCGTAAACATTTTTTGGGAAATAAGAAAGCTACAAAGATATTGTTAAATAAAAGGTTTCAGTGTATGGTAAAATGAAAGTTAACATTTCTTTAAAAATTTATTTTTTGCACAACCATTTAGACTTTTTTCCTTCAAATTTGGGTGATTTAAGTGATGAGCATGGAGAACGTTTCCATAAAGATATTGTTACAATAGAAAATCGTTTCAAAGGAAAAGACATGACTCACTTGCTTGCTGAATATTGTTGGAATTTATGCCGTGATACAAATCCTGAAGCTTACACACGAAAAAATAGACGACCAACATTTTTAACACAAAAAAAACAAACTTCTCATTTCTGTAATTTTATAATTTTTTTTTGTATTTTTAAGGAATTTCGTACATTTTTGGTTATTTTTTAACTTTACATGAAAATTAATGCGCCATCTTCTTCTTCTTCTTTCATTGGCTCGATAACCGCCTATGCGATTTTGGCCGAGCTTAGCACAGCACGCCAGTTATTTCTCTTTTTCGCTAACTGGCGCCAGTTGGAAATACCAAGCGTACCCAAGTCCTTTACCGCCTGGTCTTTCCAACGCAGAGAAGGCCTCCCTTTTACTCTGCTACCACCGGCGGGTACCGCGTCGAATACTTTCAGAGCTGGGGCACTTTCATCCATTCTAACGACATGACCAAGCCAACGAAGCCGCTGGATCGTAGTTCGCTGCACTATATCTATGTCGTTATAAAGCTCGTACAGCTCATCGTTCCATCTTCTACGGTATTCACCATCGCAATGGCGTAAAGGCCCATAAATCTTTCGGAGAATCTTTCTCTCGAACACTCCCAGAGCCTTCTCATCAGATATTTTCATCGTCCATGCTTCTGCGCCATACATTAGGACGGGCATAATGAGAGACTTATAGAGCGTGATTTTTGTCCGTCGAGAGAGGACTTTACTGCTCAGTTGCCTACTCAGTCCCAAGTAGCACTTGTTGGCAAGAGTGATCCTCCTTTGGATTTCGAGGCTGACATTATTATTAATGTTAATGCTGGTTCCTAAGTAAACGAAGGTCTTCTACTTTTTCAAAGTTATATCTGTCAACAGTGATGTTTGATCCCAGTCGTAAATGTGCCGACAGTTTGTTCACCTCCAGACCCATTCGCTTTGCTTCTCTATCCAGTTTGGCAGAACTAACTGCGCGGTTGTTAAGGCCGATGATGTCAATGTCATCGGCGTATGCCAGCAGCTGCACACTCTTATAAAAGAGAGTGACTGACCGATTAAGTTCTGCGGCTCGAATTATCTTCTCCAGCATAAGGTTAAAAAATTCATACGACAAAGAGTCACCATGTCTGAAACCTCGTTTGGTATCAACCGGCTCAAAGAGGTCCTTCCCAATCCTGACGGTGCTCGTGGTGTTGCTCAACGTCATTTTAAGGCAACTTCTTTTTGTGCTGTCGAAAGCGGCTTTGAAGTCGACAAAAAGGTGGAGCGTGTCGATTCTTCTTTCTTGGGTCTTTTCCATGATCTGGCGCACTGTGAATATCTAGTCGATAGTAGATTTACTAGGTCTAAAGCCACACTGATAAGGTCCAATCAGTTCATTGACGGTGGGCTTTAGTCTCTCACACAATACGCTCGTCAGAACCTTATATGCAATGTTAAGACGGCTAATACCACGATAGTTGGCGCGAGTTGCAGTATCACCCTTCTTATGGATTGGGCAAAGTACACTTAGATTCCAATCAGTAGGCATGCATTCGTCCGACCATACTCTACAGATTAGCTGGTGCATGCGCTTTACCAACTCTTCTCCACCGTATTTGAATAACTCAGCTGGCAGCCCGTCAACTCCGGGCGCTTTGTTGTTCTTTAGCCGTGCTATTGCTATACGGATTTCATCGCAGTCGGGTAACGGAACATGAATTTCGTCGTCATTGATTGGGGTTTCGGGATCATCATCTTCTCCAAGGTGGTCTCTGTCACTACCACTAAGTAGTGTGAAGAAGTGCTCCCTCTATAAACTAAGTATATTCTGAACGTTAGTTACCAGGTCGCCGTTGTCATTCTTACAGGAATTCGCCCCGGTCTTAAAACCTTCTGTTAGCCGTCGTACTTTCTGAAAGAATTTTCGGGCGCTTTTCCTGTCGGCCAGCATTTCAAGCTCTTCGCACTCACGCATTTCGGCCTTTCTCTTCTTCTCTCGAGAAATGCGTCTCGCTTCCTGCTTCAACTCACGATATCTCTCCCGCAAGGCTCGCGTGGCCCTGTAGGCAGCATCTTTCCGTTCCGTGGCAAGGCGACATTCCTCATCGTACCAGTCATTTTTCAGGGCTTGCTGGAAACCAATAGATTGTTCAGCGGCGGTACGTAAAGAGCAAGAGATGTGGTTCCATTTATCTTAATTTTGCTGTGTTGATTAGAGCTCTCAGAGAGCAGGAGTGCGAGTCGAGTAGCGAAGTGCGTGGCTGTCTGTTGTGATTGCAACTTTCCGACGTCGAGCTTTCCTTGTGTGCCTTTCCGCACGCTTTTTGACGCACAGAGGCGCGTGCGTATCTTGGCTGCGACAAGGTAATGGTCCGAGTCGATGTTGGCTCCTCGGATCGTGCGCACATCTAGGACACTGGAAGCGTGCCTTCCGTCTATCACAACATGGTCGATTTGGTTTCGTGTCTTACCATCTGGAGACAGCCACGTAGCCTGATGTATCCTCCTATGCTGGAACCTGGTACTACAAACTACCATGTTTCGGGCTCCGGCGAAGTCGATCAGTCTCAATCCGTTATCGGACGTTTTCTCGTGGAGACTGACTTTTCTGACTGTGGAACCAAAGATGCCCTCCTTGCCCACCTTGGCATTAAAATCGCCTAGCACGATTTTTATATCGCTCCAGGAGTTCGTAGAAGCAATCATTGGTCCCATCGTCCTTCTCTTCCATCGGGGCATGTGCGCCAATCAGGGAGATGTTGAAGAATCTCGCCTTTATGCGGATTGTGGCGAGACGTTTGTCCACCGGAGTGAACGACAGTACTTTACGGCGAAGTCTCTCCCCACCACATATCCGACACCAAATTTGCGCTCCTTTACATGGCAGCTGTAGTATACGTCGCAAAGGCCTACCGTTTTCCTCCCTTGTCCCGTCCATCGCATTTCTTGGATGGCGGTGATGTCAGCCTTCGCTCTGCCGAGGACATCAGCTAGCCGGGCAGAGGCACCTTCACAATTAAGGGTTCGGACAATCCAGGTGCATGCCCTCAAATCATGGTCCTTAAAACGTTTGCCGTGGTCGTCATCTAAAAAGGGGGTTCCTGTCCGAGGCTTTGCTTTGCTTTTAATTGGAAGTGGTTTCTTACGTGGCGGGTTCCAAGCCCTGCGCACAACCCATTGCTGGGGGGTTGAAATTTTAAATTCGTTTATAAAGCGATCCGCTTGCTCTAAGACAGACGCCCGCTTGCAGCCGCACCTCCTGGTGAACAGACGCTGCGGAATTTAGTGGACCCTTAAACCGAATATGTCGGAGTGGCTCCACTAAAGCTCCCTCTCTATTAGCCGTGACCCATGGCTCCACACGGGTTGGTTACCGTATCTCGCACATGGGTTGCTCACGTTGCCTAGGGTGCACGAACGTGGACGTAAGAGTAGGAATTGAGTACAGCCGGGCAACTGTAACCGCATACCCAGAAGCACCACTGTACCCAATGCGCCATCTACCGGAGAAAAAAAATTGGTTTCTTACTAAAAAATAATAAATTTTAATTACCTTTTTAAAACTGGCTCAAGCATTAAAATTGGAAATGGAAGTAAACGTAAGTCAAAAATAACACTTGAATTCAAAAGAAAATCCAGTGGCAGTACGTTTAGAAAGTTTTTAGTTTTCCTGTCTTTTGTGAAATTTTTTAATAACAGAACAGAAAGCTTACATTAAAAATAAATTCACAAAATTAATATTGTTTCGCAACCAATATGTGGCTTAGCCAAAAATTAGTTAATGTATGTGGGTTTACGGAGACTCATATTCCAAAAATTCCAAATGATTTACATTGCGAACATTGTAAAGGGATACTGTGCAATTTTTGCCACAATAGTTTTTTGTCTATTTAGTTGAATTATCAATGAGTAAATTATTACTCAGTTAAAATTGAATTTATACACACATGAATTAAATATTCTTAAATAAAAAATGTCTAATCATTATATATAAAATCGTGTTTATTTGATTTCCAAGTAGATATAAAATAAAATTTTAATACTTTATCAGCACACTATATTTTGTATGAGTAAACTTCGTCAAAAAAGGGTATAAGACACCCACAGTGAACAAACAACCCTCCTCAAATTTATTTTTTGGCGCAACTTCAGATATGTCAAACTCGCTTTTATGTGTGTGTCAGATGTTATATATATAATTTGGCAGTAACCTATTTGCGCAATGTGTAAAAATTCAGCAATGAAAGGGAGATAGTTTTAGTACAAATGTACGTTGTGCGCATGATTCAATAATAAAAGATTCTGTAATAAAGCGGCTCACTCTTTCCCGCATGACAAATCGGCTCCTTAACTCATGAAGAATGTTGCATATTCTACAGTTTTCACTTGTAATAGCAGTATATTGTAAACTTCTTCATACTAAAACAAAGCGTTGGCATTACTGACTCGTCTGTCTAATTTATATTTTTTTTCACTATTGACATTTGATTTTGTGATTGTGTGAATTCGGGTAAGTTTTACAAAAAATGTATGTTATTTTATAATAATAAAACAATTTTTCAAATATATCTTATAGTTAACCATCAATTATAAAAAGGAGTGATGAAAAAATTTTGTATATATTCCTTAAAATGATGGTGCGTTTGATTGGTCAATATCGTGATAGTATTCAATTTGATTGCGGTACACCTCTGTTTTGTGATTTCCCTTTCTTGTCCAAACGTCATCCGACAAAACGTGAATTTCTACGCCAATTTTTAATCACCGGGATGTGTGTTCACTTTATAAGTACACGCATAAATTTGTTAAAACATGGACCAATGATATGTGACCGCTTTAAAATGGAAAGTGGAAATTATAAGAAAACAGATGAAATCTATTAGCCACGCAACAGTGCAAAATCAATTATTTAATGCTATGGATGTTACTGAATCTATAAGATATTAGTTGAAGCGTTTACAAAAGTGCGAAAACAAATACAGATATGAGGTAACTGCTCGATATTCTTCGCTATATATTGGCTTTTGGCACATCCGCATTTAGTAGTCTGCAAGCAAAAAATATCGAGGAAGTGAAAAAACTTGGATACACGGAAATGAGTAATAATTTACTAGGATTATCATATAACAACAATTGTGATTTAATAAATGAAAAATAATTCTTATCTCACTACAGGCTCGCGTACGCGAACTTCGGAAGTGCAAATGCATGACAAGCAGCGTTATGTGAAGTCGATTCTCGACAATTTGTTTAGCTGACGTTCTTACAGTTACTTGTGTAAACAATTACAAAAATGTGAATAATATTTAAATTAAATGATATGTACATATATAAAATTTCTTTATTTATCTCGTAGTTAAACAGATAAGCTAACATAACCTATAAATGCTTTTGAAACACATTATTCTTTACTCGCTGCCAATGGTTTTCGGTTGTGAATCATTTTATTCTACTTTTTTTTACTCATATGTTCCCATGTTGTAACATAGACGTTACTTTCCAGGTCGTACGGCGTTAAAAAATCATTGTCGGTCTGATAACAAAAACTTCGTTTTTATTAGGGGGGAGGGGGGGTTTAAATTTTGTTACAACGACAAAAACTTGACTGCGCATGCACATTGTTATTCTTTTAAAAAATATCAGTAATTATAAACCTGTTAATATTTGATATCGCATTTCGCAGAATAAACATACTGCAATGGAGTTCTGGAATGCTGTTCTTATACACCAGCAAGCACCACACCATGGTTGACTTTTTTAAAATCATTTTTTATTAATTTTTGCCAATAGAAAAAGAAATTCATTATTTATACATTTTATTTTTGTAAAATAGCAAAGTAAAATCTCGCGGGTATAAGCTAGCTCATATATCAATTAAATAAATACTTAAAAAATAGTATTTAAATACATATTTTACTTCGCACTTTTTTACTACCATTGCGCAAAAATTGATCATATTATTCCCGCCTTTTGCGTACTTACAAATATAGATTTAGGAGTGTCAGAATTTAGCTGTCAGTATGTACAGAACCTTTTATAATTGAATCATGTGTTGTGCACATTCGCAGGTTTTACATGTATTATTTTTTGACGAAGTTTACTTATACAAAATAAAGTGTGCTGATGAAGTATGAAAATTGTATTTCATATCTACTTGAAAATCAATCAAACACGATTTCATTTATAATGATGAGCAATTTTTATTTAAAAATATTTAATTCATGAGTATATAAGTTCAATTTTAACTAAGTAAAAGTTAACTCATTGATTATTCAACTAAAGAGACAAAAAACTATAGTGGCAAAAATTGTAAAGTATCCCTTTACAATATTCGCAATGTTATTCATTTGGCATATTTTGAATATGAGTCTCCGTAAAACCACTTACATTAACTAATTTTTTGGCTAAGCCACTTATAGGTCGCAAAACATTATTAATTTTGTCAATTTATTTCTAATGTAAACCTTCTGTTCGGTAGTTTTTTCGCTATCAAAAAACAAACAAATATCGATATAAAAACTTATAACCAGGGACCGTAACTGTTATGAGTCTTTTCAAAAAAATTACAAAAGATCAGAATAACCTCCAGATTGTTATTTTCTTACTTTTAACCATAAAGTTGAAAGAGATAAATTATTTTTTAACCCATACAATTAAATTCAATTTAATGTGCTATTTTAGGACTTTTGTTTTTTGAACCAGAAATAAAAGTCTTTTTGTGGCAGATATTTTTTCTAGTTTTCGAAACAGTTATACTCGTATTTGGATTTTAATTTTTTGTCTTAAAAAAAAGACCATATATGCCAAAAAATTTAATTGTCTATATAAAAAGTCACATAAAGACAATTATAAGAAGAAAAATATTATAAAAGCCCTTAATTTTAATTTTCGTTTTGAAATACTTTTCTTTAGAATTTTAGTTGAGTCTATCCAGATTTCTATGTTGTGTGCCGAAATTTAACCAACAACAAAATAACGTTTTTTTATTTGTCTTTCTTTTGTTATGTATAAGCGCATTGTTAGGGTGTGTTTATTTTAAAGAACATTATTTTTTCCAAACACTCCGCCAATAAGTTTGTTCTCAAATCACTTAAAACTAACTTTAAGGCTGAAAACGCTCTTTCAACGCTTGTATTATTTTCATTAAAGGAAAAGTCCATCACATTTGGTAATTTGGTAACCGAAGTATTTTTAATTTATTTTAGTAATCATTTTGTTTATGAAAAAGCATTAACAACGTTGACTTTTTACCTTTTTCATCCTATGAAACAGTGATGCGCACATATCTAAGTGATGCCACATATAGTACGCAGGTGTCAACACTTTTTTTTGTTTCATTCTTAAGTCGATAAAACTTGTTATGCTTATGAGTCAATTTTACGATTTCATATGGATATATCATATGGATATATCATTAGTATAAACTCGCATGATAATAAACTCATTGCATTCACTTGTAATAATGTTTCTTTAGGCGAAAGAAGTGTGTTATTGGGGAGACATGGGTCGAAATTTGCGAAAATTGTTTGATAGCATAGCCGTGGACAATACAAATAATTGCAAGTACTCGTATATGCAAAACTCTGTACCGTGTTGACTTTTTGACAAATTTGAAGCGACATCTAATAAAAAAACATAATGTGGAATATGAAAGAAAACAAAACTCTGAAGATGTTGAAGTGCCCGAGAAAAAAATTAAGTTTTCTATGACTGTGTCAAAAACTGAAGTCGAGAAAGCATGCGTTCAGCTGGTTACAGTGGAAAAACTTCCTTTTTCTTTTTTTTATTCGGAACCGCTTAAAATATTAATGCAAAAAATTTTTCATGGAATAAATATGACCCCTGTGATTTCAAGAAACATTATGGATTTAATTGAATCTCAATACAAAAAAGAACGAGAATGGATTAAAAAAATACTTAAAAACAAATAAACTTTGAAAACCGATGCAGCAACGAGACATCGACGAAGCATACTCGGCATTCATGTTCATTTTTTTCATAATAACAAAATTTTAATTAAAACACTTGGACTGATTGAACTTACAAAACGCCATACAGCAGAAAATTTATAAACAGTTTTGAGTAGTTTCGATATTAATAAAAAAAAAGTTACTCCATTACCACCGATAATGGGCGGAATATGCTGAAAGCGGTTGAGCTTCTCGGTGAAGTAAGTCAACCAGAGGAGCAAATTGGTGAAAACGGTGTTCTATTGGGCCTCAACATTCATTCCATTTTATCCGTAAAATGTGCAGCACATTTATTACAATAAGTTGAGAAGGATTTTTTTAATGGTGCTCAATTTGACGAAGTTATTCAACGCGCTCGGAATCTGGCAAAAACTTTGCGTACAGCTTCATTCAGGATTGTCTTAATTCATTTGCAAGTTCGGTCAGTAAATAATTATTATAATAAATATTTTAGAAATCTAATTTCAGAACTAGGCTCGCTGGAATTCGACGTATAAAATGTTAAAAAAGTTAATGGCACATAAATCATTTTGCCGCAAAAATATAGACGCAACTTTGGATCTCTCTTAAACTTAGTGGGGAAAATAAAAGTAGTTATAAATTTGATGGATGGTATATGTTCGCGCCTAACTGGCAACTCTATTGTAAAGTCATGCTAGTTTGGAAGTACTGATCCTTACTTTGTAAGCACTGATTAATAAGCTGTCAAAAAATCCCTTCTTTTTACTTCCTTCTTCGTTTTTTTTTCCATTAAACGCATCGATGAAATCAAACGTTCTTTTTTCGTCTTATTTAATCCGCTAAATCATAATTAGTTTTCAACCGCATTTAATCGCAAACATTCTGGTCCTTCGAGCCGGATATCGAAGTCGTGTTATTTTTATTTTAACCGCGCGATTCGCTATATTTCTGCAAAAAATTACATAGCCTATAAAACATTCGCATTGCACGTACATGCAAATGTCTTCGCTCAAGGTTCGCGAGTCTTCTTTAAACGCTATCAAGCGTCATTTGCAGTCGAGTAAGGCAGATGTTCTTGCCGTGGACGTCGAAGTGCTGTCTACGCATATACAATTATTGGAAGAGCAGTGGGTTCGTTTCTGCGAAGCTCAACAAGAAGTGGAGCTGACGTGTGGCGACGAGAATGCTCAAATAGAAGAACAATCTCGTATACAAGGTGAGGAGGGGTATATAACCTCAAAGGCTAACTTTAAACGTCTTATGTCTTCGCACAAGCAACCACCACCTCCTAATGCCGTCTCGGTTTCACATTCATCCACACCGCTGCCAAAGCTACAGCTGCCATCGTTTTGTGGCGATCCAACTGAATGGTTATCCTTTCACGACTCATTTTGTTCGCTAGTTAATGCCAACGCATCTTTGTCGGATGGACAAAAACTCCAGTATCTTCGGAACTGTCTGAAAGGTGAAGCGTTTAATTTGATGAGTAGTTTACCAGTGTGTGACACCAACTATCGCGAAGCATGGGACTTGTTGACCTCAAGGTACAAGGTCGTACGAGTCATGGTGGACAGCCACATACGGGCTCTGTCATCTATAGAGAAGGCGAGTAAAGACTCGGCAAAGGCAATAAAACAAGTGTTTAACGCTACATTGCAGCATGTTGGTGCGCTACGCGCACTTGGATGACCAACTGAGTTTTGGGATGACTGGCTCATCCACATAACTGTATCCAAATTGGCATACGAAACACGCAAGCAATGGGAGTTGTCGCTTGTGGCTGACGAGTTGCCGTCGTTCAACGCCCTCCGTGAATTTCTCGAAACTCGTGCGCGCTCGCTGGAGATGATACCGCTTCCATTCGCCAACACAAAGGTAATCGCAAAAAACGTTTTACACACCACATGTACACAAGCGGATGTAGCCGGCGTCGGTAAGACGTGCGCTTGCTCCTATTGTAGTGGCGACCACAAAATATACGCTTGTTCGAAGTTTAGCCAACTAGACGCGAAAACTAAACTTTCGGCCATCACATCGCAAGGCGCTTGTATAAACTGCCTAAGCAGAGGGCATAGTTTTGCTAAATGCCGCAGTTCCTCGTCGTGCCGTATTTGTCAGAAGCGCCATCACACGCTATTACACGCCAGTTTAAACAACACACAGGAATCAATCCCTACAAGCGCAACAAGTCAGAACATTAGCGTCACGTCATATTACGCTGATGCTGATCGTTTCACCTTGTTGGCAACCGCCGCAGTCTTAGTGCAAGATGACGCTGGTCGCTGGCAACCAGCTCGCGCTCTCCTCGACAACGGATCACACGCTTCATTCATAACCGAGGCGTGCGCTCAGCGACTTCGACTTCCCAGACGATCTTCATCCGCTCATGTCACGGGTATAGGAGCTGGTCAAGGCTGCCGTACAAAAGGAGAAGTAACCTTACGCATATCACCGCTATCATTAGACACAAAGTTCCAAGTGAGTACACTCATTTTACCGAAAATTACTAATGATCTTCCATCAACCTCTGTACCGACGCAACCGTGGCCGCACATTATCGATTTACCACTGGCTGACCCAAGCTTCGCAAAACCTGGGCCCGTGGATATTCTAATCGGCATGGACGAAATGGACAAAATCCTACTAAATGGGTTAAGAAAGGGTCAACATGGCACGCCTATGGCGCAAAACACCGTATTCGGTTGGGTGTTGCTCGGAAACGCAACCAGCTCACAAAGGCAGTTCACATCTATAACCACCTTGCACTGCGACACGCAATTAAGCGAGCTAGTCAACAAGTTCTGCGAACTCGAAGAGTTACGCCCGAGAAAGCATTACACTCCCGAAGAAGTCACTTGTGAACAAATTTACGACGATACTACCGAGCGAGCTACCGATGGTCGCTACATCGTGCGGTTGCCGCTGAAGAAATCAGTTCCGATAGGTGAATCAAGAAGTACTGCCGTCCGAGCATTACTCCGTATGGAGAAGAAGTTTGCGGTTAACAAGCAACTCCATCGAGAATATTGTGAATTCATGGCAGAACTTATTGACTTGGGTCATATGGAGCTAGCTGGCCCTGTGACCGACGACACGTACTACATGCCCCACCACGCCGTGGTAAAACATTCGAGTGTTACGACTAAGCTCAGGGTAGTATTCAATGCATCCATGAAGACATCCTCCGGAAACTCGCTCAACGATGCTCTGATGGTAGGGCCGCAGCTACAGCAAGACTTATTCTCCGTCTTAGTTCGCTTTCGCACGCACCGCTATGGGTTGATCGCGGACATCGAGAAGATGTACCGCCAGATTTATGTAGCTAAACATGACGCTGATTATCAACGTATAGTATGGCGCGACAATCCATCGCAACCAATTCGCGACTATCGCCTCCTAAGAGTAACCTATGGGGTGGCCTCGGCATCTCATCTTGCTGTGAAATCGTTGCATCGCGCTGCGATGGATGCGGGAGATGAATATAAGAGAGTCGCTGATGTCATTACAACAGATTTCTATATGGACGACTTGCTAACGGGGTCCGATTCTCTACATGACTTAGCCACGCTTCATAGGGATGTCTCGCGGGTATTGTCTCAGCGCGGCTTCGAACTGCGAAAATGGGCTACTAATTGTCAGCCTTTACGGGAACGAATACCGCACATCTCCAAGCAAGTGTCGCATCTTTTAGCCGATGGAAGCGAAATCCGCACTCTGGGCTCCGTTTGGAATACCGATAATGACTTTCTTTCTATTGCTGTCAATCTCCAAGAGTTGCCTAACAAGATTACAAAGCGCGTGCTGCTCTCCGACTCAAGCAAAATATTCGACCCGCTTGGACTAGCCGCGCCCTGTACAATTCGCGCTAAAATTTGGTTACAAAGGACATGGCGTTCAAACGTTGATTGGGACGAGTTGGTACCGTCGAACATAGCAGAAGATTGGTTGGCGCATCGAGGTGAGCTGCCTAAGCTTTCATCGCTTAAGCTAAGACGTTGGCTGGGCACGAGTTCGGTAGTGGACGCGGAATTTCATATATTTACGGATGCTTCGGAATCCGCTTATGCAGCTGCGCTTTATTGCAGAACGCGAAAAGCAGACGGTGATGTAGAAGTTGTATTAGTTGCTGCAAAGACAAAGGTAGCGCCTGTAAAGGTCGTTTCGTTGCCGCGCTTAGAGCTATGTGCTGCTCATCTGGGCGCAAGGCTGGTACGTCAAGTTCAATCTTGCTTTGCCTGCAAGCTCGGAAAGTTGTACCCTTGGACAGATTCCACAGTCACGTTGGCGTGGTTACAAGGTACTCCAGGTCGCTGGTCCGTCTTCGTCGCCAATCGCGTAGCGGACGTGCAGGAAGTGTTGCCGGGTAACCGTTGGAGACACGTCGCGTCGGAACATAATCCTGCGGATTGCGCCTCGAGAGGCCTCACGGCTACGCAGTTGCTCGCACACCCGCTATGGTGGCATGGCCCGCCTTGGCTGCGTGCTTCCAGCGAACCTTGGCTTAATCCCGCAATACAACTCAACACGAACCTCGAGCTAAAATCGAACAAGATGTCACATCTAGCTCAAACTACCGATGAATGGGATCTTTTGACGAGATACCACTCATTTACCAAGCTCAAGAGAATAACCGCTTACGTAATCCGCTTCGTACGAAATTTACGAATCGTCACCTTCCCTCACTTTAATGCAGAGAAACAAAGACAAGGTCCGTTAACCTGTGCAGAAATTCAAAAAGCTGAATTAGTTTTGGTAAAGTATGTCCAATATAACGCATTCGAGCAAGAAGTTTTCAATTGCAGATCAAGGAAGCCGATACCCGTCCGGAGTAGCCTCGTACGTTTGCAGCCGTTCCTGGACCAAAAGGATGTTCTACGTGTTGGAGGTCGTATTCAAAACGCCACGCTCTCTAACGACGCCAAGCATCCAATAATCTTGCCTAAGGGGTCTTCGTTGGCAAAGATAATCGCCGCCGAAGTTCATATCACAACGCTACATGCCGGACCGCAGATGATGCAGACTATGCTTCAACGACGGTTCTGGGTGCCAGGTATTCGAAACCTTGTTCGAGGTATATACCGTAAATGTGTTCGCTGCAAGCGCCTCAATCGTAAGCCTCTGCAGCAGCTCATGGATCAACTTCCGCTCAGTCGCGTTATTTGTACGCGTTGCTTTCTTCACAGTGCTGTCGACTTCGCTGGGCCTTACGCTTTGAAATTCTCAAATGGAAGAGGTGCTAAGTCAACAAAGGCGTACATTTGCTCGTTTATATGTATGAGTACAGGTGCGATGCACTTGGAGCTGGCAGGTGACCTCTCGTCGGTTGCATTTATTGCTGCCTATAAACGTTTTACCAACCGAAGGGGGCATTGTCAGCGTATTTACTCCGACAACGGAACAAATTTCGTTGGCGCTGAAAGGGAGTTACGCGGCGCATATGAACGTTGCATCAATGACGTTAAGTTGGCTTCGTACTTCGCTGACACGCAGACCACTTGGCATTTTAATCCGCCCAGCGCTCCCCATATAGGCGGATATTGGGAGGTGGGCATAAAACGCGTCAAGTACCACTTGAAGCGTGCACTAAATTCATCACTGCTGGCGTATGAAGAATTTGCAACTGTGCTAACCGAGGTCGAGGCTTGCGTGAACTCTCGTCCTATCTGTTGGATATCCACAAACGTTGACGATTTTGAAGTTTTGACGCCGGGACATTTTTTAGTAGGCGAACCACTGAAGACTCTTCCCGATCCTGATGCGGAAACCTTCAAAGGTTCTCTTTTCCAGCGATGGCAAGTCATCACGGCGATAAGACGACACTTCTGGAAGCGCTGGCGTGACGAGTATCTCGTTAACCTTCAGCAACGAACAAAATGGTTTCGCTCAATGCCAAATTTGCAAAGGGATGATGTGGTTGTCATACACGATAACATCGCCCCACCGACCAAGTGGAAACTTGGACGCGTACTAGATAGCCATCCCGGTTCGGACGATTTAGTGCGCGTTGTCCGCGTGAAGACAGCAGAAGGTGAACTCTTGAGGCCTGTAACGAAGCTATCGCTGTTGCCAACAAAAACCGATATATTTTCTAATTAATTTTACGCAATGTCAAACTTAAATTGTAATACATTTAATCTAATTTTGAACGGTCGTTCAAGGCGGCCGGTATGTTCGCGCCTAACTGGCAACTCTATTGTATAGTCATGCTAGTTTGGAAGTACTGATCCTTACTTTGTAAGCACTGATTAATAAGCTGTCAAAAAATCCCTTCTTTTTACTTCCTTCTTCGTTTTTTTTTTCCATTAAACGCATCGATGAAATCAAACGTTCTTTTTTCGTCTTATTTAATCCGCTAAATCATAATTAGTTTTCAACCGCATTTAATCGCAAACAGTATATATTGCTACGCAGAAACTGCAGGTTGAGCAATTATGTATGTATATATGGCTGATTTTTATAAGCTTTGGTTAGAATTGAAGCTCGAAGTGCAATCAAACGATAACAACGAAAATTTGCTAAACTGCATTTAAAGTCGTGAAAAAAGCTTCAAGAGAATCCTACCATATTGGCCGCTATATTTTTGGATCCCCATCTAAGATGCTAATAAAGTTCCCATAAAACAAATGCACGCATTTGAAGGAAGTAATAACCTGCATTCTGACTCTAGAAAGAGAAGTAAGTGTGGCTGACTTCGTAAATGCATATTGCAAAGCATAATGAGAAAGCATAATGTTCATTTACAACACTGCTTTATTTTCTGACAATGCAGTGTGTTCATTTGCTAATGGCAACTCTTTTTCATGTGCATTATTTGACAAATTTTATTTATGCATTTATATTGGAAATGGCCGCATTATCACCAAAGCACCTAAGTAAAATTAAATAAAAACCCAGAATTTTCTACAAAATTTTCAAATTTTAGCAAAAGGAAATGGAAACACGAGCGAAAATTGCTCCTCATTACAACTAGGTTGCGGAATGAAGGAGATTTCATATCAAATAAAAGAAAGAAAAATTCCATTTGGGAGCAGGTTCTCAAAGAAATCAAAGACGTAGAGGCAACGTATCATTTTACCAAAGATGAAATAATAATTGCTAGATGTTGGTTCTGCCAATTCTATTGCGTTTATTAACAAATTTTTTAAGATTGCGCTCATTATTAAAACTTTGACAGTTCTCAAATTGATGCTTTGCATAGCTGCGTTCATAAACATCTGTAATATTTATTGCATAGGTTTATAAAGCAGTAATGCCACACATTTAGGTTTTGCATTAGTTGCGCAATAATTCGCAGTTAATGCTTTGCAATATGCATTTACGAAGTCAGCCTGTTTCTTAAATTACACGGTGCTACAGTGGTTTTGCTTTTTTGAAGTCACAAAGTGGAGGTTCTTGGTCTGGTCGAATACAATACAAAACCTTCTCAGGTTGACGACCCAACTTCTCCTAACGAATGTTTGCAAAGCACAAGTGCTAATGCTGCAAATATTCCTCTTTCACCGCCTGTTTTTGAGGAAAGTGTATCGCAAAGTTCACTTCTTGGACAATAATTAGGTTACTTAATCGTATTGGAAGACGTGATGAAGACATAAAAGATGAAATAATGAAAAGATCGTTCCTGCTGACCGCACAAGAGTACGGTGGTACACTGTGATACCACTGGCGTAAGTCATGCATTCCCTCCCTCCCTTTTTTTTCAAAAATTTAACCATTCTGTGCGTTTAATATAGAGTAGAAAGTTAGAAATGCTTGCCGAATTCAAGTCGGCTAGACAATCCAAAAAGTAACTTTTGAAAAATTTGCTGCGCGTCTTGGCCAAGCCGGGGCAGTGGCAGAGATAGTGCTCAATGCTCTCCACCTCCTCCTCGTTTCGGCAATTGCGGCAAAAATCATTTGTTGGGTAACCTAGTCTTTCCCCATGCATGCCCATAAGGCAGTGCCCGGTTATGACCCCAACTACTAATCTGAGAGAGGAGCGGCCAAGCATAGTGAGAGCTTTAGAGCGCTTCCGATCAACTTCTGGCCAGATTTGTCTGGTAATGTGGCAGGTGGGCTCCGATGCCCACCTTAAATTGACCTTACCCATAAGCTCAGATCTTAGTCTGTGTTTATAGGATGCTAGGGGTAAACCCACCTCTTGAGCAGAGTTTATTACAGGTAGTTCCGTCCCTTTCCTTCATCAGCCAGGCAGTTGCCAGGAATGTCTTTATGGCCAGGGACCCATAACACATACGGAGCACATATCTGCCAGCTGGTTTAAAACCGCTCTGCATTCAATGGCTACCTTGGAGGTTATAACGTAGGAGTTTAAAGATTTGATAGCAGCCTGTCTGTCAGAATAAATAGTGATGCCTCGTTCTTAAGAGGTGCACGTTGTAAGGCCACGACCTGCTTCCATTATTGTGATTAGTTCGGCCTGAAACACGCTACAGTGGTCCGGTAAACGAAGACTGAGGTTTAGATCGAGTTCACTTGAGTGAATCCCGCTGCCTACTCTTTCGTTTAACTTAGAGCCGTCTGTGTATACAGCCGTCGACTCTGGATCCAGGTCCACGATACCTATTCATACGCTCCTCTCTGGGATTCTTATGGAGAACCTATTTCCAGAAAAAGGAGGGTGTAAAGTGTAATCCAACTTTCTCGGGTTATCGGGCAGAGTTCCCAGGGCCTTTGAGTGCCCATAGTCAAGATTTCTCCACGAAAGGATCGTATTACGACGACCCCGTAAAAAAGGATGGGTCTTATCACAGTTGTGTACATCCAGTGTACAATGTGTGGCTTTATTTCCCATTTCTTCCCCACGGCCGTCTTACAGGCATAAAGAGCAACAATGGCTTTCTTGGAGCGGTCTTCAATGTTCCGCCCCCAGTCGAGTTTTCTATCTATTTGACCTCGGTTGAAAGACTAAGTACCATTCCGTTTAAAGATAGTAATTTGAAGTCGGGGATTTTATAAGTCGTCAGCATATGCCACGACCTAGCAGCCAGTGCCCTTCAGGTTTAAGAGTAAGTCGTTTACAGTAAGGTTCCAGAGTAAAGGTGACAAAACACCTCTCTGGG
Organism: Philophylla caesio; assembly: GCA_963971545.1. Classification (NCBI taxonomy): domain Eukaryota; kingdom Metazoa; phylum Arthropoda; class Insecta; order Diptera; family Tephritidae; genus Philophylla; species Philophylla caesio. Next base: position 154,253,779 of record OZ020604.1, on the reverse strand, counting down.
GTGTACCTCTAGCTACATGTTTGGATTTAGAGTTGTCCCCTATTATGTATTATTGGGAGAGAAACACATTTTTTTATCCAAATTTATTTTCTTTAACGAAAATAGTACAATGTGTACCCGCTACACAAGTAAGCTTTGAAAGAGAGTTTTCAGCCGTTAAAGTTAGTTTTAAGTGGTTTCAGAATAAATTCATCAGCGGACAGTTGGAAAAAATAATGTTCTTAAAAATAAACACACCCTAATAATGCGCTTATACATAACAAAAGAAAGACAAATAAAAAAACGTTATCTTGTTGTTGGTTAAATTTCGGCACACAACATAGAAATCTGGATAGACTCAACTAAAATTCTAAAGAAAAGTATTTCAAAACGAAAATTAAAATTAAGGACTTTTATAATATTTTTCTTCTTATAATTGTCTTTATGTGACTTTTTACAACGGCAATTAAATTTTTTGGCATATATGGACTTTTTTTTAAAACAAAAAAATTAAAGTCCAAATACGAGTATAACTGTTTCGAAAATTAGAAAAAATATCTGTCACAAAGAGACTTTTATTTCTGGTTCAAAAAATAAAAGTCCTAAAATAACACATTTAATTGAATTTAATTGTATGGGTTAAAAAATAACTGGCACTTCTTGCATTTTAAGTCGAAATTTACAATCAAAACGAATTTGAGAAGAGCTCAAAAAATTAATCATTTTGGTATAAGGAAGTATGTGTAGGCGATGGCTTTCACATAATGATTATTTGGTTTAAAATTTTTTACATAACAGTTATTTTCGGTCCCTGCTTATAACTTTTTGATGTGTAAACATCTATAGCCGCGGTAGGGCAAATCTCTTACGCTAATACTACCATAAAAACTCCATATAAAAAAAAGTAAGACGTTTTTGATTGGTCAAGAACGACTCTGTGGGAAAATGCGTGTGCCGTCTGACGTATGTGTTAGTATTATATTGACCCAGAAAGCAAAATCAATTATCTTTGTGTTGCATGCAATTAGGCGCATAATTTTTATAAACTATGCGGCTTAAAGCATAGGGTGTTCTCTAAATTTAGATTGACACAGTTTAATCGGTTTGCTGGTGCACGGGAATTAGGAAACAATTTTCAGTGGCATTCACTTATCTTGGGTGGAGATTTTAATTTTAATTTCGCGGAAACAGAAGCGGTACCACTCAATAAATTTTTGTTTGATGCATTCTTTCTATTATTCATAGTTTTATACTTAAGCACCAAAAAAATTCATTTCTCCTTGAAAAATTGCAAATTGCTCATTATTCTCTTCCCACTATTCTCCCCCTATTCTTTGTTTATTATTACTCAAGATATTTCATCCGCAACGGGATTGCGCAATCTTGTATTCTATCATTCTTGGTTTGATGGAACACCCTGCACCTTTGAGTTGCATGCAATTAGGCGCAAATTTTTACAAACTGTGTGCAAAGAACGTACATTATCTACGTTCTTTGCTGAGTGAATTAGAGCACAGCGTGTTCTCTAAATTTTGATTGAAATTCCCTTATTCGCTTTGCGTTGGTACTACTTTTGAACAGCTGATCGCTTTGTGTTTCTACAACTCAGCTGATTGGTGTTCTTTAAAACAATAAATTAAACGTTTAAACTGGAGGTATATAACCGAAATGCAGGTAATATTCATGTTTCTAAATAAATTACAGGTCAAATACTAATATTAATTATTATTGTAGAGAACATCGCAATCATTAAGAAGATCCAGAAACGCTGGATATCAACGTGCCTACCGAGAACGTTAACGCCAAAAAGAAATTAATAGGCTACGTGGACATTTACAGCAGCAACAACAACATTTACAACAGCAACAACAACCAAATTACCAAAACATTGAATTGCAATATGAGCATAATCTTAACCATGTTAATGCCCATAAACAATTTAAATTAAAAATGATCGACAACGACTTTGGATACGCATGCGCTGTGTGTGATAAATTGTGGTTTAAAAACGACCTTAAAGCTATGCCTGCTGGCCGTTTTTTCCAGACTACTTACCAGTATTGAATCAAAGGTGTACGTTTCTTATTTTAGCTATCATAAGCCTATTTAAACTATTGCAACATAAATAATAAAATAAATTAAATTTTAAAAATTAAACAAGATAAATATGTATGATTGACTTAACCCTTGAATGCCCATGATACCTTTAAAGATACAACCATTATTAACGAGATTGTAAAGTATTATATAGGGGTTAATATTTCTAAATACTGCAAATTTAACAGTTTACACATCTACCTTGAGTTCAAACACTCACATCTTTTTTAATTAACTGAGGGCGGTGATTGTTTAGTACCTCACTGCTGAATAAAGTTTTAATCGCTGAGTGGTCGTGAATTATTTTATTTTAAAAGGCTGTACCTAAATTTTGGAAAAGTTTATTCGCTAAAACTAGTTTTGCAGTTTTCACCTGGCTTTTGTTCAGTAATTGTCTCAAATTTTTTCTGATATTATACAAATATTGCAGACGTCTACAGATGTTGTTAGAAATGGTCCCATATTTTTGTGTGTTACGAGCGATGGCATTTCATCGCCTAGCAATTGGTCTTGACAGATTGGGCATATTATTTTTATTTGCATTGCGCATGCAAAGCAATATTTTTTGCTTTATCTCTTGTTTTTTCACAAAAACAGAATCTGTGCGACATTTCTGCAATTTATTGTATTCAAAAATTTCACAAAATACAGGAAAATTCAAAAACTTTCTAAAGGCCATGCCACATAAAACTTCTGCTTCGCTTTACGTCAGAGTTTAGCTTTGACAGCAAAGATGAATACATGCAATTTCCCACATAGGCAACACCGTCGCCAAAGCGAAGCGAAATCTTGGGCAACTCTCATCTTTTCGCTGACTTTGACAGTTCGCTCTTACCAATTTTGTTTATTTCTGACATAAATACAAAATTTAACTGAACTAAATGCTTAAATATACATATATGGATGTATATACATATGTGATGATTTACTAAAGGCTTTTTCTTTTATAATAGAGGAGCATTGCAGAGCACGGTGGAAGTCACTTCGTGACCGGTTCGTGCAGGAGGTGGAAGCAAAGATATAATTCCCTTACCCACATTTTCCGCCTTGATATGTTTTTTAAACATAATAAGGCTTCGTGGAGTAAAATAACTATTAACAACACTTCCATAATGTCCATAATTATGCCGAATGTATGTAAATATGTTTATAAAGTTCCGTGCGATTTTCACAACTCACAATAAACAAACGAAAAGTATGTATTGTCAAAGTTTTATTGTGGCATACCTTTTGCGTTTATCGCTTTTCTGACAAAGTTACAAATGTCACGTAAAGCGAAGCAAGTCTTATGTGGCATGGCCTTAAGCGCACCGCCACTGGATTTTCTTTTGAATTCAAGTGTCATTTTTGACTAACGTTACTCGGTTTTCCTTTTCTAATTTTATATATCTGTACTGCCAATACATAAGTATTACATTAATGCGCACAACGCATGATTCAATTATAAAAGGTTCTGTACTTACTGACAGCTAAATTCTGACACTCCTAAATCTATATTTGTATTTTGTAAGTACGCAAAAGGGGGGAATAATATGATCAATTTTTGCGAAATGGTAGTAAAAAAGTGCGAAGTAAAATATGTATTTAAATACTATTTTTTAAGTATTTATTTAATTGATATATGAGCTAGCTTATACCCGCGAGATTTTACTTTGCTATTTTACAAAAATAAAATGTATAAATAATGAATTTCTTTTTCTATTGGCAAAAATTAATAAAAAATGATTTTAAAAAAGTCAACCATGGTGTGGTGCTTGCTGGTGTATAAGAACAGCATTCCAGAACTCCATTGAACATAAGTATGTTTATTCTGCGAAATGCGATATCAAATATTAACAGGTTTATAATTACTGATATTTTTTAAAAGAATAACAATGTGCATGCGCAGTCAAGTTTTTGCCGTTGTAACAAAATTTAAACCCCCCCTCCCCCCTAATAAAAACGAAGTTTTTGTTATCAGACCGACAATGATTTTTTAACGCCGTACGACTTGGAAAGTAACGTCTATGTTACAACATGGGAACATATGAGTAAAAAAAAAGTAGAATAAAATGATTCACAACCGAAAACCATTGGCAGTCACCATAAACGGGGCGAGTAAAGAATAATGTGTTTCAAAAGCATTTATAGGTTATGTTAGCTTATCTGTTTAACTACGAGATAAATAAAGAAATTTTATATATGTACATATCAGTTAATTTAAATATTATTCACATTTTTGTAATTGTTTACACAAGTAACTGTAAGAACTTCAGCTAAACAAATTGTCGAGAATCGACTTCACATAACGCTGCTTGTCATGCATTTGCACTTCCGAAGTTCGCGTACGCGAGCCTGTAGTGAGATAAGAATTATTTTTCATTTATTTAATCACAATTGTTGTTATATCATAATCTTAGTAAATTATACTCATTTCCGTGTATCCTAGTTTTTTTACTTCCTCGATATTTTTTGCTTGCAGACTACTAAATGCGGATGTGCCAAAAGCCAATATATAGCGAAGAATATCGAGCAGGTACCTCATATCTGTATTGGTTTTCGCACTTTTGTAAACGCTTCAACTAATATCTTATAGATTCAGTAACATCCATAGCATTAAATAATTGATTTTGCAGAATGTTGCGTGGCAAATAGATTTCATCTGTTTTCTTATAATTTTTCTTGGAATGAGCACAACACGACTTCTTTTTACGCCGCGCATGTAATACACTTTCAAGCGATCCCATATCATTGGTCCATGTTGTAACAAATTTATGCGTGTACTTATAAAGTGAACACACATCCCGGTGATTAAAAATTGGCGTAGAAATTCACGTTTTGTCGGATGACGTTTGGACAAGAAAGGGAAATCACAAAACAGAGGTGTGCCGCAATCAAATTGAATACTATCACGATATTGGCCAATCAAACGCAGCATCATTTTAAGGAATATATACAAAATTTTTTCATCACTCCTTTTTATAATTGATGGTTAACTATAAGATATATTTGAAAAATTGCTATATTATTATAAAATAACATACATTTTTTGTAAAACTTACCCGAATTCACGCAATTACAAAATCAAATGTCAATAGTGGAAAAAATTATAAATTAGACAAACGAGTCAGTAATGCCAACGCTTTTTTTAGTATGAAGAAGTTTACAATATACTGCTATTACAAGTGAAAACTGTAGAATATGCAACATTCTTCATGAGTTAAGGAGCCGATTTGTCATGCGGGAAAGAGTGAGCCGCTTTATTACAGAATCTTTTATTATTGAATCATGCGCACAACGTACATTTGTACTAAAACTATCTCTCTTTGCTGAATTTTTACACATTGCGCAGATAGGTTACTGCCAATACATAAGTATTATATACATACATATATGTATATGGTTGTTGTACAGAGACTCGAAATCAAATTTTTTTGATTCGTTTCAAAACATGTTTCGGTTTTTTTTTAATTATAGTTCATTTGACAAAAATTATATACCTTTAAATTATATGCTATGAGCCAACATTAGAAATATTCATCAAAACAGTTAACAAAAAAATTCTAAATGAACGACATTGCAAATATTGTAAAAACATCCCTACCATTTTGAGGTGAGCGTACCATTTAGTTGAATAGTAAATGATTTTTGTTTTGTAGCCACTGTGGTCGAGTGGGTAGCGGTGCGTGCTATTACTCGATATGCTGGGTTCGAGGTTCGAGTCTCAGCCAGGGCAAGTACAATTTAAATGATAGAAACGTTTTTTTTTTCTAATAGCTGTCACCTCTCGGTAAGTAAACATCGCCTAAAAAGGGTTAGGGCCGGTATTACAATGCATTTTTAAGTCGAACTTAAGTCTAGTTTAAGATTTTGCGTTTCACCAACCAAATCTTAAGCTCTTCTTAAGTCGGCGAATTTCTCAGCTTAAACTGATCTTATCTTTGCGAACAGCTGATCATTGCTTGTCAAATAAAATTGTAAAGACTTAAATACAAATATTTGAAAAAATCTAAAGAATTTTCGAAATATGGAATTTGATTTTAGTAGTGAAGTTATAAATATTATTGTATTAAGGAGAACTAAAGTAATTTCAATTGTCGATGAGAAAGATTTTCGCCACCAATTTTATTTCAATAATGCTTGGAATGTCCTTAAATTGATAATATCGAGTTAAGGCATAAGGCTATCAGGTATATGTATCCTTTATTATTTCCAAAAAAACATAAACTACTTAAATTTATCTCAGGAACCATGCTTTGTGTTTGGAAAGTATGTTTTTATTAGCATTTCGACAAAGCTACTGTCTCACGAGCCATAACATACAAGTTTACGTCACACCCTATAGCATTGTTGAGAGAAAATTTATAAAACTCCGACAAAGAGAAAAAAGGACAGCGTCAAAATTTAGTTTGCCCCTAGATTACCCACCAAGTAAATCTAATTCGGAGCGAAATTGCCTCTTCTCTTTGTATTTTGAATTTTGTTTAAATTAAATAAATCTATTTCTGTAATATTTGAACTTGAAAATACTTTTTTAATTAACCGCACACAAAAAAAAATTTATATGAGTTATTTTCTATTTGAACAAATTTCAAAATATCAAAAAAGCAATTTCTTGTGGTGCTACCATATTTCTGAATTAAATATTTCCCATACTTAAGTCTCCATTGTGAAACGCAAATGTGTGCAAAATCTTAAACTGGTCTTAGCTAAGATTTGTCTTAACTAGAACTTAAGTTCAACTTAACGTTCATTTGTATCAAAGTTATCTCCCTTTGATTTCTGAATTCTAACACATTGCGCAGATAGGTTTATTTAAACTTATTATTATTATTAATTCTGCAAAATGAAGTGTGCGGTACTAAATTGTCAGACTGGATACAAAGTTAAGGCATCAGAGTGCAGCTTATTTTCTTTTCCGGTGGACACCGTCTTAAGAAAAAAATGGATAGCATTTTGGATATCATTATCATGTCGGCACAATATTTACTACATCAATCTTGTATAAGTATTATATATACATACATATGTATGCCGCCACCATCACTGATTTTTCTCTCAGCTCTATTGTCGCAAGCTTGTATTTAATCAATCTTGCTTTGTGCAGCTACTCGCCAACAAAAAAAATGTATCAGCTGACACGACCTAACTATCTTATCTCGTCACAAAATAGCAGGTCCCTCCATTTGTGGTATAATATAAAGACGCACACCACAAATGGTAGGAGAAGCTCGGCCAAACACTGAGCTATATAGTGTACGCGCCAAAAATTATATTATATTATATAGATTTAAAGATTGGGTTCTTTCATGTCCCTGTGGCAAAATCCAGCAGAAAATTCACCTCATTCGTAACCCAAGGTGGCCAGTACCAATTTTGTAAGGTGCCGTTTGGTCTGTTCAATTCGCTTGGAAATTTCCAGAGGCATATAAATACGATTTTTAGAAATTTGACACGAAAGGGCATTGCACTACCGTATATGGATGACATCATAATTCCAGCTAAAGACGAAAACCAAGTGCTAGATAATCTTGAGCTTGTACTTAACACTTGCCGTGTATACGGCTTGCAGTTGAATATTAAAAAATGCCAGTTCTTAAAGAGTAAAGTAACATTCCTCGGTTATGTTATTGAAAACCAAAAGCAGCGTGCATCGCCAGAGAAAATCGAAGCTGTATTTAATTACAAAATACGCAGACGCAGAAACAATTTCTCAGCTTCTTGGGGTTAGCAGGACATTTTAGAAAGTTCATAGCAAATTATGCAGTTATTGCGAAGCCCTAACAGACATGACAAAACAAAATAGTTAATTTCAGATTGGGTACCAAGAAGAACAAACGTTTAATTTTCTAAAAAAGGCACTGATTGAAAGTCCTGTGCTTGGTCTTTATAATCAAAAATACGAAACTTAATTACACACTGACGTTTCAATAGACGGGCTCGGAGCTGTTCTAATGCAAAAATCTCCTGACGATGGGCAGCTACATCCAATATACTATATGAGTAGGAAGACTACAGATGCGCAAAAAAAATTCACAAGCTACGAACTTGAAATACTTGCTGTGGTAGAGGTAGATGTAGTTAAGTTCAGAGTGTACTTATTAGGCATTCGATTTAAATTAGTTACTGTAACGCATTCACAGGGGGTCTCTGATGGGGGTGCTCGACTTGCACACACGCGACACTCCAAATCGTCGACTCGTAGGTGCTCAGTCACTCGGTGACTGACACCCCCCTTGTACTAGGGGCCTCCCCGTGGTGACACCTGGTAACGCTTTGGCGGCTAATTCGAGCGGCGACCCCTCCAAAACCCCTCATACCCGCAATTCCTACTCAGGCCTACTCCAGTACCCAACTTCCCCCTCCCCTTTTTGTATATTTACAGGGCCGGATCAAGGTGTCAAACGACCCGTGCCGAGGATCAGCCTGGCTGGGGGCCCTTACAAAAGCCCAGTCTCAAACGGAGTGCTCCGGATACCGGGCAACCTTCGGAGGTAACTAGCCTTACCCGGGTACAGCGGATTTCTGCCCGGGTGGACGTTCCCCTTTCTTCGCAACTCGTGGGTCATTATTATGGATAATCTTAAAAATAAAAACTTAACACCAACAAGGGAGTGCGGCGCTCCCAAGCAAAGGCCGACAGGAACTACAATCTCCGCAACACATAAAGCTACGGCACCACCGAGCAAATTGCTCATTATTCTCTTCCCACTATTCTCCCCCTATTCTTTGTTTATTATTACTCAAGATATTTCATCCGCAACGGGATTGCGCAATCTTGTATTCTATCATTCTTGGTTTGATGGAACACCCTGCACCTTTGAGTTGCATGCAATTAGGCGCAAATTTTTACAAACTGTGTGCAAAGAACGTACATTATCTACGTTCTTTGCTGAGTGAATTAGAGCACAGCGTGTTCTCTAAATTTTGATTGAAATTCCCTTATTCGCTTTGCGTTGGTACTACTTTTGAACAGCTGATCGCTTTGTGTTTCTACAACTCAGCTGATTGGTGTTCTTTAAAACAATAAATTAAACGTTTAAACTGGAGGTATATAACCGAAATGCAGGTAATATTCATGTTTCTAAATAAATTACAGGTCAAATACTAATATTAATTATTATTGTAGAGAACATCGCAATCATTAAGAAGATCCAGAAACGCTGGATATCAACGTGCCTACCGAGAACGTTAACGCCAAAAAGAAATTAATAGGCTACGTGGACATTTACAGCAGCAACAACAACATTTACAACAGCAACAACAACCAAATTACCAAAACATTGAATTGCAATATGAGCATAATCTTAACCATGTTAATGCCCATAAACAATTTAAATTAAAAATGATCGACAACGACTTTGGATACGCATGCGCTGTGTGTGATAAATTGTGGTTTAAAAACGACCTTAAAGCTATGCCTGCTGGCCGTTTTTTCCAGACTACTTACCAGTATTGAATCAAAGGTGTACGTTTCTTATTTTAGCTATCATAAGCCTATTTAAACTATTGCAACATAAATAATAAAATAAATTAAATTTTAAAAATTAAACAAGATAAATATGTATGATTGACTTAACCCTTGAATGCCCATGATACCTTTAAAGATACAACCATTATTAACGAGATTGTAAAGTATTATATAGGGGTTAATATTTCTAAATACTGCAAATTTAACAGTTTACACATCTACCTTGAGTTCAAACACTCACATCTTTTTTAATTAACTGAGGGCGGTGATTGTTTAGTACCTCACTGCTGAATAAAGTTTTAATCGCTGAGTGGTCGTGAATTATTTTATTTTAAAAGGCTGTACCTAAATTTTGGAAAAGTTTATTCGCTAAAACTAGTTTTGCAGTTTTCACCTGGCTTTTGTTCAGTAATTGTCTCAAATTTTTTCTGATATTATACAAATATTGCAGACGTCTACAGATGTTGTTAGAAATGGTCCCATATTTTTGTGTGTTACGAGCGATGGCATTTCATCGCCTAGCAATTGGTCTTGACAGATTGGGCATATTATTTTTATTTGCATTGCGCATGCAAAGCAATATTTTTTGCTTTATCTCTTGTTTTTTCACAAAAACAGAATCTGTGCGACATTTCTGCAATTTATTGTATTCAAAAATTTCACAAAATACAGGAAAATTCAAAAACTTTCTAAAGGCCATGCCACATAAAACTTCTGCTTCGCTTTACGTCAGAGTTTAGCTTTGACAGCAAAGATGAATACATGCAATTTCCCACATAGGCAACACCGTCGCCAAAGCGAAGCGAAATCTTGGGCAACTCTCATCTTTTCGCTGACTTTGACAGTTCGCTCTTACCAATTTTGTTTATTTCTGACATAAATACAAAATTTAACTGAACTAAATGCTTAAATATACATATATGGATGTATATACATATGTGATGATTTACTAAAGGCTTTTTCTTTTATAATAGAGGAGCATTGCAGAGCACGGTGGAAGTCACTTCGTGACCGGTTCGTGCAGGAGGTGGAAGCAAAGATATAATTCCCTTACCCACATTTTCCGCCTTGATATGTTTTTTAAACATAATAAGGCTTCGTGGAGTAAAATAACTATTAACAACACTTCCATAATGTCCATAATTATGCCGAATGTATGTAAATATGTTTATAAAGTTCCGTGCGATTTTCACAACTCACAATAAACAAACGAAAAGTATGTATTGTCAAAGTTTTATTGTGGCATACCTTTTGCGTTTATCGCTTTTCTGACAAAGTTACAAATGTCACGTAAAGCGAAGCAAGTCTTATGTGGCATGGCCTTAAGCGCACCGCCACTGGATTTTCTTTTGAATTCAAGTGTCATTTTTGACTAACGTTACTCGGTTTTCCTTTTCTAATTTTATATATCTGTACTGCCAATACATAAGTATTACATTAATGCGCACAACGCATGATTCAATTATAAAAGGTTCTGTACTTACTGACAGCTAAATTCTGACACTCCTAAATCTATATTTGTATTTTGTAAGTACGCAAAAGGGGGGAATAATATGATCAATTTTTGCGAAATGGTAGTAAAAAAGTGCGAAGTAAAATATGTATTTAAATACTATTTTTTAAGTATTTATTTAATTGATATATGAGCTAGCTTATACCCGCGAGATTTTACTTTGCTATTTTACAAAAATAAAATGTATAAATAATGAATTTCTTTTTCTATTGGCAAAAATTAATAAAAAATGATTTTAAAAAAGTCAACCATGGTGTGGTGCTTGCTGGTGTATAAGAACAGCATTCCAGAACTCCATTGAACATAAGTATGTTTATTCTGCGAAATGCGATATCAAATATTAACAGGTTTATAATTACTGATATTTTTTAAAAGAATAACAATGTGCATGCGCAGTCAAGTTTTTGCCGTTGTAACAAAATTTAAACCCCCCCTCCCCCCTAATAAAAACGAAGTTTTTGTTATCAGACCGACAATGATTTTTTAACGCCGTACGACTTGGAAAGTAACGTCTATGTTACAACATGGGAACATATGAGTAAAAAAAAAGTAGAATAAAATGATTCACAACCGAAAACCATTGGCAGTCACCATAAACGGGGCGAGTAAAGAATAATGTGTTTCAAAAGCATTTATAGGTTATGTTAGCTTATCTGTTTAACTACGAGATAAATAAAGAAATTTTATATATGTACATATCAGTTAATTTAAATATTATTCACATTTTTGTAATTGTTTACACAAGTAACTGTAAGAACTTCAGCTAAACAAATTGTCGAGAATCGACTTCACATAACGCTGCTTGTCATGCATTTGCACTTCCGAAGTTCGCGTACGCGAGCCTGTAGTGAGATAAGAATTATTTTTCATTTATTTAATCACAATTGTTGTTATATCATAATCTTAGTAAATTATACTCATTTCCGTGTATCCTAGTTTTTTTACTTCCTCGATATTTTTTGCTTGCAGACTACTAAATGCGGATGTGCCAAAAGCCAATATATAGCGAAGAATATCGAGCAGGTACCTCATATCTGTATTGGTTTTCGCACTTTTGTAAACGCTTCAACTAATATCTTATAGATTCAGTAACATCCATAGCATTAAATAATTGATTTTGCAGAATGTTGCGTGGCAAATAGATTTCATCTGTTTTCTTATAATTTTTCTTGGAATGAGCACAACACGACTTCTTTTTACGCCGCGCATGTAATACACTTTCAAGCGATCCCATATCATTGGTCCATGTTGTAACAAATTTATGCGTGTACTTATAAAGTGAACACACATCCCGGTGATTAAAAATTGGCGTAGAAATTCACGTTTTGTCGGATGACGTTTGGACAAGAAAGGGAAATCACAAAACAGAGGTGTGCCGCAATCAAATTGAATACTATCACGATATTGGCCAATCAAACGCAGCATCATTTTAAGGAATATATACAAAATTTTTTCATCACTCCTTTTTATAATTGATGGTTAACTATAAGATATATTTGAAAAATTGCTATATTATTATAAAATAACATACATTTTTTGTAAAACTTACCCGAATTCACGCAATTACAAAATCAAATGTCAATAGTGGAAAAAATTATAAATTAGACAAACGAGTCAGTAATGCCAACGCTTTTTTTAGTATGAAGAAGTTTACAATATACTGCTATTACAAGTGAAAACTGTAGAATATGCAACATTCTTCATGAGTTAAGGAGCCGATTTGTCATGCGGGAAAGAGTGAGCCGCTTTATTACAGAATCTTTTATTATTGAATCATGCGCACAACGTACATTTGTACTAAAACTATCTCTCTTTGCTGAATTTTTACACATTGCGCAGATAGGTTACTGCCAATACATAAGTATTATATACATACATATATGTATATGGTTGTTGTACAGAGACTCGAAATCAAATTTTTTTGATTCGTTTCAAAACATGTTTCGGTTTTTTTTTAATTATAGTTCATTTGACAAAAATTATATACCTTTAAATTATATGCTATGAGCCAACATTAGAAATATTCATCAAAACAGTTAACAAAAAAATTCTAAATGAACGACATTGCAAATATTGTAAAAACATCCCTACCATTTTGAGGTGAGCGTACCATTTAGTTGAATAGTAAATGATTTTTGTTTTGTAGCCACTGTGGTCGAGTGGGTAGCGGTGCGTGCTATTACTCGATATGCTGGGTTCGAGGTTCGAGTCTCAGCCAGGGCAAGTACAATTTAAATGATAGAAACGTTTTTTTTTTCTAATAGCTGTCACCTCTCGGTAAGTAAACATCGCCTAAAAAGGGTTAGGGCCGGTATTACAATGCATTTTTAAGTCGAACTTAAGTCTAGTTTAAGATTTTGCGTTTCACCAACCAAATCTTAAGCTCTTCTTAAGTCGGCGAATTTCTCAGCTTAAACTGATCTTATCTTTGCGAACAGCTGATCATTGCTTGTCAAATAAAATTGTAAAGACTTAAATACAAATATTTGAAAAAATCTAAAGAATTTTCGAAATATGGAATTTGATTTTAGTAGTGAAGTTATAAATATTATTGTATTAAGGAGAACTAAAGTAATTTCAATTGTCGATGAGAAAGATTTTCGCCACCAATTTTATTTCAATAATGCTTGGAATGTCCTTAAATTGATAATATCGAGTTAAGGCATAAGGCTATCAGGTATATGTATCCTTTATTATTTCCAAAAAAACATAAACTACTTAAATTTATCTCAGGAACCATGCTTTGTGTTTGGAAAGTATGTTTTTATTAGCATTTCGACAAAGCTACTGTCTCACGAGCCATAACATACAAGTTTACGTCACACCCTATAGCATTGTTGAGAGAAAATTTATAAAACTCCGACAAAGAGAAAAAAGGACAGCGTCAAAATTTAGTTTGCCCCTAGATTACCCACCAAGTAAATCTAATTCGGAGCGAAATTGCCTCTTCTCTTTGTATTTTGAATTTTGTTTAAATTAAATAAATCTATTTCTGTAATATTTGAACTTGAAAATACTTTTTTAATTAACCGCACACAAAAAAAAATTTATATGAGTTATTTTCTATTTGAACAAATTTCAAAATATCAAAAAAGCAATTTCTTGTGGTGCTACCATATTTCTGAATTAAATATTTCCCATACTTAAGTCTCCATTGTGAAACGCAAATGTGTGCAAAATCTTAAACTGGTCTTAGCTAAGATTTGTCTTAACTAGAACTTAAGTTCAACTTAACGTTCATTTGTATCAAAGTTATCTCCCTTTGATTTCTGAATTCTAACACATTGCGCAGATAGGTTTATTTAAACTTATTATTATTATTAATTCTGCAAAATGAAGTGTGCGGTACTAAATTGTCAGACTGGATACAAAGTTAAGGCATCAGAGTGCAGCTTATTTTCTTTTCCGGTGGACACCGTCTTAAGAAAAAAATGGATAGCATTTTGGATATCATTATCATGTCGGCACAATATTTACTACATCAATCTTGTATAAGTATTATATATACATACATATGTATGCCGCCACCATCACTGATTTTTCTCTCAGCTCTATTGTCGCAAGCTTGTATTTAATCAATCTTGCTTTGTGCAGCTACTCGCCAACAAAAAAAATGTATCAGCTGACACGACCTAACTATCTTATCTCGTCACAAAATAGCAGGTCCCTCCATTTGTGGTATAATATAAAGACGCACACCACAAATGGTAGGAGAAGCTCGGCCAAACACTGAGCTATATAGTGTACGCGCCAAAAATTATATTATATTATATAGATTTAAAGATTGGGTTCTTTCATGTCCCTGTGGCAAAATCCAGCAGAAAATTCACCTCATTCGTAACCCAAGGTGGCCAGTACCAATTTTGTAAGGTGCCGTTTGGTCTGTTCAATTCGCTTGGAAATTTCCAGAGGCATATAAATACGATTTTTAGAAATTTGACACGAAAGGGCATTGCACTACCGTATATGGATGACATCATAATTCCAGCTAAAGACGAAAACCAAGTGCTAGATAATCTTGAGCTTGTACTTAACACTTGCCGTGTATACGGCTTGCAGTTGAATATTAAAAAATGCCAGTTCTTAAAGAGTAAAGTAACATTCCTCGGTTATGTTATTGAAAACCAAAAGCAGCGTGCATCGCCAGAGAAAATCGAAGCTGTATTTAATTACAAAATACGCAGACGCAGAAACAATTTCTCAGCTTCTTGGGGTTAGCAGGACATTTTAGAAAGTTCATAGCAAATTATGCAGTTATTGCGAAGCCCTAACAGACATGACAAAACAAAATAGTTAATTTCAGATTGGGTACCAAGAAGAACAAACGTTTAATTTTCTAAAAAAGGCACTGATTGAAAGTCCTGTGCTTGGTCTTTATAATCAAAAATACGAAACTTAATTACACACTGACGTTTCAATAGACGGGCTCGGAGCTGTTCTAATGCAAAAATCTCCTGACGATGGGCAGCTACATCCAATATACTATATGAGTAGGAAGACTACAGATGCGCAAAAAAAATTCACAAGCTACGAACTTGAAATACTTGCTGTGGTAGAGGTAGATGTAGTTAAGTTCAGAGTGTACTTATTAGGCATTCGATTTAAATTAGTTACTGTAACGCATTCACAGGGGGTCTCTGATGGGGGTGCTCGACTTGCACACACGCGACACTCCAAATCGTCGACTCGTAGGTGCTCAGTCACTCGGTGACTGACACCCCCCTTGTACTAGGGGCCTCCCCGTGGTGACACCTGGTAACGCTTTGGCGGCTAATTCGAGCGGCGACCCCTCCAAAACCCCTCATACCCGCAATTCCTACTCAGGCCTACTCCAGTACCCAACTTCCCCCTCCCCTTTTTGTATATTTACAGGGCCGGATCAAGGTGTCAAACGACCCGTGCCGAGGATCAGCCTGGCTGGGGGCCCTTACAAAAGCCCAGTCTCAAACGGAGTGCTCCGGATACCGGGCAACCTTCGGAGGTAACTAGCCTTACCCGGGTACAGCGGATTTCTGCCCGGGTGGACGTTCCCCTTTCTTCGCAACTCGTGGGTCATTATTATGGATAATCTTAAAAATAAAAACTTAACACCAACAAGGGAGTGCGGCGCTCCCAAGCAAAGGCCGACAGGAACTACAATCTCCGCAACACATAAAGCTACGGCACCACCGAGCTTAAGGACACACAACCTTCAACAACAAAAGCTAACAAGGACAAAGGTACCCCCTGGTCCGAGAAGCCCGAAGGCTAATGCCACTCGCAAGAGTGGTACGAGCCAGGAGGCTAAAACTGTCGACAGCGAGCACCCTGTGCCTTCCTGCAGCAATCTCGTCACTCAGCGACCAGCGGCTGGCGGGACGACTGTAGTGAGACCCAGGCAAGGCCCGTTGACGAGCAATAGGGCCCGTCGAAGGCCACCCACCAAGATAGACGAAAATCCTCACGGATTCTCCATCGTCAAGCCACCTCACCGATCAGGGAAGACAGGTATCGAAGGAGGACTTCGTGAAGGTTCAAGAGGATATCGAGTGGGCTAAGTTGGTTATTCCAGACTTCGATGTCAATCTATACGGCAAGTCAGCGGCTACCAAGCGACAACGATCCGTAGAGGAACTGCAACCGTTAGCACCGAAAAGGGCCAAAACGCAGGGCGCATGGACTCGATCCTTCGCAGAAATTGCTAAAGATCGAAAAGTTATAGGCGTCATTGATAGCAATAACGAGGAAGGTAGGATACTCAGACACCAATGGAAATGGGTTAATGCCGCCCTAGCCAAAGTAGCACTAGCAGTGCTGAAAGAGAACCCTGGACCGCCGCCATCATGCTCTGATGCTGGATGGTTCCAGGGGAATGTGAAGCTAGTCGCCTGTGACGATAACAGATCGGTCGAAATGTACAAAGCGGCCATCGACAAAGTTGACGAAGTGTACCTCGGAGCCTGCCTCAAGGTAGTAGACGCAAAGGACATACCGTCACGTCCAAGAGCAAGAGCCCGGGTACCAGTTACACCATCGGACCCAGTGGAGATCCTGGAGATGGTGCAACTATTTTACCCAAACCTCCCTACACAAAACTGGAGAGTGGTAAACACCGAACCGACAGATCGAGCCACGATGCAGGTGGTTCTCCTGCTAAACAATGAGAGCATAGAAATCCTGGCTAAATGCGAGAACAGGATAAACTATGGGTTCGAGAAGATTACCCTTAAGGTTTACAAAACCGACACCGAAGCCCTGGTGAACCCGGCAAATTGTGTGGAAGCGGAGGAACCACCAAGCGACCACGAGATAGAGGTAGAAGAAAGGACGAAGGATGATCTGAGCGGATACACCTCATCCGGATCGGAGGTAGGCGCGACCTTAAGTAAGCTATATGCGGAGTGCGAGCTACTCAGCGATGAGGAAGCGGACACGACAATCGTGGAGAAGGTGGTATCGTGTGATGAAGGTTGTTCAGATAAACCTTCATCACAGTAAAGCAGCGTCCGCTGCGCTTCTACTTCAACTGGCGTCAGGGGAAGTAGACATAGCTCTGGTCCAGGAGCCATGGATCACTGGTGATAGGATCCGTGGCCTGAAGACCCCGAAATATGCCCTGTTCGGAGCTCAAGGTAAAGGGAAGCCCCGTACCTGTATTCTAGTTAAAACTATTATAACCTCTTTTATTCTATCACAGTATAGTAATGGAGACATAACCACAGTCAGCATTGAACTGGCGCAGAAAAAGCTCACAGTGGCCTCCTTTTATCTGGCTCATGACCACGAGGGGCCTCTGCCGCTAAAACCCATGAAGGAACTAGTGAGGGACACAAACCCGCTAAGTACAACAAGCATTATGGGAGGAGACGCTAACGCCCATCACACGCAATGGGGTAGCTCCAACATCAACGAACGAGATGAGTCACTCTATAACTATTTACTTAATACAAATCTAGCTTTATGCAACAAAGACACTGACCCAACGTTTATAACAGCCAATCGTAAAGAAGTCCTAGATATTACTCTTTGTACTGATAAGTTTAGTAACCACATATTAAACTGGAAGGCCCTGAAGAACTCACTATATCAGACTCACCACCCACCCCTAAGGTGATGCAGAATATCAAAAAAACAAACTGGGGTTATTATAGAAAACTGCAACTCAAGAGACTCCCTTCGGAACCACCAACTAAGCCAAGGACGTCAGAGGAACTCGACCATTTAGTATGTGTCTTTGTTGAAAACTGCAACGCAGCACTGCAAAAAGCATGCCCCAATAAGAAAGTAAAAGAAACATATAGGCCCCCCTGGTGGACCTTAGACCTAAACAGACTACATAAAGAATGTAGGAAAGCATTTAATGCTGCTAAGCATGATGCCCAGGAGTCTTCCTGGGCGCATTATAAAGCAATACTAAGAATCTATAAAAAAGACACGCGGAATGCAAAGCGCACTTCATGGAATAATTTCTGCAGCGGGATAGAGACCACAACCAAGGCCTCAAGGCTTCGAAAAGTTCTGGTAAAATCACCGACGGCACCCAGTTTTCTTCAAAAGCAAGATGGGACCTGGACCGACTCTAGCGTTGAAACAGTTAATCTGCTTCTAGACAACCATTTCTCAGAGTACACCAATGATATCGGAAATGAGTCAGAACAAAGGAATGTCAGACCGCAGCTTATAAACGAGATAATAAGCGACAGAAGTATTTGCTGGGCCATAGACAAATTCGAACCCTACAAAAGTCCGTGGCCAGACTGTATTTACCCAGCTCAGCTACAACATACCATGGAGCGCACCAAACCTTGGTTAAAAACAATCTTTTCCAGCTGCTTATGCCTCGGCTATATACCCGTTTTATGGAGAGAAGTTAAGGAAGTGTTTATACCAAAAGCAGGTAGAGCCTCACACACCAAACCAAATGACTTTAGGCCTATAAGCCTTTCCTCTTTTCTACTCAAAACTTTCGAAAGACTAATTGAGATGTATATTAGGAGCTCGATTAGTCCATACCTATTGTCTAATGCGCAACATGCCTATACCAAAGGCAAGTCCACGGAGACAGCACTCCACTCACTAGTTTCCAAGCTTGAAAAATCCCTAGAAGAAAAAGAATTCGCACTTGTTGCATTTCTCGACATTG
The DNA here is from genome assembly GCA_963971545.1 of Philophylla caesio. NCBI lineage: Eukaryota > Metazoa > Arthropoda > Insecta > Diptera > Tephritidae > Philophylla > Philophylla caesio. Next base: position 154,234,618 of record OZ020604.1, on the reverse strand, counting down.
CGGGGGCATTCAACAATGTAACCCCGCGGGCGATTACCTCGGCTCTCATGGATCTGCAAATGGACAGCTCTCTAGTTGGACTCATTCACCAAATGCTCACCAGCAGGGTAGTGTGTTCGCAGCTGGGGGATAGCACCGTTCGCAGACCCGTACACAGAGGCACTCCACAAGGAGGAGTTCTATCTCCACTTTTATGGGTGGTAACTGTAAATAAGCTCTTGCGACGCATGGAAGGAGACGGTTACGAGGTGATCGCGTACGCCGACGATGTTGCGGTAATCGTGAGAGGAAAATTTCCTCAGACGCTATGCGAACTCATGGAAACAGCTCTCACTTCACTTGTCACCTGAACCAGAGACTGTGGACTAGAAGTGAATCCTGATAAAAAGAACTAGTGCTATTCACCAGACGGTATAAGATACCCACTCTCACACTACCGAAACTTGATGGCAAAAGCCTAATTCTTAAAAGCACCGCGAAGCACCTGGGTCTGATTTTAGATAATACACTGTACTGGAAGGACAATACAAGGGAGCGAATAAGGAAAGCCACTACGGCGCTTTTCACTTGCAAAAAAGCTATTGGTGTAAAATGGGGGTTCTCCCCTAAGATAGTACACTGGATCTATACAGCCATCGTCCGCCCAATCCTATTATACGGAGCCTTGGTCTGGTGGCCCACGCTAAAAAAATCAACAACGCTTAAACAACTGCAAAGAGTGCAAAGAAGCGCGGAGCTCTGCATATGTAAGTGGAGCCTTAAGCTCCTCACCCACTGAGGCTCTAAATACCATACTACACCTGCCACCCCTTGATGTAGTCGCTCAAGAGGTAGCCGTTATCACAGCTCTAAGGCTTAGAGAAGCTGGTTTCTGGACCCAGAGCACGCTTGGCCACACAGAAATTCTAAGAAAAATGGCTCCTATTCAAATACCAACAGATACGGACTACTGTACACCATCAGCTTCCTTTATAAAGAACTATGAAGTCATCGTACCAACCCGACAGGATTGGTACACAAGACCACACCACATACATAAGGCCATCAACATTTACACTGATGGCTCCAAACTCAACGGGAAAGTCGGGGGAGGTGTATTTTCCCCTGAACTAAAACTTGAAACATCGTTCAGACTCCCCAACCACTGTAGCGTGTACCAAGCGGAAGTGCTGGCCATCTAGGAAGCTACGCAGCACCTAATCAAAAACCCTAAAGAAAATAAACAGGTCTTTATATTTTCCGACAGCCAAGCTGCACTGAAAGCGCTAGACTCCTGTATAGACAATACAAAGTCTCTCACTGAATGCCGCAGATCTCTAAACGAAATGGCTCAGCATTATAGAATTCAACTCATATGGGTGCCTGGACACCGTGATATTGAGGGCAACTGTAAAGCGGATGAATTGGCAAGGAAAGGTACGACCATCCCGATCCTTCCGAGGAGTAACAGGATAGGTATACCACTTGCCACTTTTAAACTACCAGTTAAACACAACACCACAAAGGTGGCGAATGAACGTTGGAGTACTCTCCCACACTGCGAAATCTCCAAACTCACGTGGCCGTCCTACGATAAAAGGCGCACATCAACCCTTCTGGGGCTAAGAAGAAGCGAAGTCTCTACCTTAACAAGAACCCTCACAGGACACTGTCTAATCGGTACTCATGCGAAAAGACTAGGAGTAAATGCTCCGGAGCACTGTCGCAGTTGCGACGAAGAAGAAGAGAACGTGGAACATCTACTTTGCCAATGTCCAGCTTTAAGTAGAAGAAGACTTCGCACGCTTGGCAGACCAACTCTACAAAGCCTTGCGGAGATAGCGCTAATTAACCCAAAAGCACTGTCGAAATTCATCAAGTCAACAAAATGGTTTGAGCCCGATGTTCAGGAGAATTGAGGAGCGAATTCGCATATGGCAGTACAATGGGCCACGCTAGGCCTAAGTGCAAGGGAGGGTTCTCTTCCCAGCCATTCCAACCTAACCTAACCTAACGCATTCACAAAAACATTGGAGAAGAAAAATGTGTGTACACGAGTAGCGAGATGGATCTTACTTTTGCAAGAGTTTGATTACATTGTGGAGCATAGAAACGGAGCTCGTGTGAAGCACGTTGACGCCCTTAGCCGATACGCAGTCATGATGATACGCGACGATGATCTAGCCATTAGAATAGGTCAAGAACAACATCAAGACGAAAAATTGAAAGCCGTTCGAGAAATCCTCAACAACAACAGAAGTTCCTTTGATGATTATTTTCTTAAATCCAATATTTTGTACAAAATCCACAATGATAACGAATTAATAGTAGTTCGGGAAGGTCAAGAAGACGAAAGAACTCATCATTAAAGATTTTTTATACCATACGTCGATGAGAAAATTAAAAAACACATTACTTATTGTGTACTGTGTATACTGAGCAATCGTAAACTAGGGAAACAACAAGGTTTACTTCATCCCTTGCACAAAGAAGAAACACCAGTATACACATTTTGGTATTCCTTTTATTTTGGCAGAAGATAATTTCAATGTCCCTTCTCGTGTTTCGAGGCACTGTAAGCCCGTTTTTCTGAATCAATGTAAACCAAATTTTTAACTGAATCAGCCATTCCGGTGTGTGTGTCAGGATTTTAACTTGCTGTCCTCCCTCTTAAATGGATTTGCGTTAGTACATAATAACATTTCGGCCAGCTGATGAATTAATTTTTCTGTACCTGAACAGTTTCAGAACTCGACACTTAACAAACTCTTTCTCGAATCGGCACAACCACATAAAAAAAACAATAAAATAAAAATCCGTTCGTCATGCGGATGCGCCCCTAATGACGGTTGGGCGGAAAGGAGGGTTATTATCGTTGGGTTTATTATTATTATTTTTTCACATAGACTTTCTGGGCCCGTTAGAGTCAACAAATACAAATTACTACTTTACAAATTACTACTTTACTAAGTTTTGCGTGATGTATCTCACAAAATCGACAACTACGCAAGAAGTCATATCGAAGCTGCAAAGTCAAAGTATGATTTTTGGAAATCCAGCTAATATTATCTGTGACAGAGGTGCCGCACAATTAGTTCGTCGTTTTCAAGAAGCATAAACACGACACCTTTTGAACTTTTGATTGGTGCAAAGATGCGAACGAAAGATGATAACCAAATACGCGACCTTATCCAGCAGGAAATGTCAACATTATTCAACAACGAGCGTTGCGAACGACGTAAACAGGCGAAGTTGCAAATCCTCAAAATTCAGCAAGAAAACAAGAAAATTTATAATCTCAGACGTAAATCAGCGCATCCGTATAAAGTCGGCGACTTGGTAGTAATCAAGCGTACACAATTTGGTAGTAATCTCAAGCTGAAACCAAAATTTTTGGGTCCTTACCAAATAACGAAAGCCATAGGTAACAATTAGTATGATGTACGAAAACTTACAAACTCTGAAGGTCCGATTAATTGAACAACCTGCGCTGAATGTGTGAAGCCGTGGTAAAACGATTTCGACGCAAGATTCGGGGCGAATGTATAAAAGGATGGCCGAATGTGGGAGTTAAAGGGATAAACTGGCTGCAAAGCAACACGGTTGGCATGCGCAGCAAGAGACGAAAGGCAGTGGACGAGTAACGCGAACTAAGCGAAGACGTGCGACTAGACGACGTGTTTAAGGTTCTCTGTTTGTTACATTCAATTAAATTCTATCTCTACTTTTGACTTAAAATCTTTTAATACATTATAACACCTATTAATCTTTAAATCCTGTCGAATTATTCATTTATTATTGGTGAAAGCGTAAGTTCGATACCTTTAACCAAAATCCTACATTTATTTTTATGTATATGGAAGGTAATTCCTAGCCACTTCTCTAACATAAACTATGTAAATCCAAGTTTAAAACTTTGAGGAAGACAAACAAAAATTCAACAAATTTTTGTATACATATACATATATATTTTGAGCTTTTTTCTCAGAAGTGTAATACCAAGCAATGAAACTTTCACAATATTATACAAAAATTCACTGGTCTATAAAACTGCATACCTAAAAAATCTTTAACACTTTTGAAAAAAAAAAGTTCAAAATCTATATAAAAAATTTATTTCTTACAAATAAATCACTAAATATAATTGGCAAACTATTTATTTTCAATTTGGTTTCATACATATTCAAAAATAGTATTAATTGATATATATTTAGTAATGCCTGTTGGTAACGTTCTAACAAAAGTTTAGAGTCACGAGGGCCGTTGATAAAACAGTAAAAGGCAATCCCAGTGCTCCTATTCCTGATAATTTTAAAGCTTCGAATGTTCCATATTTTTGGGCACTATCAGCTCACGGCAAGTGCAATTTTGGTATACTTAAAGCATTTGAAGATATCAATCACAGTACAAGATTTTCATTAATTGAAGCTAGCTTAAAAATTTCGGTTTACTTGTAAAATAAGCAATCTTAAAATAAATGACTTTTTGCCACTTTCGCTATCTTGTTATGCCATTTTTAATATACATACATATGTATGTATGTATAACCAACTGCACACTTAAAATTTGAGAAATAAATTAACATCATTTTGCCAACACATATAAATGTACATATATATGTAAACATATACATATGTATGTATTCCTGCGTATATATGTAGATGTATGTATAAATACATTTTTAAGTATATATTTATTTGATAGAAATGCAGAAAGTTATACGTACATAATAACATATACATACATATGTACACATATTTTAAGTTCTTTGTACATTTGCACATTTTACACTTATTTAAGAAATATAATTACCGATATACACCAAAGTTAGAAAGCGCATTTTTACTTTAATATTCCTTAAAACCCAAGTCAACAAATTATTAATGCAACTCTCTGAATATCTCGAGAGCAACTAATTCATGACATCACATTTAAGCTAGTCTTTACCCAATATACTTAAACAGACAAAATTGCTCACTCATTAATATATACTCATGTTTGGTTGTAAGTACATATGTAAGTTCCTATACATATATAAATATACACACATTTATATTCATATGAAAATATATAAGTATTTCATAGACATAACCGATAATAGGGCTGTCATAATTTCTAAAAAAATTTGTTTCATTAAAGGGTACTGGTGTACGTTCGTCTAAACGAAATTTATTTTGCTGCTATGATGAATTGAAGTTTCACTTAACATGAATGAATAGCAATTAAAACCTGGTGTACAAAACTAAGACACGTAGTCATAGTCATAATTAAAAATATATCAAATATACTTTAATTCAATTACCGGCTGTTTGGAAAACCTAAATAACTCAAATTACAAACTATGTATCATCGTACAATAAACAGGTAGTATAATGTAAGCAGCTGATTACAGATTTTTATATATATGGTTCATAACAACTCAAACTTTGTTTACAAAACAAACCTTTTTTTTCAAAAAAAAAACAATCTTTGTATACATTTTGTATATTTCTGATTTCTAATTTGTAAAAATTTTGCGTTAACGTGATTTGTGAGAAATGGGACATTGTGTTATAAAAGACGCGGAAAGGTCGGATCTTGTTTTAATTTTCAATTGGAACAGAGCTTGGGCATGCCGCTTTCTGCAAACAATTATCTAAGGGGTTACATCTAGTTAGAATTTTGGCGCACTGCGGCAGCTCTTACCTGTCCCAGAGTCATGGTGCAGTTGGCAGCGGGCTGTAGCTGCCAATAAATTAGCAAATTTCAAACATGATTATTCATCGTTACCACAAGATGTTGCTGAAGCTCAACGTCCTATTTATACAGATCTCAGCTACAAGAAACTATTAGAAAGATGTGTGGGTGGTTTCACCCAAAACAAAACCAATGGAAGTAACTCCAAAAATTTTACCGGCCGGATCGAAAATTGTTGAAATGTCTGCATTAATAGCTGCCGGCATATTTAACGAAGGCACAAAATTACTGTTATATTATATGAATGCAATAGGGGTTTCACTTGGACCCAATGCATATTCATAGGCCGAAAAAGAGAATGAATGGCGCGTGACGATATCCGAACGCAGAGCTCATGACACCACACGAGAGCGAAGAATGATCCATAGACAATATCAGCTCGATTTATTGGAAGCTGTCGAAGCGGCGGAAAATGCTTTTGAAACTTAACCTTGTTTTTCTCAAAATTGTGTTTTAAAAGTCGGTGACCAAGATTTCTCGGAAACGGCAGAACCGATTCGTCTCAAAGTTTTACACAGGCTTCTGAACTATATTTTCTAGTACCTAATCGAAGCCCTTTTATTACCGATAAAAAAAAGTGTAAGCCAAAATTATGGCAAAAAATAGATTTTTTTTTGAGAAGCCCCCATTTTGTCAAAATTTTTTGTTTGCTTATTCTTTCGATAAATCACAAGATTATACATTACTTTAACAAAATCCGTTTGGTTTTTTCATTTCAGGTGATCCTCTTCAGATATATAGTGGTAACCGCAAAAAATCCTTTTTTTAGGAGATCTGCTGTACCAGCTTTAAAAACTATTATTTTTACAAATATAAAATCATTAAATGCTCGTCAAATTTGATATATGTATCTGTTTTGACGGGTGATCGACCACAACAAACCCCAGAATATACCCCAGGATTGCATTTTCTTTAATGCTGCTACCTGTTTAATATACCTTGCTATGTACTCAACATTTCGGAACAAGTACATTTTTCAAAATAGTGTTTAAATTTTTTTTGAGTAAGCAGTTTTATGCCCAAACTAAAAAAGAAGCATTTTCTAACCACCTAGTATGCAACATAATCCAAAGAGAAACTAATGTTAATAAACAATAAAAAATGAGTACGGCGGTAACCAAGAAAAAGGCTTTACAAATAAATACCTTTTAATATATCTTCCCGTTAAATATGTGTAACTTACCACATTTTTTAATTACATGAATTTAAATACCACTAAAATTGGTAGCCACATAAATAGTTAGTATGTATGTATATTAGATTCAATGTTGTGAAGTTAAAATTCAATGTTGCAAAATTTATTTATTTTATTTTACTTACTTACACAGCTTAGTAGTAGCAGTTACATCTGCTAATTCGGAGATCCCCACATCTCTCACATACTTCTTTTTTTAATTTTTCCTTCAACAATCCAAGGATCCAACCAAGAGACACGATGGATGATGTGTTTCGCTTGCCGAGTTAACTGTTGTGTTTTTCCATCTTTCTTATACAACCACTACAGTCTATAGCAGCTGATTTGCAAAAAAAGGAAAGTTCAACAGTTCCTAATTTCGTCCATGTGCTGAATTTTATAAAAGAATCATATTGAACCAAATGCTATAAATACTTAATTTCAGTTTTGTACTTGTGTAAGACATACTGTGTGCTGTTAGACAGATTTTTATAAATCTGGATTCGAAGAGGAAATGAGTAAGGGCCTTTTTATAATAAGGAAACGATAGATAAGATGAAATATAGGTTAGTGCGGTTGTCATTACAGACAAACTTAGGCTCATGGCCCTTTGTGGTGCCGCATTTGGGGATTGTAACTCCTCACACCGGAACCATCCCCTAAAACCATTTAGTGCTTCGAAGGGACTTAAGGAGATCTTTTATTTCAATCTTTTTAAGCTCTTCCAGGTCGTTTAAGGACTGTCTGTTCAGAGTGGAGAATCTTCTTCGGGAGAGAGCAGGACATTGCCACAGAAGGTGCAAGACAGTCTCTTCCTTTTCTTCATCGTGACAGCTTCTGCAGAAGTCATACAGTCTCAGCCCTAATCGAAAAGCGTGTCCTGTTACGACTGATACTATCAGGCTCTAGACGTGTTTGTTCATGTTTAGTAATTGCCCTGTGCGTTTTGCGCTAAGAGCCGGCCACAGTTGCTTCAATATTTTGCAGGTTGTTTCCTGCTGCCATCTTTCGTTCGATAATTTTGTAAACCTTTCGGCTATACGAAGCTTGCAAGTTTGCAAGGGTATTCCTAGTCCATCATCTATATCTTCGGTCGAGAGCCTAGTACCGAGTCGGGCTAGCTTGTCGGCTTTACAATTTCCCTCTATTTCGCTGTGACCTGGGACCTATGTGACCCTCAGACGAAATGACTCAGCCATAGTTGAAAATATTTTTATTAATCAATTTTAAAAATATCAAACTTTTTTTTTTTATATATGATTACAAAAATTACTTAAATCTATTTTTTTTTAATTAACAAAGTTGAAAAGAACAAAGTATAATATTTAATAATACTTATAGATAACTAAAATATGAACCCTACAATACTCCCCCTTCGTGAGAATTAATGTTGTAATGTTGTTAAAAGTAACTCGTTTCTTGTTTGGTGTCGTGTTTTTAACTATGTGAGTATTCGTGTCATGTGTTTGTGTTATTTCAATTATTGCTGGTTTAAGTCTGTCTATTGGAATGGTTTTAATTTCATTATCTATTTTAAGTCTAAAATATTTTTTATCTTTTTCCACAACATTTTTGGCAATTTCTACATTCTTTTGACCAAATGTTAATTTCTTTATTCATTCTTGGCCAATAGTACTTTTTTATGTGTGATCCCATGTAGCATGTTAAATACTGTCTTGCGTAAACTGTTTGGTAGAAACGGTCTAGGATTTTCCCCAGTCATTTCACACCAAAGAGGAATTTGAATTAATTTACGATTATGTGATGTTTGTTCTAATTGTAAGTCGTTTAGTTCTTCGTCCCGATCCTGTTAATTTTGTAAAATTTTGAAATTCAATTCTCGTTTGACTTGCACCACGTTCGGTTTTTGAATTTAGAGCAAATATCAAAGGCTTGTGAGCTGTAAAAACTGTAAATTGTCGTCCTCCTAAAAGATAGCTAAAATGTTTAAAGTTCAAAAAAAAAATGGCCAGAAATTATCTGTCAAACGCAATATATTTAACTCGAATATGCCCAGAACTTTTTTTGATTCGGATTTAGAAAAAATTTTAAAGGATACTTTTAATAGGTATAAGGGTCACGTTGGTACCATCCATTTTTCAAAACATCTTTCCGAAATTGCCTTATGAGAAGTGACCATATGGTCACGGTGGGCATGATACGATTTCGAATATTTAACTTGTATAACAGCGCAACTATGCAAATGTAAGCTCAATAGAAAATACTGTAAATATCAATTTTAAATGTTATTTCATATAGAAACAGCGCAATATTATTCAGTCAATGAATACCAAATTTTTACTGACTATGCTAACTAAATGTGTAACATAAAATTTATGACTAATACAAAGGTAGGTAACTTGTATATTAAAGCAGCTTTAAGATTAAATTTTTCAACACCAACGCTGGAAGCGATATGTCTATGTCCACGATATGAATTATATCATTTATCTCTCTAAGGGCACGAAAAATTGGCGCATTTATAGAGTACAGTGACTTCGAATAAGGCAAATAAAAAGGTCAGAACGTCGTAAATTTCGCCTCGGAATATTAAAAGGTATTCTCTGCAGAATATCAGGGCATTCAACAACTCCAGTAATAACATTAAATATGAAGGAGCAAGATAATAACTTTCTCTTATCCTCAAGTAAATTTAACTTAATGAGCTGACAGCGTGCGGGGCATGAAGGTAACGGCTCAGTAAAATTGAGGGATCGTAACGCAAACCTAATAAGAGTCTTTTGCACACGCTCAATTATTTTTATAGGACCAAAGTGAGATGGTCACCAAATGTTGGCCGCATATTCAAGGCGTGACCTCACAAAAGCACTGTATAGGGCTTTTAGTGTATATGGATCTGAAAAGTCTAAGCTATTTCGACAAACAAAAGCTAACATCGAATAGGAGTTAGATAGAATGTAGTCTATATGGCTTTTAAACGTCAACTACGATCCCAGATCCTTGACCTGAACTACAGATTTAAGAGTATTACCGAGAATTGTAAATGTGGTATTGATTATATTTTGCTTTCTGAAATAGATCATGTGATAACATTTACTTGTATTTAGAGGTAGCCGGTTTCGCTCACATCAAGAGTTAGTCCCCGGTATTTTTTATAGCGGAGTAAACTTTGAGATCATCAGCGTACATAAGAAATTTCGAGAACAAAAAAAAGGAACTTATGTCATTTATAAAAACAATAAACAAAAGGGGGCCGAGGATACTACTTGGGGGACAGCAGCGCTAACATGTAAAGAACGGGAAACTATATTTTCTAGTGCATTTTTTACGAATCATTTTACACACACACTAACATTGCATTTTGAGCATTCTGTCCTTCCGACAGAAGTGCACAAATCATCAGCACATCGTCTCCTTTTTTCGCAAGGACGAACGAAATGATTTAAATCATCATATCGAAGTGTTTTCTCTGTTGTTTCTTCTTAACATCTTTTCCGCGGTCCGCTGTATTTGGAATTCTCAGAAAAGTGCTTGCAGTAATAAATGGCAATTTGTCGCCAGAACACAAGCTGTGATATTTCGGTTTGGACTAAGCGGTCTAGCTGCCAGCTATTTGATACTGCAACGTCAACCAACCACGTAAAAATACTATTCCACCATTTATTTCCTTTTATACCGATTCGATATATTGCAGTAAATCCTGTGCTTTCAAGTAAGCTAACAGAGGAAACTGGAGAAAAGATTATCAAAAAAGAAAGAAAATGGCATGCTTTGAACTGCTGGAGAAAAGTCATCTATGATGTTTAGAAGGGGTGCTGCACATTTTCCAAATAGTTGTTCGTATGTACTGTTGGCACGTGGGATGTTTCCTTAATAAATTTCTAAGTTCACTAGACATCCTGATGGCGTTCACAATGACCAAACTTTGTGTCCGAAGAGCAATGGTTTTTCTTTTATAAACTGTTTGCAGTCGTGACGTCCAAAGTAAGATATAATGGTCTCGTAGAAGGGAAGATTTTTTTGTGGGTGAAAATGCTTCAGCATATTTGATTTCAAGTGATCTGTTAGAGGTCGCAGTTTCCACATCTTGTCTCCGTCAGTTCCGTTTTTACCACTATACTCACAGTGCAAATATTTCAAAATTTGTTCAAACCGATTCCTTCGCATAGCCAAATATACGATTTAGAGAATACAGAGGTTGCGCCTTCCGCAAACCGCTATTCGCTCTCAGTAAATTTAACAGAATCAGCTGTTTATGCCACGTCACAGGCAATGTATTTACATTTATTTGTTTACAAACATACAATTGTGCTTGTATTACTTTCGGTGATTTTGTGTGAGTTTATTTAAATATAGCGTTTAAAATTAAAGTGTGCGGTCATTAATTGTAATAGCGACAGCTTTAAATCCGCAGACGATTTTTAAAACGTGGTTCTGTGCCGACAATTTTTAACAGCGACAATTTTAATATATGTGTTCATGTGGATGAATTTTAATATATGTATATACATGTACACATGTGTATTGCTATACTAAATTCTCCCATTCTCTCTCTATTCTAACCTGTGACGTTGCACGCATTCTGCTTTACATGATTTTTCGTCGGGAAGGCGCAATCTTGTATTATATCGTTCTTGGGGAAATGGCGTACTTCCTTAATCCATTAATTATGTGGTCCATGAGTTTATTGCCAAAAAACTTTTCAAATTGCTCTTGAGGTTTTACCTTACAGTCTTCAAACTTTTGGGATGGAAAAATTGGGATCATTCCAACCGAATCATCTTTCACCCACGTAAAGCGTGATAGTGGTGGTTGCACTGAAGATAGAGTTGGTTTCACTTTTCGTAAGCGGCTAACGTATTTTTCAGCTTCCGAAGAGGATGCTTCTGCAGAAGCTTCACACTGACCACAGTATATACAGTAGTAAAACTGAGGTGAAGTCCTTCTCAGGGATACGTGTTTTCATGGTGGATAATGAAAATAAAATATAACAGAGTTGCTGGAATGATATTTCATAATAAACTTTGAAAATCACATAAAAAATTTTGCGGAATGTGAAATATTTGAATTAACCAGTGAATATACACTTTATAATTATTACTTAAAGCCGAATATTTATAGCGAAAATATGTGACGCCTGTTTTTATTTGCATATTTGAATAATTATTCAACGGCTCACCACAATTCTCCTATAACCAACGTGTACAATAAAAAAAGCAACCCTTGGTAGTAAACTTTTCGGTGGTGAGTTTTCTATTTCATTTCATTCATTCGTTTCTGTTAAATTTGTAATTTGTAAACAAAAGCAGTTAATTTTGCAAAAAAATATATTAATTTTCTTATAACTGGAAAATTTTTACATTTACTGAAGGAAATAACTGTCTGGAATGGAGCGCAAGCGAAACTACATCTATAAATTGAAGCAGAGTATTCCTAGAATAGTGCATGCATAATTAAAAAGAAAGATAATTTTTAATGATTTCAGGGCCAATAAAACAGCTGCGAAAGACTTTTGATACTTCAAGACCTTAGAATTAACATCGATTTTTTTGTAGCTCTATGTTCATGGTGAAGAATCCTTAATATGTGCAAAAATACAAATTTAAAAGTGCATATTGTTACGTTTTTACCCTGAAACGTCGATGATTTCCAAAATCCTTTAGGATTGTTAAATAAAACACGCTCGGATTTCCTTAATGCTAACTTTATTTGTTTACAAATAATTGACAATACTTAACAACGCTACTTAATTCACGGATACTTGTACTTGCGCACTCGCAACTTTAAAACTCTTAGCTTACAACTTTACAACTTTACTATTCAAGGTTTAATTACAAACTGAATTACCTAACGCCGTGGCAACGCCTCGAGCTGCGTGCACTGTGGCAGCTCTAGATCATTATCGATCGTTATCGAAAGTTCTCGATTGCCACAAAATATGTATGTATATGTAAAAACGTAAATAAATATATACATACACACATATCACGATGCTGCGAGCCGTTTTCTACCATTGGGCATTGTCCCACGTTCAGTATTTATTGACGTGATGCAAGTATCGTGTTATTTCTTGAACGTGTAGCATGCAATATTTATGGATAAGAATAAGGATTGCAAAATAATTGAAATTTTTTAATCCATGGATATGGATCGCAATACCGTCAATAAATATTTTAGCATTTATTTTTCGTCGATGCGACTAATTTCTACTCCAGTACCTTCTCTCTACTTGTTTTGTTTTTAATAAAAATGCCAGTATTGTAGTTAAGCATGCACAAACTTTATTTTCTTGTTCCATTGTCTATATTCATACATATATTTCGAACCACGCAGCCTGCAAAATATATAAATACTGACGGGATATATACATACATATACTGGGGATCAAAAGTGATTTGTCAGGGATCATTTTCCTTTGAAAATGTGTTTACATTCTTTTCCGGTTGAAAATTTTAATCAGAATAGAAAATATATAAAAAATGATAAGCATTCATGTATTAAAATATATACTTGTATAATAAATATCACCGAAAAATGTATTATATATTTTGCATGCAACTATTAGGTATGTAGGTATGAATAACGCCTTGAAATGTTAATGAAATATGAAAATTTAAGTATGGTATGTAAGAATTTATGTTCATTGACTTCATAAACAATTAAACAAATATTTTAAAACAAATAAATTAATGAGTACACTTAATGTAGAACTCAACCTGTGTGCGAATAAGTCTGAATTGCTATCTAAGCGCCGGTTTTAAATATCCAGTTAAAATTCCAGCAGTTAATATTTTTAAGAATTAATTTTCATTCTAATTATGACAAAAAAAAAAAGAAAATAACATGCATATTACATATAGCACCATTTAAAGATCAATTTAAGAGAAAACATATTAAAAATTTAAAACAAACCATATGCAATAGAATATTAGTTTAGGAACTACTCGCACCGCCAACGGTTTTTGTAAAGATATTCCTTCGAACTTTATACAGCATGAACAAAGTATCGACATAAATGTATGGAATTGAACGTTCACGAGCTTTGTGTGTGGTCCTCACTTCAGCAATTAAAAATATAAAATATCTTATATGAAATAGTATAAGATGTGAGTTTGTTTTTTACGCGCTTTTTTTATTTATTAATGAATAAAATAAAACTTGTTTAGTTCCTTGCTGCACAAAGCCCTGTTGAACGATTTTTTTCGTTAAAAGGAGTCACACGAAACCCTAGTCCTGTTGGGAGGTAAATTTGTCCGATAAATTATCGAAAAAGTTAGCGTACTGTACACTCACCTTCTAATAAATTGGTTTCCAAATTTCTAGCAGAGTTTTCTAAGACATCGATTAACAAGGAATCATAAACTACTAACTCATCACCATATTCATCTTCATCGAACGTTTATATTCTTTTGCCACTACTCATCACTAATTCGCAAGATGATTTCAATTGACCAACACAAACTTACTCTGGCTTATTGACATCGTCTTCATCAGCATCATCTTCTCCACTGAGTGCCCCATTCTCGATGTCAGGTGGCGAAATGTATAATGCTTCTGGTGAATCTTCTTCCTCACTATCGCAAAAGTCATTTAAAAAGGCAATAACCTCTTGCGTATTCAAATGTCGAGAAATTCACGACAGCCATAGCAAATAAAAGGTGTTTTTTTACAGGTTTGTTTTTCGAATAGAGATAAAACTGGCATTTTGTGGTCAAATCTGGCAACTCTAATGTCATTTATGTTCAGTTTGGTTTGCCATTTCATCATGAACAGGTTGACAAAAGAACAACGCTTGCAAATCGTGCAAATTTATTTCGAAAATAATGGTTCAGTTCGCGAAGTTTACCGTGAGCTCCGTCCATTTTATGGTCGACATAATCGTCCATCAGAGCAATTAATTCGGTTAACCATGGATCGTTTGCGCACTACGTTTACTCTATGTGATAATACGCATCCGCAGAGACGTCGAACAGTGCGCACCGAAGAAACAATTGCCGCTGTAGAGCAAAGTGTTGAAGAGGACCCGAATGAATCGATTCGCCACCGTGCACAGCAATTGGAGCTTTGTCCATCAACTTTATTATTTTTTATTTATTTATTACCAACATCAATTTATTCGAACGAATAATACTACATACAATAAATCCTTTAATCTAGCCCAGTGTGTAATAATAGTAACGTACCATTATTAGTAGTATGTTTAGTTAATAGATTTAAGAATGTACCAGTCTGGCAAGGCCTTCCGTCATGTCAGAAAACTAATGTAAAAAGATGATCATGATGGCCGTGCTGTGATGACTCACTTTCGGCTTGCATCAAGAAGAAAAGAGGACAATAAAAGTTCACGTGTAATTAAAAATATATGAATCAACGCCATCGACTTACTTGTGTTTTATTCAATAGTTAACAAGCAACAACGCTTGTTACATGGTGTCAGAAGCGGGTTGCGTTTAAAAAAAAATTAAGCACAAACATCAATATCGGAGTGAAAAATAAAATTCATCGGACATGAGAGAGTTAGATTGTGCTAACTTAGCGGTTACCTGGAAAAATTGGAAGCGAGATTTTCTCGTGTATATGATTGCCACAAACAAAAATAGTCAGCCGGAAGATGTAAAAATTGCAACATTTTTGTGGCTCTTGGGAACAAACGGTGCCAATATTTATAACACTATTTTTCCTAACGATGGATCGGAAAACCAGTTACTAGGCAAAGTAGCAGCGGGTGAGCAGACAAGCCGTTCTCTGAAGGAAGTCCTGCTAAAATTTGACGAGCATTGTTTGCCTCAAAAAAAATGTTTCCATGGAGTCGTTTGTATTTAACAACATCACGCAAAAGAAAAGGCAACCTTTAATGAATTTTTGACTGAACTACGCACACAACTGGAACGGTGTGACTACAAATGCGCCTGTGGGCAACTATATGAAAGCAGATTATTACGTGACCGAATCATCGCAGGAGTTTTCGACAAAAAACTGCAGCTTAAGCTTTTGGATTGTCAGGATGAAACACTAGAACGCGTTATTGGTATGTGTAAAAGTTTTGAGTCAGCGCATATTAATAAAGACAATGTGTCGAAAAGTTTCTGTTTCAATTGTGGTAGTTCGTGGTCGCTGAAACATACTCCGGAATGCAGAGCTAAAAATGTTACCTGTCGAAGATGCGGTAAAATTGGACATTTCCAAGCAATGTGTCGAAAAGGGAAAGGAAGTTCACTGGCTCCGAGAACAACCAAACAAGTTGCTGAACTAAACTGGGGTGGTTTGACAGGTAATAAATTAAGTCATAGTGCTAACGCAGAACTAGTACCTAGGGGTAAACAAATTAATTTTTGATTGAATTCGGTTGCTAGATGGACTAAAGCATTCAAAGTAGGAGGGGAAATAGTGAATTTTAAAATGGATACCGGAGCTGAAGTTAATTGTATTCCTTTAAGTTGCGTTAAAAATCGAACACTGAAATTTTGAAACAGGAGAATGATTTCGTTATTTTCGATTATAATAATAAGAAAGTCAATATATACGGATGTGTTAAATTGCTATTATTTGACCTACAATCGGATTCTAAACATTTTATAGATTTTTTAGTTTTAAATGACCGATGTGAGCCGATTCTGGGACTAAACGCATGCATAAAACTTAACCTTATTAGAAGAATGGACGCCATGGTGGGCTTATCAAAAAATAAATTTGTGGAGTTAAACAGGGATATTTTTAGTGGATTAGGCAAGTTTCCAGGAACGTTTTCAATCCATTTACAGGAAAATTCTCGGCTACTTTTACATTATAAAAAACGAGTACCGTTAGCTTTAATTGACAAACTAAAAAACGAGCTGGAGGAACTGGTAAAGGCTGAGGTAATTTCGCCCGTTGACTATCCGACGGACTGGGCTAATAATTTACAAATTGTCGAAAAACCTAATGGTCGACTTCGAATTTGTTTAGATCCAAAACCTTTGAATGCTTGTATTAAAAGAGAACATTTCTTGATACCAACAATTGATGACTTAACGTCAAAACTTGCAAATAAAGAATTCTTTTCAGTCTTAGATAGTAATGGATTCTGGCATATGGAGTTGGATGAGTAAAGTTCGCATTTAACTACCTTTATGACAACATTTGGACGTTTCAAATTTAATCGGGTGCCATTTGGCTTAAACTGTGCACCGAAAATGTTTCAACGGAAAATGGTGCAATTATTTGGAGACTTGAAAGGTGTTATAATTTACTTTGAAGATATAGCGATTTATGCAGATAATGAAAAAGACCATGATGAAATTCTAATGTCTGTAATTGACCGAGCTAGGGCTAATAATATTAGGTTTAATCCGGACAAAATGCAATACAGGCAGCCTGAGGTTAAATTCATGGGAAATATCCTGGGGAACGGTACCATTAAACCGGACCCTAAATACACTAGGGCTTTGCGGGATATGAGAATACCAAACGATAAAAATACAGTTTTACGATTTTTGGGATTTCTAAAGTATATTGCCAGGTTTATACCAAATATGTCACAACCGAACTCCGTAAGTTGACACATAATAATGTAGCTTTTGAATGGAATAACAAACAACAACAAGAATTCGACAACTTGAAAATCATATCTTCAGAAAAGGTATTAGCAATTTATAACCCAAGTAAGCAAATAGTTGTGCAAACAGATGCCTCAAAAGATGGGCTAGGATGTGTTCTGATACAGGAAGGCAAGCCGGTGGCATTCGCTTCGCGTACATTAAGTAAAACTGAACAAAAGTGGGCTCAATTCGAGAAGGAATTGCTTGCGATTGTGTTTGCCTGTCAACGGTTTCACTTCTATTTATATGGGAGGGAATACGTAGTTGAAAGTGATCATAAACCGCTGGAAACACTGTTTAAGCGTGATATAGACAGCGTCATTATGCGGCTTCAGCGAATGTTCATGTTTTTGTTGAAATATCCAAAAATGAACGTGGTATATAAACCGGGAAAAGACATGCTAAATGCTAAGGACAAACGAAATTGCACCATCCTTGATGGGAAATAACTCAGAGAGTCATAGACGCATAAATGAGTCAGTACTTCCAGCTACAAATGATGTACATGATACATCATCAGAAGAATATGAGACAGCTGGCAGTGCTGATTCTGCGGAAGACATAGAATCTGAAAGCCAAAATCAGGCTTCAGTACAAACACGGAGTGGTCGACTAATTCGACCACCTCAAAGATATGGTTGGGATTAACAACCACTAGTTCGGAAATGTCCTTTGATAATATACCAAAGTTATAACTGTAAAGTTAGTATAAATAAATGTAAATATATAAAAAAAAAAAAAAAAGAGCATGTAATAATAGCAACGTACCATTATTAGTAGTATGTTTAGTGAATAGATTTAAGAATGTACCAGCCTGGCAGGCCTTCCGTCATGTCAGAAAACTAAAAAGATGATCATGATGGCCGTGCTGTGATGACTCACTTCCGGCTTGCATCAGGAAGAAAAGAGGACAATAAAAGTTCACGTGTAAATAAAAATATATGAATCAACGCCATCGACTTACTTGTGTTTTATTCAATAGTTAACAAGCAACAACGCTTGTTACATGGTGTCAGAAGCGGGTTGCGTTTAAAAAAAATTAAGCACAAACATCAATATCGGAGTGAAAAATAAAATTCATCGCACATGAGAGAGTTAGATTGTGCTAACTTAGCGGTTACCTGGAAAAATTGGAAGCGAGATTTTCTCGTGTATATGATTGCCACAAACAAAAATAGTCAGCCGGAAGATGTAAAAATTGCAACATTTTTGTTGCTCTTTTGAACAAACGGTGCCAATATTTATAACACTATTTTTCCTAACGATGGATCGGAAAACCAGTTACTAGGCAAAGTAGCAGCGGGTGAGCAGACAAGCCGTTCTCTGAAGGAAGTCCTGCTAAAGTTTTACGAGCATTGTTTGCCTCAAAAAAAATGTTTCCATGGAGTCGTTTGTATTTAACAACATCACGCAAAAGCAAAGGCAACCTTTAATGAATTTTTGACTGAACTACGCACACAACTGGAACGGTGTGACTACAAATGCGCCTGTGGGCAACTATATGAAAGCAGATTATTACGTGACCGAATCATCGCAGGAGTTTTCGATAAAACTGGGGTGGTTTGACAGGTAATAAATTAAGTCATAGTGCTAACGCAGAACTAGTACCTAGGGGTAAACAAATTAATTTTTGATTGAATTCGGTTGCTAGATGGACTAAAGCATTCAAAGTAGGAGGGGAAATAGTGAATTTTAAAATGGATACCGGAGCTGAAGTTAATTGTATTCCTTTAAGTTGCGTTAAAAATCGAACACTGAAATTTTGAAACAGGAGAATGATTTCGTTATTTTCGATTATAATAATAAGAAAGTCAATATATACGGATGTGTTAAATTGCTATTATTTGACCTACAATCGGATTCTAAACATTTTATAGATTTTTTAGTTTTAAATGACCGATGTGAGCCGATTCTGGGACTAAACGCATGCATAAAACTTAACCTTATTAGAAGAATGGACGCCATGGTGGGCTTATCAAAAAATAAATTTGTGGAGTTAAACAGGGATATTTTTAGTGGATTAGGCAAGTTTCCAGGAACGTTTTCAATCCATTTACAGGAAAATTCTCGGCTACTTTTACATTATAAAAAACGAGTACCGTTAGCTTTAATTGACAAACTAAAAAACGAGCTGGAGGAACTGGTAAAGGCTGAGGTAATTTCGCCCGTTGACTATCCGACGGACTGGGCTAATAATTTACAAATTGTCGAAAAACCTAATGGTCGACTTCGAATTTGTTTAGATCCAAAACCTTTGAATGCTTGTATTAAAAGAGAACATTTCTTGATACCAACAATTGATGACTTAACGTCAAAACTTGCAAATAAAGAATTCTTTTCAGTCTTAGATAGTAATGGATTCTGGCATATGGAGTTGGATGAGTAAAGTTCGCATTTAACTACCTTTATGACAACATTTGGACGTTTCAAATTTAATCGGGTGCCATTTGGCTTAAACTGTGCACCGAAAATGTTTCAACGGAAAATGGTGCAATTATTTGGAGACTTGAAAGGTGTTATAATTTACTTTGATGATATAGCGATTTATGCAGATAATGAAAAAGACCATGATGAAATTCTAATGTCTGTAATTGACCGAGCTAGGGCTAATAATATTAGGTTTAATCCGGACAAAATGCAATACAGGCAGCCTGAGGTTAAATTCATGGGAAATATCCTGGGGAACGGTACCATTAAACCGGACCCTAAATACACTAGGGCTTTGCGGGATATGAGAATACCAAACGATAAAAATACAGTTTTACGATTTTTGGGATTTCTAAAGTATATTGCCAGGTTTATACCAAATTTGTCACAACCGAACTCCGTAAGTTGGCACATAATAATGTAGCTTTTGAATGGAATAACAAACAACAACAAGAATTCGACAACTTGAAAATCATATCTTCAGAAAAGGTATTAGCAATTTATAACCCAAGTAAGCAAGTAGTTGTGCAAACATATGCCTCAAAAGATGGGCTAGGATGTGTTCTGATACAGGAAGGCAAGCCGGTGGCATTCGCTTCGCGTACATTAAGTAAAACTGAACAAAAGTGGGCTCAAATCGAGAAGGAATTGCTTGCGATTGTGTTTGCCTGTCAACGGTTTCACTTCTATTTATGTATATGGGAGGGAATACGTAGTTGAAAGTGATCATAAACCGCTGGAAACACTGTTTAAGCGTGATATAGACAGCGTCATTATGCGGCTTCAGCGAATGTTCATGTTTTTGTTGAAATATCCAAAAATGAACGTGGTATATAAACCGGGAAAAGACATGCTAAATGCTAAGGACAAACGAAATTGCACCATCCTTGATGGGAAATAACTCAGAGAGTCATAGACGCATAAATGAGTCAGTACTTCCAGCTACAAATGATGTACATGATACATCATCAGAAGAATATGAGACAGCTGGCAGTGCTGATTCTGCGGAAGACATAGAATCTGAAAGCCAAAATCAGGCTTCAGTACAAACACGGAGTGGTCGACTAATTCGACCACCTCAAAGATATGGTTGGGATTAACAACCACTAGTTCGGAAATGTCCTTTGATAATATACCAAAGTTATAACTGTAAAGTTAGTATAAATAAATGTAAATATATAAAAAAAAAAAAAAAAAAAAAAAGAGCATGTAATAATAGCAACGTACCATTATTAGTAGTATGTTCAGTGAATAGATTTAAGAATGTACCAGCCTGGCAGGCCTTCCGTCATGTCAGAAAACTAAAAAGATGATCATGATGGCCGTGCTGTGATGACTTGCATCAGGAAGAAAAGAGGACAGTAAAAGTTCACGTGTAATTAAAAATATAAGAATCAACGCCATCGACTTACTTGTGTTTTATTCAATAGTTCACAAGCAACAACGCTTGTTACACAGTTTGACCAGATGGTTACGCCTGAAAAAGTACCATAAAATGACAGTAAAAATGTGAAATAATTCTATAAAATGAAGTTCTGACAAATTTTATGTTCCGTTACCCGACTGCGATGAAATCCGCATAGCCATAGCACGGCAAAAGAACAGCAAAGCGCCCGAAGTTGATGGGCTTCCTGCTGAGTTATTTAAATACGGTGGAGAAAAGTTGGTAAAGCGCATGCACCAGCTTATCTGCAGAGTATGGTCGGACGAATGCATGCCTACTGATTGGAATCTAAGTGTACTTTGCCCAATCCACAAGAATGGTGATACTGCAATTCGCGCCAACTATCGTGGTATGAGCCTTCTTAACATCGCATATAAGGTTCTGTCGAGCGTATTGTGTGAGAGACTAAAGCCCACCGTCAATGAACTGATTGGACCTTATCAGTGTGGCTTTAGACCTAGTAAATCTACTATCGACTAGATATTCACAGTGCGCCAGATCATGGAAAAGACCCAAGAAAGAAGAATCGACACGCTCCACCTTTTTGTCGACTTCAAAGCCGCTTTCGACAGCACAAAAAGAAGTTGCCTTAATATGACGTTGAGCAACACCACGAGCACCGTCAGGATTGGGAAGGACCTCTTTGAGCCGGTTGATACCAAACGAGGTTTCAGACATGGTGACTCTTTGTCGTATGAATTTTTTAACCTTATGCTGGAGAAGATAATTCGAGCCGCAGAACTTAATCGGTCAGTCACTCTCTTTTATAAGAGTGTGCAGCTGCTGGCATACGCCGATGACATTGACATCATCGTCCTTAACAACCGCGCAGTTAGTTCTGCCTTCTCCAAACTGGATAGAGAAGCAAAGCGAATGGGTCTGGAGGTGAACAAACTGTCGGCACATTTACGACTGGGATCAAACATCACTGTTGACAGATATAACTTTGAAAAAGTAGAAGACTTCGTTTACTTAGGAACCAGCATTAACATTAATAATAATGTCCGCCTCGAAATCCAAAGGAGGATCACTCTTGCCAACAAGTGCTACTTCGGACTGAGTAGGCAACTGAGCAGTAAAGTCCTCTCTCGACGGACAAAAATCACGCTCTATAAGTCTCTCATTATGCCCGTCCTAATCTATGGCGCAGAAGCATGGACGATGAAGATATCTGATGAGAAGGCTCTAGGAGTGTTCGAGAGAAAGATTATCCGAAAGAATTATGGGCCTTTACGCCTTTGCGATGGTGAATACCGTAGAAGATGGAACGATGAGCTGTACGAGCTTTATAACGACATAGATATAGTGCAGCGAATTAAGATCCAGCGGCTTCACTGGCTTGGTCATGTCGTTTGAATGGATAAAAGCGCTCCAGCTCTTAAAGTATTCGACGCGGTACCCGCCGGTGGTAGCAGAGGAAAAGGGAATGTTCCTCTGCGTTGGAAAGACCAGGCGGTAAGGGACTTGGGTACGCTTGGTATTTCCAACTGGCGCCAGTTAGCAAAAGACAGAAATAACTGGCATGATGTGCTAAGCTCGGCCAAAATCGCATAGGCGGTTATCGAGCCAATGAAGGAAGAAGAAGAAGTTCTGACAAGTCTTCACTTTACTATTATTCAAAACATTTCTTCACTTCTTTTTAAAACAACGAATTTTCACAAATATAAGTGCACTTACCTTTTGTTGCCGGCGAAATACGCTTTTTTGGCCATCTCTTTTTCTTTGTATCTTTTCACAACCATTCACATCAACACAAAAACATTTTATGAAAAGTAAGTAACGCAGTTAGCTTCACTCACCTTGCATTAAATACAAAGGCTGGTGAAAAAATGTTTTTGAGTTTGTCGTTTTTTTGTTTTTTAATAAAATGCCTACTGCTTGCGTAACCATATGGTCACGGTGGGGTTATTTTAGTTAACTTCAGCAGGAGAAAGTTTAGTTATTAGAAAGTTAGAAAAGAATGCGAGTGGTTCTGATTTGTTATTAAACGATTCATGTATGACGCCACCAATTGCCGTATTAGATGCATCTACATTTAAAGAGAGTTTGGCATCTTTGTTAAAATGGTTTAACAATATGTTAGATGTAAACTTTTCTTTAATGCATTTAAAGGCTTTATTTGATCCGTAGTCCCAAATAAGGATCTTGTTACGTTTCTTATTAGTTCGATTGATTAAGTCATAAATCACTGCTGTAAACTCTGCTAATTTTGCTATATATCGATGGTAGTAATTAACGATACCAATAAATTTCTGAGCTTGCTTAACCGATTTTGGTCGTTCGAAACTGCGAATAGCTGTAACTTTAACTTCAGAGGGTCTAATTCCCGCTCCTGATATATTATATCCTAGAAAATCAACACTTGTAACGCCAAAAGTAAATCTGCTTGTTTTAATGTATATTTAAAACGTACTCTGTTAGACGTTTAAAAAGTATATTGAGGTCTTTTAAATGCTGTTCCTCGTTTTCGCTTGCTACTTACAGATCATCAATACATGTAAAAATAAAGTCTAAACCACTTACTACTTCATTCATGAATCATTGAAAAGTTTGCGCTGAATTTCTATGTCCGAAAGGCATTCGGATGAATTCAAACATAACAAAAGAAGTTGTAATTGCAGTTTTATAAATATCATCTACTGCCATTGGAATTTGGTGGTAAGCTCTTACTAAATCTAATTTCGAAAATATGTTCTTATTCCTGTGGTTCATGTTGAAGTCATGAACATGAGGTAACGGATAACGGTCCGGTACAGTCATAATATTCTTTTCTGGGTACTAAATGAAGTGGTGAAGCTACTGAAGAATTTGAATGTCTACAAATACCCTAAATTAACATTTAAAAGTTTTTTCCGTATGTTGAAATATTATAACCGTTGGCCGCTGTTAAAATTATATATATAAATAACGATATCTGTATTTTGATTGTCTTCTGATTTTCCGACAGGGGGAAGTTTGATGTATGTTGGAACGATTTTCCGTCATCCCTTGTCAAATTTGGTTTTGTGATATAGCGGTTTCGGCGTTGTGCCACCTTCAGTGTCGTTTTCGTTTTAAGTAATTAATGTTGGTTGTGCTGTATTTATTGCTGTCCATTGATTTTCACGTATTGGATTCAGTTTTGCGAGATGTTTGAAATTTTTGTGTTTTATGCTTTTTTGATACTAGATAAATTCGTCTGTATAAAATTCTGTTGAGTGAGTTTTTTATTCTTCGGTTCACTTCGGGTTTCCTTTATACAAGTCGGGAATTTTAGTTTTGTGCAACATTTTGTTCTAGTTATGTGTGTTGTTGTCTGTCTTTTTACCTATGCTATTGTTCTGTCCTCTGTAGCGGTTCGAATATTGCGTCGGAATAGGTATGTGTTTGCTCGTTTTTTACTCTTCCATTAAAGGTTCTTTGCTTATAGATTTCGAGCTTATAGCAAAGTTCGACTCAGGTACAGTGGTCGATTTTCGTACGCAGGTCTGCTTGTATACGCCTTGTTTGTTAAATGGGTATTCGGTATTCATGCTGGTTCGAAGCAGTTTTCCTAGGTTATTAGTTGTTTTAAATGCTGTCTGGATGTTTCGTTTTTTGAAAAAGTTTTCGAATTTGTATGTGTCTGTCCCAGTATAAGTTAGTACTGCCCATTTTCTTTTGTCTTTCTCTACGCCGTCTTTCTCTGTCTGTCTTTTTCTTGTCGGATTTTATCAACAATATTATTTTTGTATCCGTTATTCTCAGCTATATTGTATAATGTTGTTAGTTCCTTCATGTGTGCTTCTTTTGATAAAGGTGTATTTTCCAGTCTACTAGTTAAATGGCTTAGTGCGGATGGTTTGAGGTATTGTGAATGATGGTGTCTGTTGCCGTTGGTTTCCTATATATTTCGTAGCTAAACTCCTTGAGGATTTTATCTACATATATTGATTGTTAGATCCAGATAGTTAATTTATCCTTCCATTTCTTTTTCAATCGTATATTTTATGTTTCCATGTTGTTTGTTTAGATATTCTAATATTTCTTCCTCATTGTCGTTCTCTATTACGCAGATAATGTCAGCAACGTATCTGGTATAACATGTTACCCCAAGTTTCTTAGTTAATTCTCTCATGTATCTCTGCTCTAGGTTTTGCATGAAAACCTCCATGAGGATGGCCGAAGTTGGGTTTCCCATTCCCAGCCCGTTTGTTTGCCCGTATATTTTGTTGTTGAATTTAAAGTAGTTTTGTTTTCATTTTGTCTTTAGTTTTTTCAAGTAAAGTCTTTCGTACTATGTAAATTGTCTCTGGAAGGGGTATCGAAGGATATAATTCTTTAATATCAAATGATACTAATTTGGTGTCTTTTGTTATCTTTACTGTCCCAAGTTTCTCTGTTGGTTATTGCGTATTGGTTATTAAGTTTTAACGTCTCTTTTAGTACGGTCTTTAGGAATTTTGAGAGCTTGTAGCCCAGCGCCGATATGTAGTTGACTATAGGCCTCACTGGAATATCCGGTTTGTGTATTTTTGGTTGTGCCGACCACTGAACCTGAGTCGAACTTTGCTAACCACTTGTTCAGCAATAAATGTCCACCAGCAAATATTAAGAGGACAGACAAACTAGTACTTCATGTGCAACAAAAGGGACGCCGCCTGAACGTACTCGAAAATATGGAGATCTGTAAGCAAATAACCTTTTATGGAAGAGTAACAAACGAGCAAACACATACCTATTCCGACGCAATATTCGAACCGCTTAAGTTGGTATACAAAGGACAGAACAATAGCATATGTAGGTAAAAGACAGACAACAACACACATAACCAGAACAAAATGTTGAACAAAACTTAAATTACCGACTTGTATAAAGGAAACCCGAAGTGAACCGAAGAATAAAAAAACTCACTAACAGAATTTTATACAGACGAATTTTATCTGATATCAAAAAAGCATAAAACACTAAAATTGCAAATATCTCGCAAAACTGAATCCAATACCTGAAAATCAATGGACAGCAATAAATACAGCACAACCAACATTAATTACTTAGAACGAAAACGACACTGAAGATGGCACAACGCCGAAACCGCTATGTCACAAAACCAAATTTGACAAAGGATGACGGAAAATCGTTTCAACATACATCTGAAGATATCCTTTTACAAAAGAGTTTTGATGCCGGAAGCATCTGCTCCGCTATCAATTAAAAAGTTCAATTTGTTTCCTTTGTCAAATATAAATAAGCGACGAGTTGATACATCTAAGTTTCCGTTGTTTGTCGCCGCAACAATGGAAGAATTTAGTTTGTTGGACTATTATTTTTCGAAAAAGTAAAGGGCTGCTCACATTTCCTAGCATTATTTCCAAACTTATAATGATATCTACATAACCAACGCGATAACCACGTAATTTTGACCGGCTTCTAAACCGATTTCTACTTACTGAACATGACCTCGAATAATTGTTATTGACTTCCCTCCTTCGTCCTTCACATAGTCCTAAAGTAAGTTTCTCAAATTTTTCACTAATGAGAGCAGTTGTCTTGACTAAATTAGTTATAACTTTTGAATTTTGAGAAGTATTCATTACAGCTATTTCATTTTTATTGATAACTTCCCAAACGTTATCAGCTAATTTTGTCAATTCATAAAACTGGAAGTATAATATAATATAATTTTGGCGCGTACACTATATAGCTCAGTGTTTGGCCGAGCTTCTCCTACCATTTGTGGTGTGCGTCTTTATATTATACCACAAATGGAGGGATCTACAGTTTTGTGCCGACTCCGAACGGCAGATGTATTTAATGAGAAGCTTTTTCGTGGCAGAAATACCCTCGGAGGTTTGCCATTGCCTGCCGAGGGGTGACCGCTATTAGAAAAAACTGTTTCTATGATTAAGATTTTGTTTGCCCTGACTGAGATTCGAACCTCGAACTCACCGGCATATCGAGTTAAAGCACGCACCGCTATCAACTCGACCACAGCGGCCACTGGAAGTAGAACTCGCTAAAATCATATTCAGATTTTTTGGTAACTTCCTCATCCAAAGTTTCTTTAAAATATCTTTGACCAATAAAATTCCGAGGGTTTAAGATCACCCATTGCAGAATCTGATAATTAAATAATGTCTTTCAATCAAAATCTTTTTTAATGCAGAAAATTTATTATCTTGTGGTGGATTTTGTATAAAATCTAATATTGCAATAATGACATCCTGAGGAAGTGCAGTAATTACATATTCCTACTTTGTTGTCTCTTGAGTTATATTTTTAGTATTAAATTGCATTTCAGTATGGATGAACCATGCTTCAGGACAACTTGTCCAAAAAAGCTTAATTGAAGTCGCAAAAATTTCATTATTGTTTTAATTTGCATAAGGATTTTATAACTCCATTTGAAAAGTAAGAGATCCAATTAAAGTATGTTCCGGTATATACATATGTGTGTTGCGGTGAATGAAACATTTCTATTGTTTATATCTCAAAGAGAAAGAGAACGTAGTCACTTTGTAATTTGTTGTTTAATTTGTAAAATAAATAATATATAAAAATCTTAAATTATAAATGATACAACTCACCAAAATAAAGTATACTGGTTGTTGCTGTTGATGTTATTATGTTACTGTTGTTATGGTTACACACGCTTCGGCTACGACAATGTTATCTTTGTCTCCTCCTTTAACTAAATTCTTTAAGACTTCTTAGCACCTCTTATTTAACAATCAGATTGTTTTCGGTAATCCCTATGCTCTTGCAGCCGATTTTTATAGTTGTAGTTTTTTTTGTTTGTTGTATTGTTGACGTTTAAAAAATTTAGATTGTAGTGAAGCGAATAACAATTTTACTTTTTAACACAACTCGTTGATAGAAGAACACTGAAGAAAATTTTCAAATAACTGTTGACTTTCAATTTAAACTAAGAGAGAACAACAAATTCAATACGAAATTGTGTGTGAAGGCCATGCCACATAAAACTTCTGCTTCGCTTTACGTCAGAGTTTAGCTTTGACAGCAAAGATGAATACATGCAATTTCCCACATAGGCAATACCGTCGCCAAAGCGAAGCGAAATCTTGGGCAACTCTCATCTTTTCGCTGACTTTGACAGTTCGCTCTTACCAATTTTGTTTATTTCTGACATAAATACAAAATTTAACTGAACTAAATGCTTAAATATACATATATGGATGTATATACATATGTGATGATTTACTAAAGGCTTTTTCTTTTATAATAGAGGAGCATTGCAGAGCACGGTGGAAGTCACTTCGTGACCGGTTCGTGCAGGAGGTGGAAGCAAAGATATAATTCCCTTACCCACATTTTCCGCCTTGATATGTTTTTTAAACATAATAAGGCTTCCTGGAGTAAAATAACTATTAACAACACTTCCATAATGTCCATAATTATGCCGAATGTATGTAAATATGTTTATAAAGTTCCGTGCGATTTTCACAACTCACAATAAACAAGCAAAAAGTATGTATTGTCAAAGTTTTATTGTGGCATACCTTTTGCGTTTATCGCTTTTCTGACAAAGTTACAAATGTCACGTAAAGCGAAGCAAGTCTTATGTGGCATGGCCTTAAGTGATGAGTCGCTCCAAAATTAAAAACACTGGCTGGGCTGGCTGCTGCTTGCTTGCTCTTTTTTATGAATTTATTGTCCAGTTGAAGTTAGTTATGCTTGTTGTTCTCGTTATTGTTGTGTGCGCACCAAATTGCAATACCAATTGCAATTGAAGAGAAATATGTATCATATTTAAGAGCAATAAACAATACTACTTTGCTGCGACTATTTGTTGTTATTACGATTGCTGTTGTGTGCTGCTGCGGTGATTGGCACACAATGTCTCCTTTGCTGATTTAACTTAACTTTCGTTTATTTCTTTCTACGAATAGCCTCCAATGCTGTTGCTGAAATGATGATACACTCACTCGCCTTACTGTTTGCTGTTGTTATAATGTTTTCCCGCAGAGGCTCCTGGCAGGATCGCCAATTGTAGAGTGAAAATTGCAAGATGAAAATTTAAGCTATTTGCGTAAGGGTTAAAAATATTTTTATTAATGAATTTTAAAAACATCCAAAATTTTCTTTTTGATATATGCAAGGCGAATTCATTAAGGATGGTGTTAATTAATCAGCTGATTGGTGGTTGGTTGTCAAGATCAATTGTTAAGTTGCAAATAATATATTGTTCCCTTTAACTACAGGAAATTTCAACATATGGTTCACTATAACTTTTTGCGGTGACCCAAATAGTTTAAAAATTATTTCGCGAAAGTTAAATACTAAGGAGATAAAGTTTGACAATAACCCACCAAAGGGTTGCATTTTTAGAATCGCTACCACCTTACATCAATTCGCCTTGGATATATGATTACAAAAATCACTTAAATCTTTTTTTTTTTAATTAACAAAGTTGAAAAGAACAAAGTATAATATTTAATAATACTTATAGATAACTAAAATATGAACCCTACAGAGATCGTTGATTGTTTTGTGAGAGATTTTTTTACCGCCTGACTGTCAGTGAAAATGTAGATATCAATCTCGGGTATCGTATCACACTTTACCAGTTGTGTGGCCTTATATATCGCCATCAGTTCTGCCTTAAACACGCTACGGTGGTCCGTAAGACGGAGCTATAGGAGATCCCCAGATGCCGGGGATTTTCACCTCCACCCACCCTTCCCTCAAGCTTTGATCCATCTGTGTATACATGTATGGACTCGCCATTTACCGCTGCGTTTCGTTTCCACTCTTCCTTTGAAGGTAGGACGATCGTAAACGCCGTGGTGAGGGTAGAGGGCGGAAGCACATAATCCACCAGACCAGGAAGCTCAGAGAATTCCGCTAGTATCTTACCGTGACCGTAGGTACTGTTTGGCCATTTCTTTAGGGTGTTCAAGCGTATCGCCGTAACACTTGCTACCTGTTTTTCATGCAGGTCTAACGGAAGAAGATTTAGTACGGTGTATAGTGACTTTGATGCCGTTGTTAATCGATCATTTTGAAGTTTACACCTTTCTGGAGGGAGTCGAACCATACTACTATGCCGTAACATATGTAAGATCAGCCAGACCACCGCTGTGTGTAGCCAGTTTATAAAACTGGGTTGCATTCCCCACCTTTTCCCAATTGTCCTCTTGCAGGAGTAAAGAGCTATTGTCGCACTCTGCCTTGGATATTCGACTTCCAGTTAAGCTTCCGGTCCAAAATTAAGCCCAGATACTTGGTTTGTTCCTTTACTACTAAGGTGTTTCCCCTAGAGTTATTTGTACGAAATCTGGTGTCTTGTGCTTCCTAGAAAAGAGCACCAGGTCCTTTGATACATTTACTCCAAGTCCTCGGCTACTGCACCACAGAGTTAAGCTTTTTAACGATCTTGGAAGCAGGTCCGTCATTGCGGAAAGTTGTTTGCCTGAGATTTCTATCATCAGCGTATGCAATTATTTTGCCTCCCGTCTCTTCGAGTTTTTGAAGGAGCCCGTTTACGGCTATATTCCAGAGGAATGGTGAGGGAAGACCCACCTAGCTCAGCGATTTTTTTTATTATTATTATTATTATTATTATTATTATTATTATTTCAAAAGTCAAATAACTTACAAGTTCTTACTGACTAAAACGATAACAATTAGAGTATACTACAGAGGTTCCTATGACTAAAACTTAGGACTAAAACAAAATAGAATTCAATAATTTAGAAAACACACTCTTTGGCAAAGAAAAATCAAGCAGGGTAGAATTCGAAATCTCGTTGAGTTCTCGAAGTGAACGCGCTAATGGGGCATTTCTTGCATAATTTGTGCCAAGGGTCTTGAGGTAAAATGGAAAGTTAAAACGAAGTGTTCTCGCAGGAATAAGAAATTGAATAGAGAGCAGTAATGAGTGGCAATCGATTTCGCCACTTATCAATCCATGCACGAAAGTCAAAGAAAGAATAGTCCTTCTGCATTCTATGGTCTTAAGATCAATCAATAGGATTCGGGAATTGTAGGAAGGGACGGGAGTGGAAAAATTAAGGGAAGATAAAGCATATTTAAGAAAAATCTTTTGAATACGTTCAATTCTATTAATAGCAAAACTATTATGAGGTCTCCAAATAAATGCAGCATATTCAAGTTTTGGACGAACAAAAGACGTGTAGAGTAATTTCAGAGTGTATGGATCAGTAAAGTTAGAAGTATTTCGACGTAAAAAACCCATCGCAGCATATGATTTTGATATGATTGAATTTATGTGGTTATTAAATAAAAAAGAGGCATCGAAAATTACCCCAAGGTCTTTGGTCTCGTCAACAGACTGAAGGGGAGTACCAGAGATACTATATGACGTTCGAACAATGTTTCGTATTTTCGAGAACGTAACATGATAGCATTTGTTGATATTGAGATGGAGGTGAGACCGACAACACCATAAGTAAAGGCTATTAATTTCATTTTGAACCCGAGAAGCATCTTCAGGGGTCTTAATCGAAGAAAAAACTTTTAGGTCGTCCGCGTAAAGCCGGAATCTCGAAGACGAAAAGCAGCTGCCTATATCGTTTATAAAAAGAACGAAGAGCAAAGGTCCTAGGATACTTCCCTGAGGTACACCAGATGATGCAATAAAGGGAGTAGAGGTTACCCCTTCGATCGAGACCACGCAGCACCTATTACTTAGATAGGATTTTAACCACTCAAGAAATATAGAGTGAAAACCAAACATAGCTAGCTTGCGCAATAATATGCAATGGGATACTTTGTCGAAGGCTTTGGAGAAGTCGGTGTATATACAATCAACCTGTAGCCCAGAAGAAAATGTGTCAATGCAGTATTCACTGAAAACCGCTAGGTTAGTTAACGTAGACCGTCCGGCGACGAAACCATGCTGGTGAGGGGAAATTAAACTCTTAACAGCAAAATACATTTTTTCCTTAACTATACACTCGAAAAGTTTTGAAATTGTAGAGAGCTTGGATATTGGTCTATAGTTTTTGACATCATTCTTTTTACCGCTCTTGAAAATTGGAGTAATTGATGTTAGCTTCCAATTATCCAAAAACACTACTGTATTTAGCGACATATTGAAGATAAATTTCAGCGGTAATATTAGCGCTGGGCATTTTTTTAGAAGGGCGGAACATATACCATCAACGTCGGTCTGGGTAGTGACTTTTAATGAGTTAATTCCCCTAATTATATCATCAGAGGAAAGACTTAATGAACCAAAACTTAGAGCTGAAGGCAGGTTATAATGACACACAGGGAATGAATCTTCAATGTCATCATTAGAAAAATTTGAACTGAAAAATTCAGCAAATAAAGTGGCGACTTTTAAAGGTGAACTAGCAAATTTTTCTCCAAGACATACTGCTGAAGGAATGCTACAATTAGATTTATTTGATTTAATGTAGTGTCAAAAAGTTTTTGGATTCGATTTAATGGTCGATTCTACACTAAGGATGTAGTTTCTGTAGAGAAACTTATTTAAAAAGTTGAATTTTTTCAAAAGATGCTGGTACTTAGTAAAATGAGACTGAGCCTTAGATTTCCTGTACTTATTATAGTACTTGTTGCGTTGATTCTTTAGTCTTTTTAATTTATAATTATACCACGGTAGTTTGTAGGGCTTTGGTTTCCTAATTGGAATATTATTAAGACAAGTTTCATTTACGCTATATTTGAACTCAGAGAAACAACTATCAACATCTAATCCAGAAAACAAGTTCTCCCAGTTAGTTTTAAGAAAGTAAAGGTTAAGTTTAGCAAAATCACAACAACCCAATTTGAAAGTAACTTTATTTACGGAGTTATTATGAGAGAATTCATAAAATTCAACCTTAAGTGATAACGGAACATGATGTTTGTCTGATAGAGAAAATGGGGAAAAACATTGGGAAATAGTGGCATTAATATTCGGACTGGTAAAAACGAGATCAAGAATTCTATTAAGCTTATTGGTAAAATAATTAATTTGAGCTAAGTCTAGACTTAAGATATTATCTATGCAATACGACTCATGCGCAGCTGTAATATTGGTTGGAGTAAGACCCAAATTAGAGAACCTTCCAGACCACGAGATATTGGGAAGGTTGAAATCTCCGAAAACACACAGTTGATTATCACCTAGCTTGTTATGAACTAGATGAACAATATTATCTGTGTGTGCTTTATAGATGTCGTAGTTGCTACTCGGCGGAATATATGATGAAATTAGATATAAAGAGCCATAACCAGGTGATCCAATTAAACATATACACAACTGATCCAAGATGGTATCAGAATTACTAAGAGTTACTTGAAAAGCACGTAGTCTTCGTTGAATCGCAACTTGCACACCACCACCAAGAGAGCAACCAGTTTTGATCGCATCTCGGTCTTTACGAAAGACATTGAATAATTTAGTATCGAAAAACTCTTGATCAAAAAAGTCAGTATTGAGCCACGTTTCCACAAAGATAATAACATCAAACTCCAGATGAGCGCTTAAAATGCGAACAGCCTCGGATTTAGTACGAATGCCGCCCATATTTTGGAAGTAAATCTTTAAATCATTAAATTCATAACATTTTTTGTTAGTTAATTGCTAAGCGATCTTATTTTTGTCGGCAGCCTTTTGAGTAAATTGGAAAGGTCTAACTTTAACATCAGCAGGCCATAGTGTAGGATTTAAAACCTTGTCCAAGAGCCTAGGCGAGACACCTAGCTTAAAATTAATTTTCTTCAGCTTGTTAATATCTGTATCTTTTTTGATAAGAGGGAAACAGGAAATTTGACTACTATCAATTAAAGCGTTTTTCATTACATAAGTTATAATATTTTCGGCACTGACAGAAGATTTGAAAGACGACAGATGAATCCATTTTTTAGATGCAACTACGTCCAGATCCGTGCTGTTGTTAACCCCAATTACCACATCAGTAGTGAACTGTTTTTTATGTATTTTACTTTGCATTCGCGTCCACTGTGCAGGCGATTGCAGGTTTAAGTCAGCCGAAGGGAGTGATGATATATGTCTAGGAAGAGTATCAGCGTTTTGTTGACATTGGACTTTATTAATATCAGCATCAATAGGAGCAGAAGATATATCACTAGCGACATTAGCAGCAGCGGCAGCATCAGCATACGTGAGAGGTCCCATATTGGTAGAGTACGTCAACGTTGTCGGGCGTCTAGGCGCAGACAAAGAAAGAGAAACAGCGGTATCAACACCATCAGAGAAAACTGTGCTCTTAAAAATTTTACTCGTTGATCTAGTCACGCTGACTGGTACACTCTCACAAAGAGAAACAGCGGGTACAACGTCAGTGGAGCGAGGTGAGCGAAATGAATGAGCAATACTCGTACTTTGCAAGGTGTTGTTGGTTGTTTGGAGCTTAGCATTGGTACATTTGTTGGTGTCGCGAGGCGTTTGGCTTAAATTAGCAAGTGAGGAGAACGCCAACAGCAACTCATCAAAACGAAATTTATTTTGCAAAGAGTGGATTTCAGCTTGCAGCGATTCTGTCAGTTTGACAAGCGATATATTATCTTCACGCAGAGCATTTACTGCAGCAACCGTGTGAGTGTTCTCTACCTTGAGAGCGGAGATCTCTATTAGAGCAGACTCTAAGGCTGTTGTTTGTTTAGATGTGTGTTGTTTGACGAATTTGACTAACTCACTCAGCTCCACATTACAAGCATTACCTTCATCTAGGTTAAATGAAGGTGGAGGCGAACGATTTGAGTAAGAATGACGATAGACTAATTGGTCTAAAGTCTTTCGGTCTCGTATGGGTCGTTCTTCCTCCTTTAGGAATGAAGACTACTTTTACCTCTTCTTATCTCCGGGGTATACGGCTAAACCGTAACACCGCCTCGTATACGTGTACGAGTATAGGCGCAATCAGCCCCAAAGTGTTCTGAAGGTCGGCAGAAATGATCCCGTATAGTCCCGGGGATTGAAAGGGCTTGAAACTGCCAAAGGCTCGTTTTATTTTCCCTTTGGTTATAGTGAGCATGGAGAAATCATTGTTGCTCTCAGATCGAGTACAAGCTATGTTAACTATGTTTTCCAGGCACCCTGGAACCCTGGAAAGTGTGTTTGCATTAAGAGTTATAATGCTTGGACTCATCGACAGTACTTTCCTTAGTCTGCTAGCCTCCAAAGTGCTTTCTATCCTCTGACAGAAGTCTCTCCAGGAGGATTGTTTAGCGCTTCTTACTGCAATTTATTCCATGAGTTTGGCCCGGTTGAATTTTGTTCTGCATTCCTTTCGAAGAGTTGCAATTACAGTCGACTACCATGGAGGTTTCGATTTCTTACTTGCTGTCCTTAACGGACAGGCTTCCTTAACGACCCTTTGGAAGGCTTTAGTAACATTATCTTCGACATTGTACAGTTGATGCTCTGAGTCTATTTGGCAATTTAAACCATTAATATTGTTGGGAAAGGTTTGCTTGCACTTGGTTTTTCTTCGGTTTAGGAACGGTTTTCGCTTTTTTACCGGTACAGATAAATTATAGATCACATACATATGACCCGAAACTGAGGTCTCTTTTGAGACTTTCTAGTCATTCAGAAGTTCTGACCCCTCCCCATTGACACATGTAATGTCTAGGACTTCCC
This sequence comes from Philophylla caesio, assembly GCA_963971545.1. Classification (NCBI taxonomy): domain Eukaryota; kingdom Metazoa; phylum Arthropoda; class Insecta; order Diptera; family Tephritidae; genus Philophylla; species Philophylla caesio. Next base: position 154,198,760 of record OZ020604.1, on the reverse strand, counting down.
ACCTATTTGAAGTAACGAAAGTCGGAGTATCTGCTACATTGCTAACCTGTAGGATGAAATATAAAAAACACAAATTTGCTTTCTTACAATTACATGATTTTGTACAAATTATTTCGCCTAAATCATGTATTTGAATGTATGCTACCTTCTTCTTATCAATATTCTGCACTTAACAATTATAGCACAACTACATACATATGTACAGCTTGATACATACAATATATTTTCCTTGTTATTACTTAAAATGTTTTTCAATATAAATACCGTTAGTTATCTAAAAAACTATTCAAAATGTACAATAACTTAACAAGATATCATCAAACTTTCGAATTTCTGAAAAAAGTTAAGGTTTGGTTTTACATTCAATTTACATAAGAATTTCAACTTATTGAAAGAACAGTTTTTTAAATTTATTGCAGGACTGCTATGAAACAGGAGCTTTTTAATACCATGCTGGGGAAGATATTTCAAAACGAACCAAACCGCATTTCTCCTTGGCGGAAAAGGTGAAAACAATTTAGAAAAACTGCAAAAAGAAGAACTTTTAGCTAAAGCAGTCAAATCGTTCAAATATGTAGATACATATTAAATATATGTATATTTTCCAACTTACTTAATTGGCATTGTAACCGCCTAAGCATTTTTGCTGAGCTCAACATAGCACGCCAGCTTTCCCTATCTTTCGCTAACTGGCCTCAATGGGAAATACTCAGTCTAGCCAAGTCTTTTGCCGCTTGGTCTTTCCAACGCAGAGGAGACCTTCCTTTTTCTTGGCCACCCCCAAGGCTTATTCCATCATGCTTCTGGGCCATACAATAGAACGGTCATAAAGAAGAACTTTCAGAGTGTGGGTTTGTTCGCAGAGATGATGGCTTAACCCTGTGTCTGCGAGACGTATACTTTCTAATTTTTTGCTGTCTCTCTCGTCAATAGGCAAAGCGCATAGTGGAGCGGCGAGCATAGCGACAAGTAAAGCGACGAGCATAGCGTCGAAAAAGCTCAAAACGTGTATCTTACTCTTCATACACATCCTACAATGCGGCTTGTCCGAGAAATCTACATTTTCTATGCTGAGCACCATCTTATTTTTCACGAGATTCATCAGACCACCATAATTTAAATGGCCAAATCTGTTATGCCACACGTTCTTCTTGCTCTAAAATACAAACAACTTATTTCTTTTTTTGGTCTCAAAATCTGAGTGCCTTGTTACTTACTAATGCGTATTTGTTGTTAAAACTTACTGTATAACCACGTTCGACTGCTCGACTAACCGAAACGAAATTTCCCTTCATTTGCGGGACATGCAACACGTTTTTCAATTTTAGTTCACCCAAATCGGTTTGAAGTATAACGTCACCTCTGCCTTCTGCACGTATAACATTATTATCAGCTAACACAACATCTTCTGCTTGAGAAATGAAGTTCATAAAAATACTACGCTCACAGCTCATATGCGCGGTTCTGCCACTGATCTTTAATATTTCTAGGAAGGGCAAACTGTCGCGTGTTTCCATGGCTATTACGAAGCTCTCGTATTGCTTAGGCAAACTTGACAGCAATATCATCACTACCAGCTCCTCGCTGAGTTTAATATCCACCTCCCAGAGTCGGTCTATCGTTGAGCAAAACTTATTAATAAAGCTACACATGGCATCACCCTCTATCATTCGTAAACCAAGCATCTGTTTATAAAGCGACACCTTTCTTACTGGCCCACTTGTTTGATGTACATCTTTAAGATTTTTCAATGCACTCGCTGCACTCGTGCAGTTCTTCAGATTTCACAACTGAGATGGCTTCACACTCAATGTGATCAGCGCCAATGCTTTTTCATTGAGCGCATCCCAGCTAATCGTTTCTCCCGCCGGTCGCTGCCCATCCATAACCTTCCATACTTCTGCGTGCACCAGCACGCTTCGCATTTGAATGCTCCAGGATTCATAGTTTCCTTCATCCAACTTCTCAATCTGGTATATGAACCCCATGGTGTCTGTCCTCAAAGATGCTTTAAACTATGCACATTTACGCTTTCGACGCTATGTATGCTCTTCACTATGCACGTTCGCATTGATAGGTACATGTTTGTTTTTCACGCTATGCCCGCCGCTCCACTATGCGCTTTGCCCTAGAGGAAATATTCAATGAATCCTCGTGAGTACAAAAATATTTATTAAATCTGTTTTTTATGATAAAATTACACCAAGAAAACCATAATACGTTTCCCAGACGTATGGTTATCTTCTTAGCTCTTTTTAATAGAGTTATCAAAGCAGGGTTAAACAGCCTAATTGTAAATTAATTATTTTTTAAGGCTTGTCGCAAGTTTCAAAAATTAAATGTACATATGAACATATATTCGCGTGTTCAGCTTTTTATCTTAAGTTTCAAAATAAGTAAAAGCCATGCATTTAAGAGTTATTCCACACATCTTTTGCTTTTTGTGTCCAATAGGGAAAATGAGAAATATTTTATTTCATATATTTTTGTAAACAAGTACAGTTAAAGCGAGATAAATTTAGAGTAGAGACTGTGTAAGGGAAAATGTTCAAGGATTAACCAAGGTATATTGAACAGGAATTATCAATTGAAGAACTGATTTGTTTTTTTTATATTTACATTGGGCTCGAATACATCAAACATTGTATACATAATTATATTTAATTTTATTAATACACTGGCACTAACCCGCGGCATCGCCCACCTACTTATCTTTATTCGAATGAAATACAACTGTTTGGTATTATAGGACCAAACAATTTAAGCTTGCACGTCTTTGTTTTTTTTTTGCAACTTTACCCCCAAAAAAAGAGTATTAATATTCCAAAAACTAAAAATATAAATATAACATCTCTGTTTTTTCACAAATGCTGCATTTTAAGAAAATACTTATTAAAATCGGTTCAGCACTTTGAGAGCCAAAGCGTGACAAACATTCCCCATATAGTGAATTTTATATAATAATATAGATAAATATGTATGGGGGAATCGGATGGCGGGGTAGGTGGCAACACTAGGCAGGTGAACGAAGGAACGACAGAATATAGAACGAACAGACAGAGGAAGAATTAGGGATCGCCACATTATGCGGGATTGCACATCGCAAAATTCTGCAAAATGTAAAAAATACACCAAGTAGCGCATAATATAATAACACAGTACGACAAAATCAAGGTTACGAAAAAAGAAAATAAACGACCAACATTTTTAACACAAATAATAGTTAAGATTTCATATTCAATTTTGTATTTTTAAAATTTTTTTTGGTATTTTTAATGAATTTCGTACATTTTTGGTTATTTTTTAATTTTACATGAAAATTAAAGAGCCATCTACCGGAGAAAAAAAATTGTTTTTTTAATGAAAAAAATCCAAATTTAATTACCTTTTTAAAACTTGCTCAAGCATTAAAATCGGTTCACCCATTCTGGTTTTATAGAGCTTTTTATAATAGTTTTACATTAGAGTAAACCTCCACGGTCCTTTGAAGCTTAAAAATCGTTTTCTCAAAATTCTGACATGCTACGGCAAAACGCCGAGACACGTATTTATTTATTTTAAGCCTATTTTCATATTCTGTTAACATTTCTCATGTGTACCAACCACTTGCTACCAGAGAACTTATCAGAAATGAGAAGGAGCAAAATGACTTCGGCTTTCATTGTGAATAAAATCTGCGATTCTACTCGGGGAACATACCTCAGCTCGGAGGTACACACCACGAGCAGACTCGCAGCCACCACAAGTCGGGGGTACACACCACAAAAACTTGCAGCCACAGCGGCTGCAAAGACTATTTCCACCATAGCTCGAGGGTACATACCATAGCGAAAAAGAGAAAATATAAATTTCACAAATGTGCAGCGGGGTGCTTGCGGAGGCAGGCGGCTGCATATGATCGACGAAGACGAAAACAAAACAAGAATTGAAGTTAGCCGCAAAACGAACGGTAAATGCTGCATGGAATAAGAAAAATACTGGGAATATAAGAAAATAATTATTTCGCCAATTCGGCACTTATTGCATGAAGAATGTTTATATGCATACCTACTTTTAATTTTCAGCTAATACCTAATTCAATTATTTAAACAAATATGAGAATTAATAAGTAGTATAAATACCTATTTTATTATGAAATTATAATTTGCAGTTGCATATTTTTGATATTGAATTGCCGGCGGCATTTTGCATCTCGAAAATGAATTCAATATCATACATTATGTACATTGTATATGTACTTATGTATGTATGGACTATGTATAATATAGTCGATCAAAAACAAGCTAAAGCCAAATGTACATTTCGGTGAACACACATATGTATGTGTGTGTGTTGTATACTTTGTGCAGTGCAGACGTGAAATTTTTGCGCTAGTGAAAACTTTAAGTTTGTGGTGAAAAAGTGTATAAAAACAAAAAGAAAATTGTGTGAGTGAGGACCTGAGACTCGCCTATATCTGAAGGAAGTGGTTTGTATAGTAAACCACCAATCAGGTATGTTTTGATTGGTTTTAAAAGTTTTCTTCTAAATAGAGAAAACACAAAAACAAATCGGCTGCTTACTTTGGCAAGAACTCTAAGTTCATTTTTGGCGCCAGGTAAACAGCTGATTTTGACATTGGAATAAAGCTGATAGCTTTAACAGAGAACATAGCTGCGGAAAGCTTTAAGCATAGAAGCTCATTGACTCAGGCTTGAAAGTTTCTGTAAAAGCTCAGCTTAAAAGCTTTCGGTTTGAAGACATCCGGTTAGCAAAGCTTTTAACACTTCCTGCAGACGGGTACGTAAAAGCTGCCTCCTTTGGGTGATGTCAACGCACCAAGGAGGGCAAAAAATAATAGATATGGGGGAAAACGTGGATTTGCCTGATCCTTTTAGAGCAAGTGGCAAAATTCAGAGGTCACCGTCCGCGAATATAAATATGGCGGAGCGAAATTTTGTAGCGTCTGATACTCCGTCGGTAGTGCGAGCCCGATCGTCTCCGCCGGACCTTGATAACGTAAGGCTGGCCACTAGCCAGGGCCCAAATCTGGCAAAGGAAGAAAAATCGAACGTGCTGCTGCTTTTAGGCAATAAATTGAGCAGTCTTGTCGACTTAATGGCGCCGCCAAGGCGCTCCATTCATCAGCCGATTCGGGATTTGGTTGATGAGATTGTGGAAATTTACGAAGAATTAAAGATTTCGAGAGTCGTAGGTGAAGTAAAGGAGAGGTCGCAAAGCTGTAAATGCACGCCAACCTCGCCTCCTTTCAAAAAAGCGAATCTTACGTCAAAAAGAGGCATAGAAGACTCCATGACAAACGAGACGAACCCGCCGAAACGGTCCAGTAAGGCGGAAATCTCAAAAGATGGGACAGGGCAAAAAACGCTGTCTTATAGGGAGGCTCTGATTAGATAAAATAAAGACCCTGAAGGCGAATGAATAGTACAAACAAGAGCTAAGAAGATCATTAAGCCTAAACCGAATACTGTGCTGGTTAAACCAAATGCCATTGTCATTAAGAAAACAGGTGACATGTCATATAGCGATATGCTTAAATCGGTGAAAACCAGCGCTAATTTAAGCAAAATGGGTGAACAGGTCAAAAGAGTACGCAAGACCCAGAAAGGAGAAATACTTCTCGAGCTCAACCATGTGCATGAGGAAAAAACAGAACTTTTCAAAAACGGTGTACAAAGTCTCTTAGGTAATGAAGCCGAAATTACAGCTCTATCTAAGCAGACCTATATAGAGATACATGATCTCGATGAGATCACAACTAAAGAAGATATAGTTGTAGCCATATCAGAGGCAAAAGTTTTAAACCAAAACTTTGAGCTAAACTGGATTAAAACGATCAGAAAAGGTTATCCAGGGACCCAAATAGCGCTGCTTGGCTTACCTCAGCTCGTAGCACAGAAAATTATTGCAGCCAAAAAACTTAAGATTGAATGGTCGGTGTGTCGCATTCGGGAAAAAAGTATTCTGACAAGATGCTACAGATGCTTGGAGTTTGGTCATCAAGCAAAGGCTTGTACAAATGAAGACCGCAGTGGCTGCTGTTTTAAGTGCGGAGAAAAAGGTCATAACGCTAAACAATGCAACAAGACGGCACTATGCATTCTTTGTAAAGCTAGCAATCAGGCGGAAAAAAACCATATTGCTGGGAGCAAACTGTGCCCCTTTTTCCAACGCGCCATACAAAAATCTAAATCAAAAATATGAAGATACTGCAGCTGAATTTGAATCACTGTGAAGCTGCTCAGCAGCTATTGGATCAAACAATAATCGAAGAAAAAATTGACATTGCCATTTTGAGCGAGCAGTATAAGAAGTCTGGGAAAGGAACTTGGATTCCTGATAACAAAGGCAAAGCAGCAATATGGGTGTGTGGGCAAAAATGCATTACCAAAAAGCCTTACAGCCATGAGTTCTTTGTAAGAACCAAAATTGACGGTACTTATATATACAGCTGTTATGCACCTCCTAGTCTTAGCCAGCAAGAATTTGAACTTCTGCTGGATAGACTCGTTGAAGATGCGGTTTTGTGCTCTCCCAAAATAATAGCCGGAGATTTTAATGCGTGGGCTCTAGAATAGGGCAGCAGCAGGACAAATCAGCGAGGACGCGCTCTTCTTAAAGCCTTTGCACCATTAGACTTGCTTCTCTTGAATAGAGGAAACAAAAATACTTTCGAAAAAAATGGAAGAGGTTCCATTATCGATATTGCTTTCTGTAGTGAATCAATGATGGCAAAAGTTTCCTGGCAATTAAGCGATATTTACACACATAGCGATCACTTGGCTGTAATAATCGATGTTGATTACATGAGAAGTAGGGCTCGTGGATATGTGAAGAACGACGCAAAGGCCTGGTGCACTAATTCATTTGATCCCGATATGTTTAAGTTGGTACTGGATGGTATGAAAAGCGTAACACAAATGCAGGCCAATGCAGAAAGTCTATCCGATGAACTTTATAAAGTATTAGCTAGGGCTTGTGATGCATCTATGAATAGAAAAGTGCGCAAAAATAGCCGCAACCCTGTTTATTGGTGGAATGCTGAAATCGCAGACTTGCGGTCTGAATGCAACAAAGCCAGAAGAAAATACCAAAGAAACAGATCTGATATTCTGAGAGATGAATTTAAATGCTTGCGTAAACAATTAAAAAGTGCAATAAAGGCAAGCAAAAAATCTTGTTTCAAAGAGCTTTGTAGTGAGATTGACGAGTACCATTGGGGTGGCGCCTACAAAATTGTTATGAAAAAGTTTAAAAGTAGCCAAAAGCAGATGCCAACATGTCCCACTCTGCTCAAGCAAATAGTCGAAACGCTTTTTCCCAAAGATAGCCCCCAAATGAGGCATGTGAATAACAATACGTTGACAATTTGTCCACCTGTTATACCGGATGAAATTCTAGCTGCAGCTGAACGGCTAAAGAACGGCAAGGCTCCGGGACCCGATGGTATACCGAACATTGCCATCAGAGCGGCAGTAGCTGATTCCCCGATGGCCTTCTCACATGTCGTTAATATATGCCTGCAAAATGGCGTTTTCCCGAGGAGGTGGAAAAAGCAGAAGTTAGTGTTGCTTCCAAAGCCCAACAAGCCTCCAGGTGATCCAGGTTCTTACAGACCGCTTTGTATGATAGATTCGTTAGGCAAATTGTTGGAACGTGTAATTTGCGATCGCTTATTGAAACACATTGACACCTATCAATGTTTGTCGGAAGCCCAGTACGGGTTTCGAAAGGGAAGATCCACAGTCGATGCTATTTGTCGCGTCACTGAAATAGCGGAAGAAGCAATATCAGGCAAGCGCTGGAAGTACGGTTCGAAAGAATACTGCGCAGTAGTAACCTTAGACATAAAAAAAGCGTTTAACTCATTAAAATGGTCGCACATTATTAATGCATTAAAGGCAATAAATACTCCACCTTATCTTATAAATATCGTAGATAGCTATCTTACTGATAGAGTTCTGTTTTATAATACTGATCTAGGTAGAAATAGATATGACGTCAGCAGAGGAGTTCCCCAAGGCTCAGTTCTCGGCCCAGTTTTGTGGATTATTGCTTACGATGGAGTCCTGCGTCTACCTGTTCCAAAAGGAGTGAAGGTAATCGGATACGCAGATGATATTGCGGTTATCATTGTAGCGAAAGACATAGAAAAAATTCAATTGGCCACGAAAGACACGGCTATATTAATCGATGACTGGCTCAAGACCAAAGGGCTCCAATTGGCAGCTCACAAAACCGAAGGGGTGCTTATAACAAGCAGAAAGAAAAAGGAAACTACACGTCTAGACATCGATGGGTATGTATTCGAAACTATGCCTGCAGTACGGTATTTAGGTGTTATGATAGATGCCAGGCTGTCATTTAAACTACATATAGAAACTGTGACACAAAAAGCCGCAACAGTCCATAGTTCTCTAGCTAGATTAATAGCAAATATAGGTGGACCTGGTCAAAATCGCAGGAAGATGCTAACTAAGGTCACACAATCAGTGGTTATGTACGCGGCCCCTGTATGGGGCCACGCGCTTCAGCATACGTCATATGCAAAAAATGTGAATTCCTTATTTCGACTTAGTGCACTACGCGTTTGTAGCGCTTTCCGCACTGTTTCATATGAGGCGGCCTGTGTGATTGCTGGCATAATGCCTGCCGATCTGCTGGCTAACGAAATCCAGCGAACCTATCAGACGGCCCGAGATAAAGGCACAGCCCTCTCAGTACAAGAGACAGCGGCCGAACGCCATAAAAGCCTAACCCAATGGCAACAACGCTGGGCCACGTCGACAAAGGGACGCTGGACTTTCCGACTCATCCCGAGTATCGAGGCTTGGCTAGGCAGATCGCATGGCGAAATAGACTTTTATATGACCCAGGTGCTAAGGCCAGGCACGGCTGTTTCAGAGAATACGTATGTAAATATGGTCATGATAATACAATGGTTTGTGCCTCGTGTGAGACTGTGGCGGAGAACGCAGAACACATACTGTTTTCTTGTCCTTCGTTTTCATTTGAGCGGGAGAAATTAAGAATCATCATGAAGGTAGATCCAAGGCCAGAAAATCTGATATCCTATATGATTAATGATAAAGCAGTTTGGAATACAGTAAAAAACATCTGTAAAGAGATAATGACTGAGCTCCGAATACGCGAACAACGCCGATTAAGTAGTCCTGAATATGTTTAATATTTTATTTGCTTGTATCTTTCACAGATGAAGTCGTAGTAGAACGCTCCTGAACCCCTAATCACCTTACGTGGATGGGGGACTATGGAAACGGCGTCATGGAAGTCAGGCATATTTATGCGCTATCCCAACGTCCGTAAAAAAAAAAAAAAAAAAAAAAAAAAAACATATGTATGTATGTATGTGCGTACATACATTCATATTAAAATACAAATGTACACTTGTTTACATGCCCGCAACATGCGCACACTTCTTTCCTCACTTCCCGTTAACCTCCAGAAATCGACAAGCACGCCGGCGCCATAATCCTAAACGATTTCATTCATAAACTGCGCGTGCGTAAAACTCGTCATTCATTCATAAATTGCAGCACAACCTAAAATCTGCCAGCGAAGCACATTTTTCGCGATCTTGCAAAAATTTATAAATTTCAACATTTTCGTCTTCAGCTTTGCAAGTACAGGGGCGTTCGCATTTTTTGGCCCAGTCCGACAAATAAGTAGTTGAAAAATTATTTAAAATATGTACATATATTAGGCATTCCTCACTTAATACGAGATTCCTTTACTAAATTCATATCTAATACATCAATATTTAATCATTACGAACCATTATTTACTTAAAAACTATTCAAAATATATCAATTCATTTGGGATAATTTCGCAAAAGCGAACTTACCAAGTTAATGGCTCAGCACATCTTCATCACCTCCATACGCGCTGTGTTCATTTGTATGAGCACATATATGTATGTAAATATGTCAACAAATTCTGTCGCATTTGAACAACAGTTTTGGTCATCACTGCATTTGCAACACATTTACCGCGATTTCTAGTTGGAGTAGGAAATCTTTTACCTTGAGAAAAGTAGCAACAAATTGATAATACATTTTGGCTTTCAGGCTACTTAAAAAAGGTATTACCCAATATATTAACTTAATATTTGTTATGCACCTAAATATTATTGATTTTATCCCAGTTATATGTCTCTGAGTGATAAAAACGTACCTTTTTGTACTACTACTTGTTTTCCTCGGCCTACTACAAAAGAAAAAATAATTTCACCCATCTCTAATTTATGGTGGTGATTTATTGCTTTCGTCTCGCAGCAGAATTGTTGGAAGTCCGAGCAGAAGCCAACATTTAGAGTAGAGGGGTAGTTGCGGGCAAGTGAACAAGTGTGTATTTGTATTTTAATATGTACGCACATATTTGTGTTTACCGAAATATACATTTGGCTTTAGCTTGCACATAAGATTAATTTTAGGAATTCATTAGTTTGATCGACTATATTATATGTACATAGTCCATACATACATAAGTACATATACAATGTACATAATGTATGATATTGAATTCATTTTCGAGATGCAAAATGCCGCCGGCAATTCAATATCAAAAATATTGATATTGTAAATCGCTAAGTGAAGTGTCTTTTCCTGCAATTTGGGGGCACGCCCGGGATATGCGAACAAGTGCGGTGTAAAACAAAATATAAAAAACCCTAACGCAGGCCTTCAAGCAAATCAAAGTGAAAAGTGATTCTGGCGAAATACGCAGTAGGCAAACCAGCGTGTGCACAAGTAAGCGCGTGCGAAATAGCAACGCATGCAAAGACAGCGTGATTTGTCGAAGGCCAAGGCGAGCTACGGGTTGGTTCCCATGAAATGGTGTCATCGCCACTTCAATCCCTTCCACCTGCTTGTATTGCTTCAAACCCTCAAATATCTTCAGGTTCTCGTGAATCACCCACAAAGAAGCTGGTTGTTGTCCCCCAGAGAAAATCGATTTTAATTTCAAGATTTGCTAAAGATACTTCATCTAATGATATAGAGTTTTATATTTCATCTAAGATTAAAACAAGTAATTTAACGATACGAAAATATAATTTTAAGTATGAACGTAACGTTTCGTCTTTCAAAATTGATGTATGTAGATTCTGAAGATTTTGATTCTCTGCTTAAAAATTCATTTTGGCCGACTGGAGCATTTGTTCGTGAGTTTGAATATAAGCCACATAAAAATAAAATTAGTAACTTAGCTACAATATATCACGTGATTCTGAGCCAAAAAACTAATTTCTAATTCTGCTTTAAATATCTTGTACCAAAACGTAAGAGGTTTAAATACTAAATTGAATGACTTATATTTAAAAGGTCTTGATTGTAACTACAAAGTAATATGCTTCACAGAAACTTGGCTTAAACCACACATTTTCAATTCAGAGATCCTTCCTGACAGAATCGGTTCTCTTTGCAGTTCATTCTTCAATACCATCCGAAGAAGTGAGTGTCCCCGTTATTGAGCCCATTGAATTTAAAGCAATACGTATAGTGGTGGGTAAGGGATTCATTTACTTAGCACTTTCCTACATCCCTCCAAATTCAGACTTAACGTTATATTCGAAACATATTTTATTACTTAATTCCTTAAGTGCAATGGTTACACCCCATGACTCGATGATTGTTATCGGCGACTTCTATTTGCCGAGCATATCATGGAACTTAATAGACAATCATATCATTCCGATTTCATCAAGGGATATGTATAATGTGTTCTTGGAAGATATGGCTGAACTCTGCCTTAATCAAATTAATTTAATTCCAAATAAATTTGGAGCGATCTTAAATCTTGTTTATGTTGATGATATATCTAAATCATCCATAAATCGGTGTGTCCCATTGGTTCTTTCTGAGGATTCTCACCACCCAACAATTGAAACAGGCCCGTAGCCAGCTTTTCATTTCAAGGGGGGCTAAAGTAAAAAAAAATATATAAACTTTAAATTTTCTGTTTATTAAAAAAAAACAATATAAATTCATATACATATTACTTAAATTATTTGGTAGTTGTAACTTAAATAAGTAATATTTTTCTTTTCTTCTTGTTTGCCATATCATTAATTACTTCATCTGGATCTATTTTAATATCCCAGTGCACTGCAATAACAGCAAGTGCACTCAGCCGCTCATTGCCCATCACACTGCGTTTTAAAGTTTTTATTCTTTTTAAGGTTGAAAAAGTTCTTTCAACGGAAGCGGTCGTCACTGGAAGAGTTGCTAAAATTGTAAGCAGGTAGTGAATATTTTTAAAATACGTTCCATCGCAATGTTGCAGTAATTTCAACACTTCTATGGTTGGATCTATTGTTGATAAGCTGGCACACCACAATCGATACTCTGATTTTAATGCTGTCATTGATATTTGCTCCTCGAAGTAAATAGTTAAATTTTTTAATTCTTCGGCATTATCAATTGCAGCAAAACCTGGGAGTAGAATTTGAAATGACGAGAGTATATCCTCATTCACTAATAAACGTTCTGTCATGTTTTGAATCAGATCATCAACGCATGGAATAAATATTGTAACTCTGAAGTGGCTTTCAGGGGTTGTGCAAGGTGGATTAGCATGAGTAGTTTGACGCGAAGTCACTCTAGGCACTACAAGATATGTGTCAAAAAGATCTTTAGACATTTGTGATGCTGTTTGGAAAATATCGTTGAAAAAACCATCCGCTGTTTCTCTTATCTGGTGCAGAGTTCTTATTAATTCTTTGGCTCGGTTCATTGCTGATACAAAATCCATGGATTTTTCTTGGAGTTGCACAGACAGTGGCAGCGTTAAGCTGAACAATTGCTCACAGACGAATAGACTAAGCAAAAAATCGCTTTTCTCTACCGCTGCTAAGAAGGCTGATGCTTTAGACGAAATGGACCATGTCTTACTCGAAATTATTTCCAAACTTAGTACAATGAATTTGAAAAGCTCCACAAAGCTTATAATGCTTTCATGCCTTTCTATAAACCTTGTTTCACAAAGGCGAACAAGTCGTCTTTTTTTGCTTTCTGGTGCGTGCTTCTGTATAACGTCCTGGAAAGTTGTGTTTGCATTTGAATGGTTTCTAAATAAATTTGCTATTTCATTGACAATACCAAGGCAGTTCCGTATTGAAGGTAATGACATAGTATTAGAAAGCGCAAGGTTCAATCGGTGACTAGCGCAATGAACATATCGTGCTTTTGGATACAGTTGTCTTATCCTGGTTTGCACTCCACTTAAATGCCCTGACATGTTTGCTGCTCCGCCATATCCCTGTCCAACCAACTTCGCCATATCAAGATGGAGATCTGTACAACGCTTAAGTATGACTTTTGATAAGTTTTCAGAAGACTGATCGGTAATTGGAATAAAGCCCACAAAATCTTCACGAAGTGCTGGATATTTGGATGAGAAGTCTACATACCGTAGACATAACGAAAGTTGCTCTTTACCTGCAACATCCATTGTCTCATCACCAAGAATGCTAAAACACTTTGCGCTATTCACTTTATTAATTATTTTGTTTGTCACAATATTAGCGCCAGTCTCGAGAATCTCATTTTGAATATCTGGGCTTAAATATTTGGCATTCTTAGCACTATTCGCGATTTCAGCTCTCAAATTTTCATCGCCAGCATCCAATCTGAAGCGTAATAGGGCTCTAAATTTTCCATCCTTCTGTTCAGGCCGAGTTAATGACAGCGCGCCGCTATCATGGTCGCCTCTTAAAGGAAGTTCTTGCTCTGCGCAAAAAAGGATTGTTTCAATAATAGGTTTGAGAGCATTTCTATTTTCTTCTACTTCCTTTGCGCGCTGCATATCCAATCGAGGCCTTATATCTTGTTTGCTAGATAGCACATTTAAGAATGAAGTGGCCTTTTGAACACATTCTAAATGGTATATGTTTTGCTTGTGTTTATTAAAATTCTCTTTTGCATTCTTTCATTTTCGATAGCCAGTCACAAAATGTCCAGGATTTTGATGCCCACCTTTTCCCACACCTTCGTGAAAAAATAACCAACAAGGCTTACAAAAAACGCTGTCTCCACTTTTAGAGTAGGCGAGCCAAGCGAAATCTCCATCTGTAATCCACTTCTTTTGAAAACATCTTTTTTGCGATTTTGTTTCTGTAGCTGGAAATTCAAATGGTTCTTTTGAAAGCAATGTCGATGTGAGAATATTTTTTTTTTGTTGTGTCATCTAAAGACTTGCTATTTGCCTTAGCAATGTCAAACTGATCCGCTTGCCAAATATCAAGACTCTCTTCAGATTGGAATGCATCAACCATGTCTATTTCAGGAGTTTGATTTAAACTGCCATGCTGATCTAGATATGTATTAACAAAAAAATTTTAAAATCTTTAATCTATTATTTTTGTTTGCATTCTTTTTTACCTTTCTCAGTCACATCAACTAAAGAACTTGAACTACACACATTTGTACTGCTTGGATTTTCCAAAACAACATCTATAAATATTTAAACAAATAGACAAAAAACAACATAGAAGAAAAACATAAACCATAATCACTCTTAATATGCATTGCCAAATTTAACTGGGTTTTTAGGAAGTAGATTTAGAGTTAAATTTTAGCACTGACCACTTTGCTTTGGTTTTTTTAAAAAAGATGAAATAGTTTTTTGATTTTTTGATCGCTTCATCTTTTTGGTTTAGTTTTTATTTATTTTTTAATCTTATTTTTCGACACTTCTTTACACTTGCATAAAACTTTCAATAATGAACCAGCCAAACAATTGAGATACCTACACATAACATGTATATGCTCAAAATAACGGTATTTTGTAGTATTACGCCGAATTGCATAGTATGACACTCCAGATTTTGTTGTTGCTTTTTTGTATGCATATGTATGCCAATGATCTAAAACAGTCGTGTGCAAGCCTCAATACTACTACATTTTACGTTTGCGCTGCACAAATACTACTACACGTTTTCGCTGCCAAGTACGCTGAACAAATTTGTATGTTTGTTGTAGAACAACAGCAACAAACGCCGATTCTTTGTCTAGACCTAGCGTACGTGTTCAGTCGCTTTCGTGTTTGTGTAATATTTTTCGCAGTAGCAGAATTATCGCTCAAACACTAGTGTTTGGTATTTTATTGCGTCTTTCGCAATTGAGCATCACTGATCTAAAATACTCACTACATAAATTGAATGTAAATGTTTTATTTGGCGCGTGCCATATTTTTTTGTATTTCGCATAGATCTTAACGCTGACAAAACGGCGACAGTCAGTCACCGTCTAGTGTAGTTGCGTACGACTGTTATAGGTTTGAGCTGAGTTGTGTATAAGAGTTTCAAAAGATTCAGTCAGTGATAAATCTTTTTTATTTGCGATTTATTTAAAAAATTTCCTTATTTGGGGCGGGGGGGGGGGGGGTTGTTGGCTTCAGCCCTCTAGCCCACCCCCTGGCTACGTGCCTGAATTGAAATTATAAATGATTTTGGAAATTACGATGATAAATCATGTAGCTCAAGGCCGCGTTTTATTTTCGCGAATGCCAATTTCAAGAAGTTAAATCGTGAATTGTCAAAATTAGCGTGGCCGACGTATTCAGAGGACGTTGAGCTCAGTGTTTTAATAATACTATATACAGCTTATTTAAAAAGTTTGTGCCTAAACGTGTTTGCGTTCATGAAAAACAATCGCAACCTTGGTTTACAAAAGAACTTAGAAACTTAAAAAACAAAAAGTCGCGATCTTTTAACTTATATAAATTAACTGGTTTACACACTGATTATATTAAGTACTCAATTATCCGACAGAGTTACTTTGATTTGAATAAAAAATTTTACAAATCCTATTTATGCAAGATTAAAAATAATTTAATACAAAACCCTAACTCATTTTATGATTTCGTTAACTCGAAGCGCAGAGTAAATGGTTTTCCGTCCGCCATGAAACATCAAAACGTCGTGTCAAGTGACAGTCAATCCATCTCGAACATGTTTGCCCAGTTCTTCAGGTCCAATTATTCTATCAACTCGCCTACAAACAAAGATTATCCATATAAACCCTGTCCGATGACCACCGCTATCATTCCTGCTATATATCCCGAAGAAGTGTTTCATTACTTAAGTACGCTAAAGGAATCTAATAAGTCCGGCCCCGATTTGATACCAACTTGCTTCCTTAAAATATGTGCTGAATATCTATTTGAACCATTAACGAATTTATTTAACTTATCTCTTAAATTTGGAGTTTTCCCATTTTCTTGAAAGGAATCGTTCATTATACCCCTACACAAAATTGGAAGTTGGTCCTCTATAGAAAATTATCGGGGCATAGCAAAGCTTTCTGCTATTCCAAAATTATTTCTAGCTATTGTTGTTGACCGTTTAACATATTCCATATCTTCTGCTATTTCTAGCACGCAACATGGGTTCTCGAAAGGAAAATCGACTATTACAAACTTACTTGAGTTTACTACTCATGTATCAAACGGATTTAGAGAAATTATGCATACCGATATTATATACACCGATTTTAGTAAAGCATTCGATAAAGTAAATCACTCCTTACTTGTCCATAAACTGGTTTTCAACCTAATCTTATTCGTTGGATATCTTCTTGTCTGCACGACAGAACACAACGAGTTCTTTTTAAAAATACTTCTTCGAACGTTATTCATGTATCATCAGGGGTTCCACAAGGAAGTCCGATTCTGTTCTTACGATATTTCTTCTGTTGTGAAATATTCAAAAATTTTGTTGTATGCGGATGACGTAAAGCTTTTTAGATCAGTTAACACTGTTGATGAAAGGTATTTACTACAAGCGGACTTAAATAGCATGTCTAATTGGTGTGAAGTAAATGGTATGCCACTAAACCTTAAAAAATGTAAAGTAATGCGCTTTTCTCGCAGGGCAGTTCAACCAGCTTCTTATGACATAAGTAACTACAACCTTGAACAAGTATTTAACGTTGTTGACCTAGGTATCACAATGGACCCAAAACTTAACTTCAATATTCATATCAATGCTACAATCAACAAAGCTAAGGGTGTTTTTGCGTTTGTAAAACGATGGTCAAAAGAATTCAGTGATCCCTATATTACGACAGTTCTTTTCACAACATTAGTGAGGCCAATACTAGAATTTGGTTCCATCGTTTGGAACCTGTACTATCACGCTCATTCTGACCGCATAGAGTCAATTCAAAAACAATTTCTGCTTTTTGCTTCAAGAAATTTTCGCTGGGATTCCCAGTATAACCTGCCACCCTATATTTATAGTTTAAAACTTATTAATCTTCCTACGCTTGGTAGTCGCAGAGAAATGTTAGGCATACTACTTTTGGTCAAGTTACTGACAGGTTTGACGTCTAGCCCACCTCTTCTGGCTGAAGTGAAGTGGAACGTTCCCTCCCGAATTTCCAGGCATTTCCGACCTCTTTTTCTGAAACCTTGCAAAAATAATTTCGAATTAAACGAGCCACTCCGTGGTTTATGCCAGGACTTTAACTTTCATTCCGGTTCCTTTGATATTTCCGTCTCACTTTTTTACATAAAGAATACTATACATTGTACTCTCAATAGATGATGGATTACATACACAATTACGCTTTAAAACAATATTTACTATCTAAAATAATTTAAATTTAAAATCAGCTGATGAACTTTAATTCTGTAGCTGAATAGTTTTAGAGTCTCGACACCCAACAAACTCCTGCCTTTCATGACTCGGCACTGCATATGCAAAAAAAAAAAATCCGTGCATCATGCGATGCGCCCCTCGCGTCTGTCGGGCGGGAATGGGGGATAAAAACCGTTGGGAATATTATTATTATTATTAGAAAAAGTGAATTCGGGAAAAACGCGGTGTACGTGCTGTACGTAAATGCGAATAACCCTAAAAGTTAGGTGCTCCAATGGACAAAGTACCGTTTTACCGGTGAGTAAAAGTTATTTTAAAAACTGGTGTACAGTCCAAAAAGTCGCAGTTAAAACGGGAAAAGACAAATTGACAACTTGTAAGAGAAGGTGCAAAAAACTTTAGTCGAAAAGGAACAGCAACTTATTTGAGTACTCTTTATGTGATTTTGTGTGTGTCCTCGTATACCGCGCAGAGCAAGGCGTTGAACAGCGGTTCCGTTAACCGAAATAAGCAGCAGCACATGTATGTATGTATAAATGCGCTTGTATGTACATACATACATATATACGTACCGATATACGGCGCATGATAGATCGGCGATGAAGTACATAGTGAGAGCAAGCGTGCGTCTGCTTTGTGTTGCGATAGCAGCGAGAACAGCAGAATAGGCAACAGCAACAGAGACAGCTGAACAGGCAACGACATCAAGATAAAGGCAGACCATTGCGTTGAACAGCGGTACAAGCCATGTTGGAAGAAGGGATAATACAATGCAGCACTTCTGAGTATGCATCACCGGTGGTGCTGACCAAGAAAAAAGATGGGACGGAGCGATTTTGTTGAGATTTTCGCAAAGTTAACGAGAAAATTGTTAGGGACAACTTTTCGATGACACTAGTCGACGAGGCGCTCGACAAATTGCAGGGTGCGAAAGTTTTGACAACACTCGACTTAAAAATAGATTTTATCACGTACCAGTCGAACCTAACTCACGAAAATATACTTCGTTTGTCACACACAGCGGTCAAGTGGGAGAAGTGTCAGTTAATCAAGAATCAAATTAATTTTTTGGGGTATATCCTGGATAACGGTCAAATTCTACCGTCAGTAGAGAAAACTAGGACCGTGCGAAACTTTCCTATACCGACAAGTAAAAAGGAAATACAGAGGTTTCTAGAATTAACATCGTTTTTTAGGCGTTTTATACGAGATTATTCTAGCCACTTTCGGATTTGCTTAGGACGGAAGAAACTTTTAAAATTGGTGTAGATCAGTTGTTAGCTATTAGAAGTGTTAAAAATGCCCTGACAAATACGGCGGCATTAACACTTTTTGATCCTTCTGCGAAAACGGAAATACACGCAGACGCTTCAAAACATGGCTTTGGAGCAGTGTTATTGCAAAGAGATTCAAAGGATCGTTTGTTTCACCCAGTCGAATACATGAGCCGCAAAACGACATTGGCGGAGGAAAAGTACAGCGCATTCGAGCGGTTTTAGCGGTGGTCAAGCCATTGCAGAAATGGCATATTTACCTTAAAGATATGAAATTCAAGATAGTGAGCGATTGCAATGCTTTCGCCATGACGGTTAAGAAAAGAGACGTGCCTGATAGGGCAATGCAGTGGGCCATATATATACAAGAATACGACTATGTGGTCGAGCACAGATCAGGAACGTGTATGAGGCACGTAGATGCTCTAGATACGTAGATTAGAGCAGTAAAGAAGATCTTAGAAACAGAAAATTATGAGAATTTTTTTTAAGAACGGTATAGTTTATTGTGACACCATAAAAGAATTGCTCGTAGTATCATCCGATATGGAGACCGAGGTAATAAAACTAGCGCACGATTAGAATCATTTTGCTCGAAAAACCACACAGGAACTTGTAGAGAAAAACTACTACATACCAATCTTGGCCGAAAAGGTAGCAAAAGTGGTGAAGGGATGCGGGGAATGCATAATCGTAGACGCAAAAAGAGGCAAAAAGGAAGGGGTTTTGTATCCAATTGATCATGTCGGACCATTAACCGAAACACGCAAGAAATATAATCAGATTCTAGTAATAGTGGACGGGTTTTCGAAATGTACATAGTTATACCCGACAAAGTCTACTAGGGTGGATGAGGTGATTGATAGGCTAGAAAGACAGGCTTCGATATTTGGCAATCCTAAACGAGTAATAACAGATAGAGGTGCAGCATTCACGTCCAACATCTTCAGAGACTATTGCAATATAGAAAACATACAGCACTTACTAATCGCAACAGGAGTTCCTCGCGGGAACGGACAAGTGGAGCGCGTCCACAAAACGGTCATTCCAATCGTATCCAAGAAGTGTCAAAGCAACCCCACCCAGTGGTACAACCACGTGCCGAAGATACAACAAGTTTTAAATAACACTATACCGCTCAGCACTAGAAAATCACCCTTTAAATTTCTTACCGGATTAGACATGCGGGTAAACGACTACCCAGATTTGAGACAAATTTTAAACGATTTAACAAGAGGAGCTAAACACTGAACGAGACTTAGTAAGACAAAAAGACCAAAAAAATATGAGAAAAATACAAAACGAAAAATGTAGAACCTTCAACAAGAACAGAAAAAAAGAAGTCAGCTACAACATCGGTGAGCTAGTAGCCAACAAAAAGACTCAATTCGGGACCGCTATGAAACTGAGGCCAAAATACTTGGAACCGTATAGGATAGCCGCCAAGGTAAACCACGGTAGGTATGAGGTAAGGAAAGTCGGCAACCAAGAGGGCCCGGTTAGAACGACAACTATAGCCGAAAACATGAAGCCTTGGTGCTAGTTATTTGGGGCCGAATAATGCGTCAGGATGACCGATTGTGGGAATGGGATATCAGAGTAGGCGGCAACACTAAAACACTAAGCAGGTAAACGAAGGAACGACAGAACATAGAACGAACAGACATAGGACGAATTAGCTAACGAACGAATAAGGTATCCATCAAAGAGTAGAGTATAATATTGTACGTTGAGACGCGCACAACTGAGTCGTCAAACTACATAAAGTATCGAGTAGTGTATTATCATTTTACATATGTATGTACCAAGCGAACGATTGATTAAACGCTGTTGTAAATCGCTAATTGAAGTGTCTTTTCCTACATGTATATGTAGGTAATATATACTTACATAAAATAAAAAATATATTCGGAAATATTAAATACATATGTATATGCATGTATTTTCAGTCGCTCACAAAATTTATCACGCTTTTACCTGTAAGGAACTTATTCCCATTCTCTTCCTACTACGTAAAATCAAGAACCCAACTAACCGGTTCGTTAAAATATTTTTAAGGCCCAAAGCATAACAAGCGTGGAATTCTATTTCACCAGAATAATGTGAAAACCTGGTAAACGACATTCCTAGAAGGATTAAAGCTGTTATTGATGCACGTGTGGTTTTCAATGAGGCAATACTTATTTCGGATTTGGTCTTTTTGACAGCTGTAACTTGATTTATACTCAGTTTGGTTTGCCATTTCAAGACGCCTTGGAAGAAAATATTGGGCGTGTTATTGCTGACATACGGCCCCAATTGCTTCAAAAAGTGGTCGAAAATAGTGCCTCTCGGCTAGAATTTATTCGAGCCAGCCGCGGCAGTCACTTGCCCGAAATCATTTTAAAAACATAATGGCAAACTATTATCTTTATAATAAAGCTAAATTCTTGGTCATACAATTAAATTTTATGTGTTTTATTTCTTCTTAAAAACCACATGTCTAAAAAAACACCCTTTACAAAGGTTTTCATGTATGCTGATGCAAAGTCACAAAATTTAGCACGTGTACCTTTTTCTGTTTCTCTTTCATGTTTTTGATATACATAGTTAATTGTTATGTAATGAAACAAATTTTTGTTTCTGGCAATAATAACAATATAGATTAAAAAAAATAAAATAAGAATTATTGAAAAACATAAGAGAGTTTACTAGCCAAGAAGCCCCAGCGTGATCAGTTTTGTGTCATGTATGTAGGATCTGACCAGGACGGTAACTCTTTTTAAGGAAACACACACACGACATCTGGCAGCGCTAACCATTGGCGAGACTTCACATTTAAAAACGTGCGCGCAACTCGAACGGGCCATAAAACTATTAATATAATTGTAAGGGCATCAACCAAGTTATTTGTGTTTAATATAAGTATGTATGTTAAAAAAAAATTTTAATGCAAATTAAATATAAGAACAGTGCGTTTGGCTTTGAATTTTGCGGTTGAGCTCATCGGAGCAAGTGTGCCATCCTACATGTATCTGTAACTTTTCACAGTAGGATGTGAGTTGCGTTTAACGCTTTTGTGCCCAAGGGAAACAACAAAATACCCACAAATTTTGATTTCATTCAAATGAGACTACCTATTCAATATGCCTTGGGAGTAACCTAACAGAATGTAGAAAAATATTTTATTTGACAGTTAACGATAATGTACGCATGAACATATTTGCAAGCGCCTGACAAGTATTTTTAACTCTAAACTGCAATTATTCAATTGACCTTGATAAATAAATAGGATACAAAATAAATAACTACGTCCTAGAACATGTAAACAGTTTTGTTGATCTGGATGTTGGTATGGATGGTAAACTTAATTTTAATTTTCATATTAGTTCCACAGTTAATAAAGCAAGGGGTGTGCTGGCTTTTGTAAAGCCTTGGTCAAAGGAATTCCGCGACCCGTATATAACTAAAACACTTTTTACTTCATTGGTAAGACCAATACTGGAGTATGGTTCCATAGTTTGGAATCCTCGTTATCAGGTCCACTCAGACCAACTAGAGTCAATACAAAAACAATTCTTACTTTTTGCTTTGAGAAATCTTCGATGGGATTCGCCATACAATCTTCCCCCTTACACTAGTCGTTTAAAACTTATTAATCTTCCTACTCTTTCGAGTCGCAGAGAAATGTTAGGTATAATATTTCTGGTAAAATTAGTCAATGGATGGATCTCAAGTCCATTTCTTCTAGAGCAACGAGAAACTTTAAACCACTTTTCTTGAAACTATCCAGAACTAACTTTAAGTTGAATGAACCGTTTCGGGGTTTATGCCGGGACTTTAACAATCATTCCAGCACCTTTGATGTATCGGAGTCACTTTTTATAATTAAAGGAACTGTTCTATCCTCTCTTAATAACAGCTAACGGTCCAATTTTCTTACTTTGCATTTCTCTAACTTTGTATTCGGCTGATGAATTCTTATTCCGTAGGTGAGCAGCTTGGAATCTCGACGCTTAACAAACTTTCTTTTGTCACGACTCGGCACTAAAGATTTGTATATATAAAAAACATCCGTACGTTATGCGGATTGAGCCCCTCGTGTCGGTTGGGCGGGAAAGTGGGTTTCCGTTGGGTTATAATATAATAATGTACACGCAATTACTACAGTATTTCCCGTTAATTTTAAGTTAATATTTTGTTAAATGAGTTAATCGACTTTTTCATTGAATATACATACATTCATACATATGCACATAATTATTCATACGTTTATTAATAAAAAAAAGCCATTTGCTGAAAAATCATGTTTGCACGTTTTTAAAAATGTATATGTATGTGTTATATATTTATATTTAGACATTTCACACTTCATTTATATAACTACTACTAAGTACTTACCACCAAGATTAATAAATAAGAGATTGCGCCTTGCGCAGGTCCGTTACTTTTTTGCTTTACGATATTGGCATTCAGCTGCTCAAAATGACGTCACATCGGCAAAGTTTCTTTAAAATTCTAACACGAGTGAAGTGCATATTTGGTGTTCTATAATTTTAAAGGTTTAATTAAAGTTTTTTGTGAAGTGCAACGCGATTTTATTATATTATTCGAACTTATAAAGCAATTCTCCAATCAAAATGGGAATTGGTTATTGATGGTGTGACGTACATGAGCAGATCGTAAACAATTTTTGTTAGCTGTTGGCGCAATCTCTTCTATATCAATCTTGCTTACCACAACAAAATATTTAGTATTTAGAGGTTCTTTTATTATACATCGAATTTCTAATGCATCGTCGAGTGAATGAATTTTAGAATATTAATAATAGATATACAAGAATGAAAACGGCGAGTCCCAACAATAGATGCAGAGTTCTAACTTTCAAAGCTTGCTCTTCCCGTGATGTTAATCTTTTGTACAAAAACCGGTTCTAATGGAATAAATTGATTCATTGGCAAACTCATATAAAACTGGCGCGTGGTAGTGATTTTATTACACTATGCAACAAAGAAAAGAAATCGTACAATAAGATCTACGATCTTAATAAATAAATAAATAAGGGCATAATGATTTATTAAAGCTAAGTTTTTAAAGGAAACTACAGAAAGTTATAAATGAGGCAGTGGTATTTAATTATGATTCGCCACCTTAAAACTATTAGAAATAAAATTGTTCTATCACGTCAAGTGATTCATTTCTTGATTTTATACTATGTTCTGACTGCGCCGTAACCTCGAGTTTGAGGTTTTGAGTTTATGAACAACTGTCAAGCTTTCTCATTGAGTTGTTTAAGTTTACTTGACATTTGTTTATTTATTTACAAATTTTTCTGAAAATATGTATGTATGTATGTACATAAGTATATTTACAAAGGTTTTAAAAGCTCATAAGAATGTGCATAAAATTAAATAATAATTTCATAAAAAGCAAAATTTGAGTAAGACACCAGCAACAGCAGTTTGGATGTTTTGTGCAGGCCGAGACTTGGAGCACGACGGTAATTCTGCTAATAACAGTAATGGAGTCGAAGGTCAATGGTCAATGGAGAAAGTTACGTCAACTCCATGGTCGACGACGATGGTGGCGGCATCAACTGACGTTGCGTTCTTTTTTCAATGTAATAAAATAAATAAATAATAAATAAAATAAAACGTACCAAAAGACATGTTTGTATGCACATATGTATGTACATTGGGTGCTTTTTTCCGGATCAGCATCAGAATTTTTAATTTTATGTTGCACTGCGTCATACAGTGGTCACCTCCCCGGCGTTTAACATCAACATCCGAAGATTCAATATCTGCAATTTGAAGCCCTTTGTTTACAAATCTTTTACAAGGACGGTTTGATAAGTAAGTTTTGAATAAAAAATAGTTTTTCGGCAAAAAATTGTTCTTATTCTCAACATAATATCCTTTCAACGCTAAATCTGAAGATTATGCTGGATAAGATAGCAGTTCGTAACCTTATTCATCGATTTTTGCCATGGTTTTGAAATTTTCACACGGTTACGTTTATGGTCTAGTGTGGGCAATTGCCGCACTCAAAGCACTGATAGCTTTTTCATATCAAATTATTCGTGTAAATTTTCATGTTCCCGCTCAGTTGAGATACCTAAAGGCTCAGCCACCTCTCCGGTCACATAAATTATTGCATGGAATTTATCGACGATTTTTGGTGGAAGAACCTCTTTTTGGTAACCTGAACATTCGGCGTAACTTGAGCTCATACGACCATAACGGAACTCGGTAAACACCTTGTTAACCATTGAAAATGATTATGCAGTGTCCCAATAGTATTTATCAAGCCTTTCCTTGGCTTCTGGTTTTTTTTACGGAAAAAATATTGCTTAATCAGCACACGAAATTCAGTTTCACACAATATTTGTGATAGGTAGTCTAATAATAAATGGCGGAATTGTCGGGAAGTTCCAAAAGTCGCTGACTTTTCAATCCGCCCTGGTATTTGAAATTGTGATCTGTCAAACCTGTCAACAGTGCAGCAAAATTTTTGAACAATGATGCCAAAATTTGTCAAACCTGCGGCCTAACATTGAGGATAATAAGGGTTGCACGTCCATAAACATCAAATAAAAGTGTTGTTTAAAGCGAGTTAAACGAAAAATATTTGTTAACGGTGCAATCAGAACATAGTATAATACTATTAATCTACATAAAAACACTTTTTCTTTTTTGTACGATTGGCTTACCTCTTGTAGTCAGTAGTGGCAGTGGTGGCCCGAAATAAGAGTTGCCAATAAGGGGAAGCAATGTTCGAAAGCCGAAAATTGTCGCCCAAAATGTATGACAAGCGAACAGTGAAAAGTGAATTATTTCGGACGAAAACGAAACTCACGATAAGGGTGATTATTTTATAGCTACCCTCAACTAAGTGTAACGAAAAGTAAATAAAGTAAGATGTTATTTATGTTTTGGGACGTAATATCTAAATATGAATTATATCAGCGCTTTCATCGGCCAAAATACTGTACGCTGGTGTCTTCTTTATTTTCTGTATGATGTGGTTCAAATGCGACAAATTTTTATTATTTCATCTTTTATCTAGGGTGAAGTATATTTTGCATTTTTGCTGCCAGAACACAAATGATTTCGTAATTTGTTTTCACCTGCTTCGATCCTTAGCGTTAGCAAGTCTAACAGAATGCCTAAAATTTGATATTACATTATATAGTCCTTATTTTACTATTTGTTTTTAATTTATAATGTTGTTCAATTAATACACAGTTCAATCTCTAACAAAATCCATATACTCACTTTTGCACAATGCTAAAAAATCCAAAAATTTCATTTTAATTTAAAAGTAAATTAAGAATTTTTTTAGTATACAGTTTTGTAGCCCATTGGTTATTTTTTTTTATGGAAAAATTGCGCACGACCGTTTAAAAAAAACTAAAGTCAACGGTACTTTGTAGTCTCTTTAAACTTTACTTTAATGGCTATAAAACTGTTACTCAAAAAAAATTTTATTCTTTTTTAGGTTTGAAATTTTGATGTTTTTTTTTGTAATTCGACCTTATATAGTTTTTGCATTTTAATTGAAAAATATTAGAAATTATAAAAAAAGAAAGTAAAATAGGAAAAACCTTCCTGTGTGGTTTTCGTATAATTATGATAAGCATTATATATTTTGCAGTAAATTCAATGGCCCGTAGTCATAGTCAAGTTAAAGTCGACTCTAAAGTTAACATCAGCTTCTTTGACAGATATCTCATCGAAAAGTATGTCAAAAAGCTGCTACTAACTTGACTATGACTACGGGTCAATAGAAATAATTAACCTAGTTACTATGGATTATATTTTTTTTGAAGATCAATACCAAAATCTTTCGAAAATAAGATGTGCAAATGCTTACCTTCTTCGTTTTTTCTGCCTCGTAGTGCGATATTAGGGTTGAAATGATAGATTTAATAATTTTTCTATTAAAATTAATAGTGCTTCTATAGTTTTCTTGAATTGCAATATCGATTGGTTGGCTCTTCATAATTGCGTTTGATACAGCAAGGGCATCTTTATGCCACCGACTATTTTCATAATTTTTTGCATATTCCGTCATATGTTTGTAACGAACAAATGCACGGACAGTCAGCGAACAAAGTACACCTTGTGCATTTGCCGGAGGAAACAAGACGCAGTATAAAAAGAAAAATATAATCCGCAGGAGGATTCCAACAGCGCTTCAGCATCTCAATTTTTTCTGCACGTGTCATGAGGACCGATTTTCCGATCCAATTTCCTATATCATTTGCTGGATTATCTGATAAATTATCTGTAAGTCCAAAAATTTAATAATAAACTGCGTTTAAACAAAAATTTGTTAATTTAAACTAACCTTTACAGCATGATGGTCTTTCCTTTCACAATTCTTCTTTTTGGTGCTGCAGAAAAGAGGGAAAAAGTTCGAAAGTAACCTTCAAATATCTAATTCGCGTAATACCTGAAAAAATTTTCTTACGTCCATTTTATTTTTCATGTTTTTTATTTGCACACCACGAACACTGCCGAAATCACAATTAATAGCATTAATATAGTATCAAAAAAGTCAAATATTCACTATTGGAATTGGAATACTGCAGTTTGTTTAATATCATCCAAAATTGAATTTCAAAAATTGCTAATTACGCAGAGTTTACACGGTCAATTTTCCGGAAATTTTTCTTTTACAGCCCTTTTCTAATACCCTCACAAAACTCACCTAACTGACTGTTGTGAGGTTCCTGACTATTGTGAGGTTACCCTTATGCTGGCGTAAATTCAAAAGCTCAAATGCTCATAACTGTCAGGAAAGTTGTGATGTGCGAACGACAGCCTCACAATACGAAAGCAGCTGATTTTTATTGAGCAATTATTACATTATTTTGTTAATTTTCGTTCGCAATCAGTGTCGTGTGTTGATTTTTTATAAATAAAAAAATTTTCAGGAATGGCAGAGTTATTGCTTGTTTGTGCAGCAGTATGGAAGGAGCAAAAGGAGGTTGTGAAGAGAATGCAAGAGAGGGTCTAAGAGTTAGCGGTTGTTATATAACGTCCCTATAGAATCTACAGCTTTTAAATACTAAAAAATATTGTATTTTTAATTTCATTACAATTAATGTATTTTAATAAAAGAAATTGCTTTTATTTCTTAAATAATAATCGTATATGACGCATATGTTTATAAGGATTTGATGCCTACAATGTATGTATGTACATAGTAAAAAAAAATTGAACCTTTTGAACCAAACCGAACCGCTGGTTAAATAGCTAAAGCTTTTAGTTAAAATGTTTAGTCTTTCATAAGAAATAATAGTGATGAAAACTTAAAATTTTTTATTGCTTTTTTATTAATATTCATATTTCATTCCCTTTTTTTATTACATTTTTAAGTAACGCCTCATGTCTAATTGTGCTACATAGAGGTTACGAAAATGAACCAAACAAAAACAAACTCCATTTGCTCATAGCCCATCAAATCACTTTGTTTGCGCCTATGCTTATGCTATTGTCTTTTGCTTCTTTTTGGCAGCAAAACGCTTTTCACCTGGTGTGGTGATTTTGTTGAGCTTTTTTCTTATGAGGTGTGGTCAAGAATAGCCTCACAAAATATACCTCATAAGAAACCTCGCAAAATTGCCTGGAAAATTTACCGTGTAAATTCTAAGTTATATATTACGGGAACAAAAATTCGGTGTTCAAATAAAAAATCTGGAAATGATATAAATGGAGGTAATTTTATTTGGTCTTTCTAAACCGAGTGCCCCCGCCCGCCCGCTGGCTACGCCCTTGATCCCATCACAAAGTTATTTTCCGTACTACGTCGCAAAAAATTCCATTCAGCATCTTCACACAAAGTCCACTTCATGATAAACCAGGTTAATGAATTATTTTATATTTTTATATTGAGAATATTGGAATTTGTATGGATTCGTTTCTTAGAGTTCATCTTAAAAATATCCTATAGAATTGGTATTATTAAATGGCAGGTACGTGACTCAAAATGATAATTTCATTTTGACTTCTTGTTTACCTGCAGGATTCCTCGCTGAAAATACATCATAATAATAATATAATGATTGGCGTATTTTGTAGAGCTCTGAACTCTTCAGTCCATTTATATCCAGCATTTATATCAAAAATAGGCGATCGCAAAATAATAAAATACATACATACATATATTTCCATCAGAAGTGATCAACATTTTAAAATCACCATCTGCTGCTTATTTTACTTATAATGTTGATCAGCCGAAACCGATGAACGAATATTCGATTGATTTAGATGTTGAAAATCAAATAAAAAGGTAAAAGTAAAGAGAAAACATGAATATTACATTTGTTTTAAATCAAAACACGTTAAACAGGTATTTAGAAGCATTAAGAAATTGCAACCCTGGGAAATAATTTGTGGGCAATCACCCGTCAAAATAGATATATCACATTTGACGAGTTTGATAATTATACGTGTAAACAAAATGGAAAATACATTTTCAGCAAGACTCGCATGGTATTCCTTCAAAAATGCAAAAAATATATGGAACGTGTCTAACTGTTTGCAAAAAGCAGCATGCCCAAGAACTGTTCCAATTAAATATTTAAAACAAAGTCCAACCTTTTCTCGTCTTTTACTCGTATAAGACAATATCCCATTTCTGAGTATGTACATACATACATATGTATCACGATTTAGAAAATACAGAGGTTGCGCCTTCCGCAAACAGCTATTCGATCTCAGCAAATTTGACAGAATCAGCTGTTTAAGCTACGTCACAGAACGCGGTTAGTTTTGTTTGTATGTTTGTAAGCATACAATTGTTTGTACTTAAATTCAATGCTTAAAAGCAATTTTATTTAAAATAAAGTTATTAAACATGAAGTGCGCAGTGTTAAGTGTTAAATCACAGAGTCTATCAATGATACGGGGCTATAAAACTCGCTGAAAGTGATGTGAAAGAGTAGCTGTGCGCGCTTAGTAGCAAGTTAAGCTTCTTGTGTCTCCTAATGCTGCAATGCAGTTTTTTTCAAACCATCCAATCAAACACAGTGCATAAATGAAGTTATTTGAATATAAATATGTTGCATAAATTGCCGAAGTTGGTAAAAACTTTAAAATTTAGAAATCCTAGCAGAACCTCACATTTTTGTTTACAATTTCGTTCGATTCTCAGTAAAACCATGTTCGTGACGTTGCACGCATTTTGCTTCACATCATTTTTCGTCGGGAAGGCGCAATCTTGTATTCTATCGTTCTTGCATATGTATCATGATGGAATAATGAAAGGTGTTGTACGTTGTGACAGCGCCAGTTTAAACGCCCTTAGCTCAATGTTGTATTTTCGAAGTATTAGAGAAACGGGAATAAAAGAAGGCCGTTCTTATGAAAAAGTACAAATGAGTGAAGATATTTACATAAAACTGACAAAAATAATTAATATCATAATCATAATTTGTATTTAAATTGCTGGTAAATCCTACTCACGGTACGAATTTTTAGTGTTTTTGGATGCCAAAATTAAAAAAGACAAACTTCTTCGATAATTATTATTCTTTAGTTATTAATGTAAAATGTTCACATATAACGCAAATGCATTCAAACCGTACTAACAACATAACGATGTTTGTCCAGCGATTAACTTTTTTTCGGAAAAGTTTTCTACATTAATATAGTTTATTTCCAATCATTGGATCATGAAGAAACTAAAGGTAATCCTCAATGATTATGAGCATAAACACTGAAGGCGGGATTTTTTGGGAAAAAATACTAATTGATAACTGAAAAAGCATAAATATACAGGTCCATGGAGTTCCTTTAGCTTTTATGGTATAATTATTATAATACATTATCTATGGGTTAAATTTAATATTAAATTAGCTTGTTCCAAAGAACTATTTTTAATACCTTATCAAAAACGGACATTTTTTTCTTGCCCATAAAATATTGTATTGGAAATGCCAATAAAATGGTTTATCCTGTCTTCCGAAATGAACCCCAGAGCTTTATTCCACTTAATATATTAACAAATAACGTTTCATTATAAAAATACTTAACAATTTCTACAAAAACTTATTCAAATTCTTGCTTTTAGAAAACCAATTTTCAACAAATGAGAAAAATTATCCAAAATGTCAAAACAATCGATAATATTATTATTCCACCTTATAAAAAAACTTATTCAAATTATCGATTTCAAAAAACCTATTTTCAACAAATAAGTAAAAATAATTAAAAATACCAAAACAATCTATAATACGAGTATGTATTATAAGTTTCACATGAAAAACTTAATTTTCTGCTACAATTCAAATTTTTTTTGTACAAAACTGGTAACCAAATTCTGCAAAGAAACAACACAGTTTCTAAGGGCGTTCAAGATGGCTGATTTAGAGCGAGAAGTTGCCAACGTACAGCACCTTTCATTATTGCATCATGCATATGTAAACGCAATTAGAAAATGAACAAAATGTAAACAAAGATTGTTTTGTAAAGAGTATTTTTTAAGTTTGGTTTGTAAACAAAGTTTTTTTTTAGTTTGTTTTGTAAACGAAGTTTGACTTTTTGTGGACCACATACATATGTATAAGAAAAAACTCCAATCAGCTCCTAACATCATGCTTCTCAAGGCAGATCTAACAGGTAACCGCAGTAGAGAAGTTGAAAACAAAAGTTGTGTTGAAGACATGGATGCGAATTTAATCGATTTCGATTAAGAAAGTTTCCTTCTTTTCCTTTGTATAAAATACTTGCCTACTACCTGAAAATGTAATGAAATGTATATATACTATGCTACTTGCCTCAAATGAAATGTATTGAAATACTTCCTAAAAAAAAGCTACTATGTACCGACCTTAATGTATGTTAAAACTTACCTCATCATTGTGAACTTACCCGCCGGCCATTATTGCATTTAGAGAGCCGAGCGGGCAATTAGTTTTTGTGTAAAAAAGAAAAGTTTGTTGGTGACCTACCCAAGGCATATTCAATAGGTAGCCGCATTAGAAAAATTGCAACCCTGCTTGTATTTTGTTGTTGTTTACAAAATCTGAAGTGTCTAAATAGAAACGTCAAAAGTGGTGATTGTAAACACAGTTTTACAAATCAAAATCGATGTCAAAGTAAAAAAAGTGAGTCAAGAAAATTAAATATAAAAATGTATTGTACCAAGTTATTCACTGATTAATTTTTCAGCTGTTACCCAAAAAACAAACCTTTTATTGAGTTCGGCAAACGTGCTTTCATACACACAAGTCAAACCATTTAATGTTGCTGCCAATAAAATCAAATATGGACCATACGAAAATATTGCAGGTATTCCAAATTATATTTAATAGCTAAGTTATACCAGAAAAATATGATATATTTATATACTTGCAGCATTTACCAGTCACCTCTTGTACACTAATAAAACGAACGCTGTAACATTCCATCATTTGAATATCTCTTCAATGCCGAGACAGGTATCAATTAAGGATGCGTCTGATTGATCACATCTGCAATGATATGGTTATCAATGAAGCTGAAATTAAAATCATATTACCTGAAAGAGTTTCGAATATTGAACTAACGACACCGTATCCAGTGAAACGAGGACTAAATGCATTTTACGTACCTCGACACATTGGGCAGACCTGTTGTAACGTTGTACACCAAAAACGTGAATGAATATTAACGTGAAAGGAGTATATAATACATATGGCTATAAAGGTATTTAAGTAAGTTATATGTGTATAATATTACATAATCAAATTATTGTAACAAAAATGTCATATCAACTTTAAATGTGATTGATATGTATGTATATGTATGTACGTAAGTGCTAATATTGACATTGATTAAAAGGCATTTTAATACACTTTCGTATTAATCAATTTTTGATATTTGTGTTAATTTTTTTCGGTCCTTAAAAGGACCTTTTAAAAAGCTGTGTTATTTGATCTCTATGAATTTAAACTGAGCGTACGTGCATTGGAAACATTACTTAAATGAAAGTATTGCCGAAAATTAAAATTTAAATAATGGAATATTGATTTGCTTACCAATTCATAGTGTTATTTTGCTTAATTTTTTGTAGCGCAACACCTTTTGTTTCGCTTTCTGCACTTTGAGTTGCTTATTTAAGTGCCGAACTCTAAAAAATATCCGACATTTAAAACAGAAGCTCTTTACGCTTTCCGGGAGATCCACCTGTGTTGCTTTCTCATTAGGCGCTCTTTTAGATTTTGACAATCTGCTATTTCCTCCAGAATGACCGCGAGAAATACCAACTCCAATTTTTTAACACCTTCAACGAAACGAGTATATGTATATATGACGGTTTTTTCAGCTAACCCTTCGACACCTGACTGACCCACGTAAATGATGCGTCACTGCAATCTTCATGTTGTGTGAGATGCTGTTTTCGAATTATTTAACCTGCCATATATTCCAGTGCATCGTCTTGCAGGGCATCGTAGTTATCATTAGCATGAGCAACGCCAAGAGCCCCGACAACTTTCTGCTCTTCTTCTTCGGGATTTTAAATTTCTGGCTCTTCAACCTCTGAATTTGAATTCCTTGGGCGTAGGGTGGTCATTTAGTCTTCCTTTACTGCGGATATTGCCGAAAAATTGTTCCAGGCGGTCCTTATTAAGTCGCCGGGTAACTACGTATTCGAAATTGTACCTCTCTGCTACGTACTCGTACAACTGTAAGAGGGCATTATTGGACAACAAGACGCCTTTTTGAAATACCTGCACGTCTTTTTTTTAACAGGAATAATAATTCCTGACATAAAGCTGGTCATGCGGTTTAAAATATCTCGCTGCTTCTGTAACTGTAGGCCAAATGGTTCCTGTAATTAAACGATTTTAACATATTTATTTCAATATAATATTAAAGGTATGCAAATTATCACCTTTCCAGGATAGTTGAACGGATGAGTTCAGCACATCGAACCAATCGTTCACCAACTGAACCAGTTCTGCTGTCTCCACCGCACCTGCCACGTTCATCCCGAGAGTATAGCAGCGCAGTATGACATTTGCAGTGGTGTTAGAAAGCAATTGAGCCGCTAGTTTCACCTTCTGCCTACCTAAAATTTTAATACGTAACATATTTTTTTACACGCTCATGTATGTACATATAAATATTTTATATTAACATACCAATTCCTTTAACAGATAGGTGTTCTTCTGTCAATTTGAAGGCAATGGATAGAACAGACGCAGATGTGTGGTTAATTACGTCCACTTTTGCACGCGTGGATTCAATACCGCCTTTCCAAATAAAGCCCGTGTCGATGAAGTGGTTGCGATTTAGTTTAAGCAAACGCGGGGCATCTGCAAACGCAAACGCTTTTTCTTCCGAATTCGTGGGGTTGGTGAACCAGGGCTTTTCGAAATTATTGGGAATAAGTTAGGAAACAAATATATTGGGAACTTTTTATATTATTTATACCTGTTGAAATGCCAATTTCTCTCCATAACTTCTGATTGGAAGTGCCCATGTCACAGACCGTTGCAACAACAGGAAAGCCAGCAACATATAGTGCCGAAATAATCGAATACAAAATTTCTACAGTTATTTTGCAGTAAAAATTAAAAAAATACAGGCTGCTTCCACGACTTCCATAATCCACGCGCCATCACCACTTGGACATAATTCGCTGGTTTCCTAACGAAATCTCTGGTAGGCTCATATTCGTAAGTTTCCGTGACCTTCATCTCATCAAAAGCCAGAACGCAAAATGGAGGATATTACGGCGGTATTTTCGTGGAGCTGAAATTTCAATTCGCCAATTATTTCGAGCAACTGCTTATTTCGCGATTTTAAATCGGCAATCTCTATGTCTTTGGTATGCTCTAAAAGTATTGCGCTAATATTTTATTTATACATGCATTATCTCAGATTACTTACTCAGTTTGTGTATGGCAACTTGAAGATGCAACACATTGTTCAGTGGTTCCTAAAGGACCACTTTTTACCACTTCTGAGTTTTTTTTTTAAACTTAAATCTAACGGTACTTCGGAAATAAATTCCACATCATCATACCCATCTCCAACATCGTTTCCAATTCTAAAATTAATCCAATATTGGGACATATATCTATGCCCTTTGCAACTTGGTCTGCAAATATACTTACATCGGAACTGAACTTACATATATTAATTGTTGGAACAGAATTAGGCATCAGATATGTTCGTTGTGCTCCACCAATCAAGTCAGATTTCGCAAAATGGTCCATACAAGCCATTTTGTTTGCTGTGAACACCATACCGCAAGCTCTGTTAAAATCAGCAAATCTCCGCGGTTTCCTTAAAAAAGGGACCACCCCCTTTAACCCACCTTTTGCAGCAAATTATACACTTTCCCATTGTTTTTCGCACTATTTATTAAAAAATTACGATTTAGTTCACTTCTAAACAAACTTTGGCGAATTTGTTTGTAAACAAAGTTTGACAATTCAGATTAAATGCGAAAAGAAAAATGTTTCAAAATGCAACCCTGCAGCGGCTACCTATTTATTGTACCATGGCCCTACCCAAAGATTATATGATACGAAACTCTTGTTCTCGTGAGAGCGCCTACCAAAAGCGCATTTCTTAAAGCATTTTCCAATGATGCCACAATGAAATGAAAGAAACCAGATGTGGTACTAACCATTGTATTTTTTGGAGATTTTATGAATTTAATACGACCATTGCGTTATGCAGACGTAAATAATACAAATAATAAAAAAGTAAAATACGGGTATTAATGAAAAAATATAAATTTATGAGTTCAGCATGAAAACTTTATTGTATACCCACAATTTTGACTGAAATAAAAAATATAAATTTTCACATAATCAAACATATCAATTCATTCGAAATGTGTATATGTTTGTATATATATACATTATGTAGTTAAAAAGTATTTAAAAAAGTAATAAGCAGTTTTCCTTGGAAAATATTTTTATTAGCATTTTTAAAGACGCATTTTCTAAATAAAACGTAAAATTTTTTTGAAAAGTTTAAAATTTTACACGTTGCTCTTTATTTTGAGATTGTAACACTTTTTTTTGCAAACAACAAACACTCAATATCTTATTCTACACAGTTAGAAAGCGCGCTGATTTTATTGATAATTTACACATTTTGCCTCTGGCTTCTCGCTATTTTACTTGTCAGCTGATAATAGGGGGACTCATTTGGTTTTGTTGCCAGCATGAAAAACGTGATCACTCCCCCTATTTTAAAAGCGGTTGAGAGAGTTTCGTATCATATAATCTTTGCTACCGGTTTAAAATCCCAATACTTTTATTAATTGTAAAATAAAAGAAGAGTGAAATGTGAACTGAATTCAAATAAACATACATTGAAGAATACAAAATTGAAAACTCGAAGCTAATGTGTTTTTAATTCATAACATTGAATATGGTGCCGAAACCCGTTTAAAAAAAAAATCAAGAATAGTTTATACATATTAAAAACCGTGTGCGGCCCGTCCACCAAATAAGTAAAAATCTAAATTGGAAAAATGGTGTGCATGAAAATAAAAGATAAAAATTAAAAAGCGTTTACCTGTAAATAAGCAAAAATCAAAATTTTAAGTCTGCAACTAAATATAAGCAAAATCCAAAAAATTTGCTTAAAAAGGGTTTATCCAAAAACCAGAAAAAAACCAAAAATTTCAAAAGCGAAAATAAATTTTTTTAAAAAACAAATTCTATACCTTCCTCAAAAGAAGTGAAAACGAAAGTTCCAAAAGGTGTATCTGAAAACCAAAAATTATAAAAAAAAAACTTCTTACCTCCGGTGAATAAATCCAACGCCAAATCTATTAATAAAACGGAAAATATATAAATATATGTAAAGAATTTGCGCGCATTTTGCTAACATATTTATGTATATACTCGTATTCATATACTCAATCCCAGAACCCGCTAAACTTAAAACACATATATAAACGTATATATATGTATGTATATTAGGGTGACAGTTAATTTCGAAAGTGATATTTTCTTTGGTCTCAGTATTTTTTTGTGTGTAGTTTTATTTAAAAAAAATTCTAGTAAAATTTCAAGGTCGTAGGAAGAGGATTAGGGGGCGCGTCGGCCCCCCAAAGTTACACAAAATACGTTTTTTCACGCAAATTCTTACTTTGACTGCTTGTAACTTTCTCTGTTTTTTTTTTTTTAAACATTACTGGCGAAAGATGTTCATTAATATGTCTACAATAACATCTGTCAATAACATTTTTGTCTAATGTTAATATTTAATGAAAAAAACTTAAATATAGGAGAAAAAGTACGCCTCAATGTCGATTTATTATACTTAAATAAAATTACTTATATGATTCAAATTTTGGATTTTGTTCAGATTTATTTAATTAAAGAAAATTCCTTATGATTTACGTAAGAGTAGCTTCAACAATTATATACAGTAAGACCTCGCTAGTCCGAACTTCAGACTTTTTTTGTTTACTTTTGTTTTCAAGTGTAAGAATTGTCTTTAAAAGTTTGCTTCAAATTTTTTTTGCCTGTATGCTGAAGCGATCTATAATATTGACAATTGTGACCGAGAATATTCCCGTTACAACCTCAACAATATTATTCTCAATGCTTGCGTAAGCTACCGACAAAAAATCAGCACCAATGTTTCTCGGAAAATAGATTCTTATTTTACAGTTATATGCAGCAGCCGCAAACATTTTTTAATAGCATTAAATTTGCAAAAAAATCATTCGAAGTGAATATTTGAATGTGAAAAGTCGAAAATGTCTGCTAGAAATTTACGTGAACGCATATATTTAATTGGTTATTGTACCAACTCATTAACGGGAAGTAAACTACCCTCCAATATAGAAGTGTTGAAAGTTTTGTTTTTCAATTTACGTGTAGTAAAAAAAAATTTACGGGAAAGTTCAGATTTAGTTGTAAAAGAACTATTCGTGTTCTGGGAAAAAGCCCGCATTCTGGTCAAGGATAAACAACACTGCATTACAAATGTAGAGAAATTGTATAAAGAATGGCAAAGCTTTCAAAAAGATTCAAAGAAGACTTCTAATTTCCATAAGAGCAAAGTAAACACGTGGAAAGAAAAATTGGATATGCTTTTTGACGTGGCGCATGCAAGTGCATTAAAAATAATGTCGAATCAAGAAGATATTGATTTCTTGATAAGTCAACGAAAAACGGGGCGCCCAGACTTTATGTATGGTATCGATTACGAAGAAGTACGCCGAGAGTGCCGACTTGAAGAACGCAACAACAATTTATTACAACAAGTGGAGCGGAATAATCGTGAAATTGCATTAATTGGTTCGTTGTATGTTATTGTTTATTTTTTATTTTCTTTAAATTAAGTCGTTTTTATTAGATGAAACTGCAGAGTTACTGTCATCTGAATCTTCAGAGAATGATAACAGTTTTCCAGATATGGAATGTGACCCACGTTGTAGTCAACCTCCAGCCAAAAAATGTAGGGGAACAAATAAAATACTAACACCAAAACTGGCGGCCGCACTCGATGTCTGTAAAATCAGTGACAGACATGCGGTTCATCTAATAAGCGCAGTCGTTGAAGCTCTGGGTAATAATGTTGAAGATTATATTTTAAACCGAACGTCTGTACACCAGGAAAGAGAACAAATCCGTGAAGAAAGAATTTCAGCATTAAAAAATAAATTAAAATTAAATGAGCTCGACGCTATCTGCCTTCATTGGGATGGTAAACTTTTGCCGGCGCTGACGGGAAATGATAAAGTTGATAGGTTGCCTATAATAATATCGAGCGGTAAAGTTGAACAGCTTCTTGAAATACCTGCACTTGATTCCGGTACTGGAAAAGAACAGGCATCCGCTGTATGCGATGCTATTTATGAATATGGTCTGCAAAATCACATCAAAGCTTTAGTGTTTGATACAACAGCGGTCAATACTGGGCGTTTCAATGGTACCTGTACGTTAATTGAAAATAATTTACAAAGACAACTTTTATGGTTACCATGCCGTCATCATATATACGAGATTGTTTTAAGATGCGTTTTCGAAGAAAAAATAAGCTGTTATGGAAGTCCAAACGTTAAAATGTTTGAGAAATTTAAAAATGCTTGGGCTAAGATTGATGCTAAAAACTATGAGTATGGCATCAACGATCCAACTGTCAAGACGTACATGAAAGAGTCTGCTGTTCGCATTATCGGTGCAGTAAATAATATCTTGGAAGAAAAACAACCCAGGGAAGACTATAAAGAATTCTTGGAACTCACTTTGCTCTTCCTGGGTCAAAAACCAGAAAAGACACATCCAAACAGCCTAATGTTTCGATCGCCAGGAGCTGTTCACCATGCAAGGTGGATGGCAAAAGCAATTTACTGTCTAAAAATATTTTTATTCCGTAACGAGTTCCAGCTTTCAGCAACTGAATTAAATGGGCTTCGTCAAATTTGTGTTTTTATTGCTGAAGTCTATGTCGAAGCGTGGTTTTCTGCTCCTTTGGCCATTAAAGCGCCATATCAAGATTTTTTATTTTTACAAAAACTTGAAAACTTCAAAAAAATTGATGCTGCTATATCTTATGTTGCTCTTAAAAAGTTCAGGAACCACTTGGGTTATTTAAGCCCTGAGGCGGTTGGTCTTGCATTTTTTGACAGCAACG
Source organism: Philophylla caesio (assembly GCA_963971545.1). Lineage (NCBI taxonomy): Eukaryota > Metazoa > Arthropoda > Insecta > Diptera > Tephritidae > Philophylla > Philophylla caesio. Next base: position 154,159,275 of record OZ020604.1, on the reverse strand, counting down.
TATCCCTTTTTTCAAAACAAAAAATGGTGGCGGCTTTGGAAAATGATTTTGAACAAGAGCAAAACACAAAGCGAGCTACAATAAATGATAGAGAAATAGTTGAAATATTCCATGACGGAATTGAACAGTTCGTCTCTGCCGAAACAAAAGCATTATTTGAAAGATTTCAAATAAATACTGATTTTTTTAAATTAAACCCAGACAAATGGGAGCAGGACCAATCTTATTGTAAAGCGGCTGAACTGATGAAAAAATTAAATGTTACAAATGACACTGCCGAAAGGGGGGTTAAATTGATGGAAGAGTATAATAAACTATTTACCAAAAATTAACGCCAAAAACAATTTGTTTTAAAAATTGTTAGCGATTACCGCCATCGGTTTCCGGACTGTAATAAAAAGACATTGTCTCAAGTGCTTTAAACAATATTAATAAAAAGAGAAATCATATACATAAGTAGTTTTATTTAAGTATAATAAATCGACATTGAGGCGTACTTTTTCTCCTATATTTAAGTTTTTTTCATTAAATATTAACATTAGACAAAAATGTTATTGACAGATGTTATTGTAGACATATTAATGAACATCTTTCGCCAGTAATGTTTAAAAAAAAAAAACACAGAGAAAGTTACAAGCAGTCAAAGTAAGAATTTGCGTGAAAAAACGTATTTTGTGTAACTTTGGGGGGCCGACGCGCCCCCTAATCCTCTTCCTAGGACCTTGAAATTTTACTAGAATTTTTTTTAAATAAAACTACACACAAAAAAACACTGAGACCAAAACAATAAAGAAAAAAAAAATACTCCATACATTTAATTGTCACCCTAATGTATATATACATAGACAGCGGAACCAAAAACGGGAAAAATAAGTATCTAACATACATACATATATACATATACCCTAAAAAACTCATCCCCTTAATGTAAATAAATATATAGTACAATCAAAGGTATATTTCGCACACCCTAACCCTACAAACGTATATACATATACGTTAATTTTTTATATACCTCGAAAGTCGTTCACCACTAAGTTTCGAAGCTACATATTTCCACTTCTACTTCATTCCCTCCCTTTCGTTATTCCTGTAAAAGCAAATCAAACTTGCGGGCGACATATGTACATATACATACATACATACATACATACAGGAATCATTGACAATACAGTGTCAAGCAAAATAACAGCACTCCCCAATTTAATATAGTCGTATCAATTGACCGACAAAAATTTTCACTTTCTTATAATAAAACACAAAATTTTCCGCTTCTACCATAACAACACATAAGTGTATATATTGCCATATACATATATACTGGCATACATATGTACGTAAATATAAGCCGCTAAGCTCGCTTTGGATTTACATATATACATACATATAAAAACGCCCAGACTTATAAACAGTACAGTGTTGTAAAAAGACATACATATCACCACCCCAATTACAGTGCTGAGAGAAAATCTAGCACCTAACCCAAATTAAAATCGGTCACATAGTATATTTGCTCACACAAATAAACAAACAATTGCTGTGCTCAGACGCGCTGAGACAGTACAGTGTTGAGAAAATTATAGCATCTAACTCAAATAAAAAGCTATTTAATAGTATTTATACGCAACCCTTAAATACTAACTCAAAATGGCAGAAGACAAGCAGAAAAAGCTCCAAACTCTCCAACCTGTTCCCGGAGTAAAGACAAGGTCTAAATCCCAATCTAAAGAAGAGGAACAAGGATACATTTGCAAGAAATTCCTCTACGAAACCTCAAAAATGGACCGATATTGCAGAAGCAGGGTTAAAAACATACCTTGAGCAGCTCAACAAGATCATAGCAGCGGATGAAGCAGTTCAAATGAGCAACGTGGAAGATAAACTCAAAAAGGAGCACAGCTCAACCTACGAGGCTTCAATTGACATGAACACAAAATTGAGGATATACGAGTTGCTCATCGAATTTCACCAGAGCTCGGAATTTCCTCTGTCATACCCATTTCCCATCTCCAAACTGACACTCAAAATTACCTCAAAGTACCTGCTTGTGACACGGAAGTCTTCTATGGAGGATATTAAAACTGGCCCTCATTCCGTGATATGTTCACAGCAGTGTATATAAATCACTCTAAATTATCTCAGACTCAAAAGCTATACCACTTGAGACAAAAAACTCGTGGAAAAGCAGGCCTATTAATAAAAAATCATGCGCTAAATGACCACAACTTCCAGCTTGCGTGGGACGCGCTAAAATCTCGCTAAGAAAATCGTAGGATTGTCGTTGACAATCAAATAGAAACTCTCTTTAATATTGAGCCCGCACTAACAGAAAATGGAGAAAAACTCCAACAAATTCAAACTACCATTAATAACTGCCTCTCTACTCTGGAAGCAAATGGAGTTTCCACTGGAAGTTTTCGTATTCAGTAGAGCCGCTTCCTGACGCGAACACTGCCACGAAGCGACAGATACTCTCATCTGTCGCGAAACTTTTCGACCCGGCAAGATGGCTATCGCCTATAATGATAACGGCAAAAACTCTTCTCCAACAGCCTGTCCCTTCTGACTGGGACGAAAATGTCAAAAAAAACCTCTCTCATAAAATGGAACACATTTCGGAAAAATCTCTTTGCAATTACAGAAATAAAGATACCCCGATGGGAACAATTTAACCGCACTACTCAATACAGTTGCATGGATTTTCAGATTCCTCTGAAAAGGCCTTCTGCACATGCGTATACCTAAGGGTTCAAAATGGCGAAACTGCCACATCGCATTTACTCGCAGCAAAGAGCAAGGTGGCTCCAGTAAAAAAAAAACCACTCCCAACTGGATCTACCATCGCAAGAGTTCCATCTGTGGACTGATTCATCTATTGTGTTAGCCTGGCTGGAGAAGCCTCCATGGATGTCGAAAACTTATGTAGCGAATAGGGACAAGTCTGCAGTGCGGATAATCCTGCCGACCTAGGCACGCGAGGAACAAAACCCCAAGACCTCGTAGACTGCTCACTATGGTGGAAGGGCCCAGAATGGCTAACGAATCCTCCCGCACTCTGGCCCAAAGCCAAGCCCAACCACGCATCTCCTCCAGAACTAAAACATATAGAGACGTTTCACACTATGGAAAGCACAGACATTCTAGAGCGTTTCTCCTCATTTTCTCCAGTTCTCAGAGTTGTGGCATTCATGTTCAGGTTTGTCCACAAAGCAAAGAAAATGCCAGTTCCGTCCGCTCTCATTCTAACCCATGACGAAATAAATCAGGCGATAATCTGTCTCATACGGAACGCTCAACATAGATATTACGAGAAAACGATAATAACTTTAAAAGACAACAATCCGATCAGCAGTCGTTGACAATCAAATAAAAACTCTCTTTAATATTGAGCCCACTGGAAGTTGGGACCCAATGCTTATATATCTCAGCTCGTAAAAACTTCCAGACGAATCACTCACCTTATGGGAGCAGTCTCTAAATTCGAGAAAAGAGTTACCCCTCTGGTCAGAAATGGACCAATTTTTCACTACTCGATACGAAGTAGTAGAACGGCTTAGAATGTATAGACCAAATAAGCCGAAACCAACTCAACCCAACTTCACCCCGTGTACGTCAACAGCTCAGAACTCATATAACCACAAAGGTAACAAAACTCACTCCTTTCACACTGGGCAAAAAAAGAGAGTAAATTATGCAATTCCAACAACTCAATGATGATGTGCGTTAAATTTAAAGAACTATCCGTCCTCGTAATAAGTTGGTCAAAGAGCATAACTATTGCAAAAATTGTTTTGCTTACTCGCACACAGAGAAGGATTGTCGAAGTAATTTCACTTGCGTGTATTTATTTATTTCATAAGTCAATGAACAAAGTTCTTACTGACTACTTAGAGTTACAACTTAAATTAACAATAACAAATTTCACAAAGCAGAATATAATAATGAGAGAAACTCAACTTTACATAAAGAAAAATCGAGGAAGACAGAATTCGAGATCTCGTTGAATTCGCAGAGTGCACGTGACAAAGGGCCGTTTCTTGCATAATTGGTTTTGAGTTTATCCGGATAGAATGGATTGAAATTACGTAAAGTCCTAAATGGCACAAGGAAAATAATACTTTGGAGCAAAGACGGACAGTCAACAGTGCCATTAATTATACCATACACAAAAGAAAGTGAAAGAACTGTCCTTCTTTTCTCGAGCGATTTAAGGCTTATAAGAAGCAAACGCGAATTGTAAGAAGGTAAGGGATCCGAAAATTTCTAAGAACGTAGAGCAAATTTTAAAAAAACCTTTTGCACACGTTCAATTCTATCTATCAAATACTGTGAATAAGGTCTCCAAATAAACGCTGCATATTCCAGTCGAGATCTAACATAAGACGAAAAAAGTAGTTTTAGAGTATATGGGTCAGTAAAATTTGTACTGTGCCGGCGTACAAAGCCTAAAACTGAGTAAGCATTAGATATAATAAAATTGATGTGATTATTAAAAGAGAAGTTGGAATCAAATATAACACCAAGATCTTTGATTTCATCAACAGTCTTGAGTATTGTATTCGAAATAGAGTAAGATGTGTGCCTGGTGTATCGAGCTTTAGCAAGAGTCATATGAAAACATTTTTTAATATTTAGAGAGAGATGTGACTGTTGACACCAAAGAGACAAATTGTCCAAATCAGCTTGGAGGTTTGTCACATCGGTTGCACTTTTTACTACTGAAAATATTTTCGAGTCATCTGCATATAACAGATATCTGCTAAATGAAAAACACTCTCCAATATCATTGATGAATAAAACGAAGAGCAACGGCCCTAAGATACTTCCTTGTGGTACACCTGACGTGGCAATGAAAGGTTCAGAGGAAACACCATCGACTGTTACGACGCAACGTCTATTGCTTAGGTACGATTTCAACCAGCACAGGAACACAGAATGAAAACCTAAGCTAGCAAGTTTAAACAATAAAGTATTGTGTGGAACTTTATCGAATGCTTTTGAAAGATCAGTATAAATGCAATCAACCTGGGATCCCAGTGAAAAAGAATTTACGCAATATTCACTGAACTCTGCCAGATTAGTAACCGTGGAACGACCAGGAACAAAACCATGCTGTTTAGGTGAAATTAAACTCTTAGTCGCAAAATACATCTTCTTTTTTACTATAGTCTCAAATAGCTTGGAGACAGATGAAAGCTTAGAAATAGGACGATAGTTATAGACATCATTCTTTTTGCCAGCTTTAAAAGTTGGGGTAATGGTTGTCAATTTCCAATCGTCTAGAAAAGTACCTGTACATAGAGATTTATTAAATAACAGTTTAATAGGGCTAATAACCGCTGGACAGTTTTTCAAAAAAAGAACTGAGAAACCATCAATATCAGTTTGACCCGAAGGCTTAGGACTTAAAATTCCTTCTGATACATCGTCCAAAGTGAGATTCAAATTACCAAAGTTAATTGAAGAGGGAAAATTTAATGAACTATTGTTGTTGGGCTCAACAGACAAAACTTGGTCCAGAACGAAATTAGATTTAAAAAACTTAGCAAACAGATTAGCTATCTCACTCGGTGTACTTACAAATTCATCCCCTAAGCAGACAGGGGATGGTACCTCAGAACAAGATTTTTTTGACTTAATATAATGCCAAAAACTCTTGGGATTTAACTTGATATTCGATTCAATTCTAAATATATAGTTTTTATAAAGAAATTTTTCCAAACAGTTGAAGCGTTTTTGATAGTATTGATGTTTTGAAAAATAACATTGATCATTAGTTTTCTTAAACTTCTTATAAAATTTATTTCTTTTGTTTTTTAGCGATTTCAATTCCCTTGTGTACCAAGGGAGCTTATACTGCTTATTTTTAAATACTAGGATATTATTATGAAAAACTTCCAGAACATGACATTTAAAAATAGAATAACAATCCGCAACATTTCTATTCAAGAATAAATCTTCCCAACTAAAATCGAGTAAAAGGTCATTAATTTTTGAAAAATCACAAGCTGAAAAATTGAAGGTAAGCCTCTCCTCAAGCTTAGAAGTTGTGAATTCATAAAACTCAACTTCAACGCTTAAAGGGACATGGTGCTTATCTGGAGTTGAAATCGGCAAAATACATTGGGAAATAGTTACACTGATATTGTCACTAACAAATACGAGATCTAGAATTCTGCCAAGTAAGTTTACAAAGCTGTTAATTTAGACTAGACTTAAACTTAACATATTATCAACAACATAAGATGCAATTGTTGTTGAGACATTAGTTGCAATAAGATTAGAATTTGAAAAATTATTTGACCAGGTAATTTCAGGAATATTAAAGTCACCAAAAACGCAAACTTGATTATCGGCAATCTTGTTATGGACTAAGGAAACAATATTATCTGTATGCGCTTTATAAAGTTCAAAATTACTGCAAGGTGGAATATAAGAAACAATTAGGAATAAAGAATTAAGTCCATTTAAACCTCGAACGCAAACGCACAATTGATCCAAAATGGGGTCATCGTTCTGAAGCGTAGTTAGAAATGCTCGAAGATTACGACGAACGGCAATTAGTACACCTCCACCTAAAGAACAACTGGTTCTTTCAGCATCACGATCCTTTCGAAATACGACGAACAGTTTGGAGTTGAAAAATTCTTCATCATAGAAATTAGCATTCAGCCATGTTTCAACAAAAATAAAAACGTCGAAGTCCAAATGCGCACATGAACTGTATATGGTGTTCGATTTAGTACGAATACCACCCATATTCTGAAAATAAATTTTCAAACCTCTGAAAGATCCATTAGCACTTTCGGGCGAGGCTAAGCAATCTTGTTGATTTGAATTTCTTTTTGAAAAAAATTAAAAGGCCGAAATTTTACGTTAGTAGGCCACAACAAAGGATTCAGCACCATATCAAACAGAGATTCTGCCACACCGAGTTTGAAATTTACTTTCTTCATTGATTCTATATCCGCATCTTTCTTTACGAGCTTAAAGCAGGCCAACTGGTCACGTTTGATACTGGAATTCTTGGTCACATATGAAATAATTTGATCTTCAGTCACCGTATTTTTAAAAGAAGACAGATGAATCCATTTCTTTGTCGGCACAACTTCTAAATCAGTGCTTTCACTAAGGCCAATTTCAACATTACTTGACCTTTTCTCTTTTTTACGCCTAGCACTTCGAACACCGTCCCACTGTATTTCGGGCACCTTGCTAGCAGCAGGAGAAAATGAGGAGAGGGAAGAAACTTTCAGCGGCACATGAGAAGTTATATTAGCATGAGAGGCCGGAGCAGAGCGCAAATCAGTACGTGCAGTTGTATTCGCAGCAGCAGCAGCAGCAGCAGCAGCATACGAGAGAGTGACATTAGCAGATGTAGAGCGGGTTTGAGAATTAATTCCAGCGACAGCAGGCGAAACAGTTGAAGCGGAGGTTATGGTAGAGATGACGGATGGTACGATATTATTGTTAGCAGAGCAACAGGCATTATTACGCAGCCATTTGACTTCATCAGATAGAATGCCAATTGCCGAAATCAACTCATCATGTCGAATTTTACTTTGCAGAGAGTGAAGTTCAGTATGTAGATGCTCAGTCTTTTCAATTAGCAATTTTTTATCCTCTTGAAGGGCAGTGACTATAGCAATCACACGCATGTTCTCAGCACGAAGAGCAATAAGCTCATTTAGTAAAAATTGCATGCTCACTTGTTGCGATTTATCGACGTTTGTTATGCATTGATCACTAGCTGTTTCTTTAGGCTTGCTAACTTTCTCAGAATGTTGAGTAACATTACCTAAATTTGGCAGTTGTTTAGGCAGTTGTTGTTGTCCGAGGCCGTTATTGAGACTCTTATATGACGAAATAAAAGCACGTTCAGCAATCAAACATTCAACGGGGTTAGAGAGCGGCGGGGGAGTACGAATAGAACCGCGTCGAGCAGCAGCACACGATTTGCAAAAAAAAGGTTTATCGGAGTTAAGCAAAAACTCAACATCAGCCGGCAAAATATTAACACACTCAATATGAAAGAGTTCATTACACTTTGCACATTGTACTTTTGTTTGTGTGCGTTCAACTCTATGGCCGCAGGTGCAAGGCATTTTTAATTAGAAATTATAAAACGCACATAAAGAGTCACTGTCTCACAATTAGTAATTGATGTGCATAAATAATAAACAAAATATAGCACGAAAGTTAAAATAGAGAGCTACCAAAAACACGTCCGAACACAATGAGCGCCGATGTGATTTTTTGTATTGTGTATTGCCAAAAACGACACCACTCTCTTCTCCAAAACACCACGGTTCGGGGTGACGATGGTCGATATAAAGTAAAGCTGCCGTTTAAGTCCACGTTTCCTAACTCAATCGCACTAGGACACTCTAGGCCTGCAGCTCAGCAACAGTACCTCAGCACTGAGAGAAGTATTGAAAAGAAAGCAGAGCTAAAAAACACCTACTCGAAGGTGTTGAAAGAATATTTGACTCTGGACCACAGGGAACCCACAAATCCCCGAGAAATCGTACGTGATTGCAAATATTTCTCTTTTTACTTGCTACATCACGCAGTTATCTAACCCGATAGGAAATCTACTAAAGTCCGAGTAGTTTTCAATGCCTCCAAGCAATCTCACTCAGGCCTCTCACTCAATGACGTACTGCATACGGGTCCTACTCTTATACTTATAATCCTCAAATTGCGATTACATAAGTATGTCTCTCGCAGCAAAGAGCAAGGTGGCTCCAGTAAAAAAACCACTCCCAACTGGATCTACCATCGCAAGAGCTCCATCTGTGGAGTGATTCATCTATTGTGTTAGCCTGGCTGGAGAAGTCTCCATGGATGTGGAAAACTTATGTAGCGAATAGGGACAAGTCTGCAGTGCGGATAATCCTGCCGACCTAGGCACGCGAGGAACAAAACCCCAAGACCTCGTAAACTGCTCACTATGGTGGAAGGGCCCAGAATGGCTAACGAATCCTCCCGCACTCTGGCCCAAAGCCAAGCCCAACCACGCATCTCCTCCAGAACTAAAACATATAGAGACGTTTCACACTATGGAAAGCACAGACATTCTAGAGCGTTTCTCCTCATTTTCTCCAGTTCTCAGAGTTGTGGCATTCATGTTCAGGTTTGTCCACAAAGCAAAGAAAATGCCAGTTCCGTCCGCTCTCATTCTAACCCATGACGAAATAAATCAGGCGATAATCTGTCTCATACGGAACGCTCAACATAAATATTACGAGAAAACGATAATAACTTTAAAAGACAACAATCCGATCAGCAAAAGAGATTATTTGCTTACTCTAAACCCATTTGTGGACAAGCCCGGCCTATTGCGCGTGAACGGACGTCTCACTTATACCGCTCTGAACTTCAACGAGCGGCACCACATAATTATCCCTGATAAATCAAAATTCTATTTTCTTTTCCTGCACTCAACTCTACTACACGCCGAAAAACAACCAATGATTCGCATGGTGCAACAAGAGTATTATATTCCCCTCCTCAAACAAAGATCAAAACATGCATCTTTCACTGTAAGACGTGTACCGTCTATAAACACAAAATGAAGTCGCAAATGATGGCTGCTCTGCCCCCCGAACGCGCTTCGTATTATCTTCCATTTCAAACCATCGGAGTGGATTTTGCTGGTCCATTCATACTAAAAACTTCCACTCTCCATCGAGTATCGCATTTCAAAAAATATGTATGCGGCTTCGTGTGTTCCTCAACAAAGGCTATTCACCTTGAAGTCTGCTCTGACATGACCACCGATGCATTCAAAGCTGCCTTTGCACGATTCGTTGGACCCCGAGGTATTCCAAGTAAAATCATGTCAGATAATGGAATAATCTTTGTAGGTGCCCAACGAAGTTCCCAAAAGGGATGGTCCTCTTTCCTTGCGGAAATTTCGCAAGATATTGCCAACAAATATGCCATCCAAGGCCTCTCATAGCAATTCATTCCGCCGTACGCTCCTCATATGGGTGGATTGTGGGAAGCAGCCGTGAAGAGATTTAAAACTCATTTCACCAAGGTTGCTGGAAACCACAAATACTCGTACGAAGAGTTTAACACACTCCTGATTCGCATAGAAGCGGCGTCGAACTCTCCCTCTTTCTCCAGCATCACAAGATCTGCAAGCGCTAACACCAGGCCACTTTCTGCGGGGAGCTCCGCTGCTCTCCATACCAGAACCGAATTCTGAGGACCTCTGTCTCATAAACAAGTGGCAAAAACTTAAAACACTCCATCACCAAATTGCTATTCGCTGGAAAAATGAGTGCCTGCGAGTACTCCAAAAACGCCACAAATGGAAGACTCAGGAAGTCAACCTTAGCCAAGGTGACTTAGTCGTTATCAAAGACGATATTATACCTCCCAATGACTGGCGCCTAGGGCGCATCATCAAACTTCACTCCCGCCCAGATAAAAATGTCCGCGTCGTAGACATCTGTGCCCAAGGTGGAATCGCCACACGGAACATAACAAAACTCCGTTTATTACCACCTCCGTAGTGTAAACTTGTACACTCATCCACTAGTTCCCTCAATATATTATCTCTCATATAACGCATTCCTATCTATGCCCGTAAGCATTGCTAATAACGTCATTCGTATATGTATTTTCAGATCACAGGATTACAGTAAATGTCGGCTGTGCTGCCGCAAACATTCTCTGCGATATTGCCGTGCATTCCTTGTGATGAAGCCGGACGAGCGATACGAGTCGGCGCGGGTACACCGCTACTGTATTAACGTATTAACTGCCTCGCCACATCTCATGTAACGGACGCTTGTAACTCTCACGACTGTTGCCGCCGATGCGGATTGGCACACCACACCTTACTCCACAGCAAATCTGCCGCTCCGCCTCAGCGTAAACAACGAGCCATCCGCAAGCCAAAACCACAACCAATGCCAAAAACAGCTTTGGAAGAACTCGAGGACTTGGTGCAGATCACGTCGCCGCAGGCCCGCCGCCATGTTGAAGACATGTATGCATATTTCATCGAATTCGATTAAGAAAATTTCCTTCTTTTCCTTTGTATAAAATACTTGCCTACTGCCTGAAAATTTAATGAAATTTATATATGTATAGTTACCCGAATATGAAGATGCTACTTACCTTAAATGAAATGTATTGAAATACTTCCTGAAAATAGGAACTATTTACCGACCTTAATGTATGTTAAAACTCACCTCATCATTGTGAACTTACCCGCTGGCCATCATTGCATAGAGAGAGCCGAGCGGGCAATTAGTTTTTGTGTAAAAGAGAAAAGTTAGTTGGCGACCTACCGGTTTAAAATCCCAATACATGTATTAATTGTTGAATAAAAGAAAAGTGAAAAGTGAACTCAATTCAAATAAACATACATTGAAGAATACAAAATTAAAAACCCGAAATTAAAGTGTTTTTTATTCATAACATTGAATAAGTTGACAATACACAAATTCAATTCGTCCAAAATAATTAAATTCACAATGTATATTTTTTCTCAATTTTGGAACGATTTTCCGTCATCCCTTGTCAAGGGAAACCGGCTTGTCTTAAAACCAAACTTAACAAGGGATGACGGAAAATCGTTCCAATATTCAGTAGATTTCTACCCTGTCCGAAACTTCAACAACAACAAAAAAGAAAATTTATATTTTTATTTCAGAACTTAATGTTTGAGTGTTGGGACAGAGTTGGGCATCAAGTACACCGGTTTTGCACCAGCAACCAAATCACAGCTCGCGAAATGATCTATGGACACCACACTGTTTCCGTGAACGTGATTCCACATGCTCTTCCTAACAATCATTTTGTGTGGCTCTTGCGGCACTTTTAAGAAAGAAATGCCGCCTTTTATGAGCCGTTCTTTGTAGATAACGCACTTCTGTTCTAGTTCACAAAATACACAACACAAATATACAAAATGTTCATTCATTTGTTGTGCAAAATGCAAAATATGTATATTTTTTCACTAAAAAGTGGGAATCAGATGTTAACAAATTTTTTTGCCTCCATGTATTTTGTTTTTGCTTTGCAGGACTGAATGTCAAATTTCTGAAGGTGATTTACATCTCCAGCCAATCAGAATGAAGCCTTTGACGTTCAGTCCAGCAAAGCGAAAAAAGAGAAAAAATCAGCTCGCTCCTTAACACCGCCTTGTTAAATTCGCCTTGTCTAACAGGTAACCGCAGTAGAAAAATTTAAACCCCGCCAAAATTTTAGATACATACATATACATATCTTAATTGTCAGACGAGAACTCTCAAATCACACTACTGTAAATAAAGATTGACTATTCCCAAATGTAAATAATCAGATATAAACTGTTTGAGTTTATTTAAGAAATTGTTATTTTAAATTGCCATTTTAATTTTGTCGCCTGCAGATGCATTGGTTATAGCGTTCCCACCGTAGCTGTTGCGTCGTGCAAGCTCGCTACACCACTTTTCGCCTTTTTTGGATCAGTTAGCACTGCCTCATCTTAATTTTTACTACATACATTTAAGTCCGTATTTGGTGAACTGTTTCACACGGAACACCCAACCAGTCGATATTCGATGAATCGAGTATAATTTTTGTCACAAACGCGCCGCGGCTTATCCTCCCAGTCCATATCAGCAAGACGCACCGGATCCTTGATAGGCTCATGCTTGGTTTTGTTATGCGGAGAAACTTGATCTTATGTTATGTTATGTTATTGTCATCGCGAAAAATATTTAAAAAACATATATATAAAAACTCTACTGAGATTACCTGTTAGATTTGTCTTGTACTGAGGTTATTTGTGCCATGTTTGAAATATTGTTTTTTATTCAAATACATACGAAGAATATCAATTGTAGCAGTTTACACGTTTGTACAAGGCCCATGGGTTTGGCCCCTATTATGAGATCGAGTGTCAAATTCGTATTATGAGCTGTGCAACCCTGTAGAAATTTTCGCTTAGCATCGAATCTTGAGACGAACAGAATTTTCCTTTCGACAGCAAAGCGAAGCGTTTGAAATTTTGTGAAAATGAAAGTTTTTGGAGCTTATTTATTTTGCTATTGTAAAAAATAATAATATGATATTATTTTTGTAAATTGTAAATTTTGTAAATTGCAGGTCGAAAGTCGTGAGTACCAAACAGCAGTTAGAAGGGCTAGTTGCATTGGAAGAAAATCCACAATTTGCTAAAGGGATTTGCACAAAAGTACTCGCGGCAAAAGTACAGGCTGTGCAAGGCCAAGCAATTTTTCATTCCCAATACTAAGCTGATACGAACCCTGAGCACAAAATCGTTAAGTTGTTGCCAATTTTGGTATATTGGGAATAGATTTCGCTCGGGTGCATCGCTGGAGCAGCTCTTCTGTAGTGGACAGCAAGTCTACAAACGCCTCTTTCGACAAACGGAAGTTTTTTATTAATCTGCAAACAAAACTTAAATGTTTTACATGCCGAAACCTCTAAGAAATAGCATTAAACTTACGTAGAAGAATCCATTTCCAAAGGGTTGGAAGCGTCCCTTAGCTACTTCCTATTTCTGGCTAATTCCAGCAAACTTTCATCCTCCTCTGAAGAATCGTCCAACCAAAATTCAGTCGTAGTCATATTTTATTTAAACTTTTATTTATATTATCTTTATTTAAAAAGTATTTGCTTTTTTTCCTTTTCACTTTGTAAACAAATCGCTTTTAGTTTTTACACCATCTGACAGATGTATACTATCGTGAACCATCAAAATGATTGAAATTCACAATAGCGCCAATCTTCATCGAACGAGTGTCATAATACCAAATGGAAATTCGTTCGATCAGAATTTTCGATCGCTGTCGAAAATCGAATGCAGCTCATTATAGGGGCCTTTGTGTCTTTATTTTATACATTTTTACAACATATTTGTATCCGTTTGTATGTGTGTACATATATTTATGTGTATATATATGTATATACACTTCTCTGCAAGCCAAGACTAAGCAGTTTCCCCTGAAATTCAAAAAATTTACACAAACATTCACAACTTTTACCCATTTCACCCACACATTTACAAATTTTGTTTTCGAACTGTCGAACAATTTTCATATGTTAGAGAAGTAATGCCGTACTCCAATAATAATCGTATGTATTAGAAGAAGAAAGATAGAAAAATATAAGACACATTTTTATCAAAGTAGGCTATGAATAATCGGCATTTAAGCAAAAATTTTATTTAAAAAAATAATTAGGTAGTTCACAAGGTGTCATACAATCGTAAGGGTATATCAATATCTTAAAAAAATATTAGGCTTGTGAACATCCCTGTGAGTTGTAAATCACATATTAAAGCAACGAATCAGCTGTTCGCTAAAACGTAAATAACTAAAATGCCGCGCACGAGTGAAAAAGATAAAATTGTAGCAGTTTTGTGCCAAAATCATATGCTTAATTTACTGGATATAAATTCGAGTAAGAGAGAAATATTTTTACAGCATTTGTTTATTCATTATACACCTTTACTATTCTCCAGGCGACGAGGAAGATGAAGCGATTGAAAATTTTAATTCATGCATACTTTGTGTGCTAAATAATCGCAGGGGTGTTCACCTGGGTATTCCAAAGTCATCCGAATGGGAGCAAAGAGTGCTCAGAGAGTTCGATGATAACAGATTCAATCAAATGGTTAGGGTCCGTCCAGAGGAGTTCTGTTATATTTTGAACTTAATAAAGCATGACGAAGTTTTTAACACAAGTTCAAGTAAAGCGCAAATTCCAATAGAATTGCAGCTCAAAATTGTCCTTTACCGTTTAGGATCATCCGGTGATGGACAATCTGTACGTAAAGTAGCCTCCCTTTTTGGTGTTGGTGATGGGGGCACTATATACATACAACGTGACCAGAAGGATATTTAAAACCATTTTGAATTTAAAGTTTAAATTCCTATTTTGGCGCGATGAGAGAGAGAGGCAGCAAATTGTGTCCTCAACCAGTACAGAAATGCCGGGATGTGTAGGATATATTGACGGTTCTGAGATTAGAGTATCTGAAGCTCCTGTTAATGAGCATACGATGTACTATTCTCGCAAACGGCAATATGCGGTTAAGCTTCAAGCTATTTGCGATTTTAAATTAAGAATAAGGCAGTTAATAGTTGGTTATCCGGGTAGTGTACATGATGCAAAAATATTTTCAAACTCTTTGCTTTTCAAACATCCAGAGCGTTTCTTATCACCCTCTCAGTGGATAGCTGGGGATAGCGCTTATCCACTGAAGCCCTTTCTAATTACGCCATTTAGACAGAATAGCAGCGAGTACACAGAAGATGAAAGGCACATGTTCAACAAGTATTTCTCAAAATACCGTGTACGAGTCGAAAACTGCTTTGGTGTTTTGAAGGAAAAATTTAGTAGCCTGAAGGAACTCAAATTCAGAATGCATTCGAGATCAAATAAGAATGAATGCAATGACTGGATAACTGTGTGCTGCATCCTTCACAACATGCTAATTAATTTTCAAATTGAAAAGGAAAACAGAAATGAAGTTCCAGTTCCTCAGTTCGTCCTACCATTGGAATGTAACACCAGAGATTTTCTATTAAATTTTATACAAAATGAAACTGCTTAATTTTTATATATACATACCTAGTACTTAATCGTTATTTTGCTTTGAAATAATTAATAAATAAAAACGAATGATCAATAAAAATCTGTAGTTGTAAGCTAATACCTACTTCAAAGTCCAATTTATTTCTTTGGTCACTCGGAGCATTTTTATTTATGTAATAACAGAGTATTCGACGTCGACGAAGTACATAGATATGAAACCCATGTGACTTGTGGTTCCAAAGTCATATCTGTGTAATGCCCCCTTGTAAACACTCCCACTTAGTTCGATATAAGCACCTACATTATAGCTGATTAAACATTTTGCGCCTACGGGAGGTGCCACTTCCTCAATAAGCCCATCTGTTCCACCCTATCACAGAACCAGTTATTATATCAATGCAAAACCAAATTTTTTTTCCATTCTGTCCACCTTTTCAGGTTGCAACCTAAAATATACATACGTATGAATGTATATACTTACTTATGCAAACCTATAGCAGATTTATATTCGTATTGCACACGTACGGACATACATATGTACATACCCTCCCAAAGCGATCAAATGTTTCATGTTTAAACAGCCTGCACATACATACTTATGTACATTTATTCAATTTTTTGTATGTATGTATGTACGACGTGCATTGTACTCGTACGTACATATGTAAACAAAACAAACAAGTCCATATCATTTTAAACAAAATTAAATAGTAAAATAAATAGGAACATAAATCTTGCATAAAATCTGTATACTATATTAATTGGCCCATAGTCATTGTCAAGATAAAGTAGACTCTAAAGTTAGAAGTTGCTTCCTTGCTCAAAAAGCCGCTTCTAACTTTAGAGCCGACTTTATCTTAACTATGACAAGGCCCAATTAGTTTTAAAAAATTATTATTTACACTTCAGCTTTAGCTCCTCCATGGCAATCCGCTCTTTCATCTGTAGCTCTAGTTGTTGAAAGTCTTTTCGTGCTAATATCTCCATTTCTTTAAGCTCCATTTCTTTAGCTTTTAATTTCAACTCTTTTTCTTTTAGCTCGAAGTCTCTTTCCCTTGCGGCCAGTTCTGCCTCTAACTTTTGCTTTCGCAATTTTACTATTTCGCCATGAATTTGCATAATGTCCGAAGCCACTGTTCTGGAATATATTCCTCTTTGGCTAGTAGTAGTCGCAGTTTCATTTGGAACAGGGATTTCGATTTGCACAGGCATTTGTGCAGGACTTAATGCTTCGATGCTAATATCAGCAGTTTCCATTATCTCTGCAACTACAGCACAAGCGTTTAGCCGGCCGCCGAAAATATCGTCAAACTCGTAGAAATAGCGAAACTTTTTTAGCAGAGTGCCTAAATTAAGTTGCACACTTACATATTTATTATTTATATATTTATATTTATATATAAGTAATTGAAGAGACGAACTTACTTTTTATAGTATCGCCATCCATGCAACCTACGCCAGTACTTCCTTCCCATTCCTTCGCTTTATTATATGCAGAGCGCATATTTCTCACTTTTGAACGCGCTGTTTTCCACTCCACCTGGATTTGTTTTTCAATCGCAAAGCGATTATAATATAGCCGTGCCGATGGTTTCTGTAAATAATTAAGTAGTTAGAGGTTTCAAATTACTCGAAAAATTAACATAACACCTCAAAATCACGATTCTCTTGTAGGAATTCAACCAACGATTTTTCCTCGGCAACTTCCCATCGCTTTTGGGGGTTGTAACGCTTGCGTTTTGGTGTAAACTAAAAATAAATATTCACAAATGTTTATTTTAAAAAAAGATTTCAATCTTTTTTATCATATTTACCTCAACATCGTCGTTTATACTAATTTTTTTATATTTTTTTGTCTGGTTATTGAATTCCCGGCCAGTTTACTCAAACTAAATGCAAGCCATAAGAAGATTAAACATAAACAATCACAGCTGATTCAAAGTGACACAGCAACAACGTGTTTACAATAGTTGTACGAAACTATGACTTACGACATAAATGACAGTATACGACACCTTGTGAACTACCTAAATGAAAATATTTTTATTATGCATGAAACAATTTTTTTTTGGATGAACATTGAGGATGTTCCAGCGTCAATACTGCAATGAAAAGCCGTCGTTTATTCTTAAGCAATAATGAATTGAATTATCTAGTTTGCGTAAGTATGATCAAAAGCCGACTTAATCAGAAAAACCAGGCCTTCCCATCTTCTTTAGTGTTAACGACGACTTTTATTTGCAGTGTTGCAGCGGTGATTGATGCCCTATTCCTTAACCGATTTGTTTATTATTTTTTTATTTAATACTTTATTCAACAGTTTTTGTTGTTTTTATTTAGTAGTTAATTTTAATAAAAACGTATAAGATAAAAAAAAAATAAATAAATAAATAAATAAATAAATCACTACATTTTTGTACTAAAAGTGCAATCGCAGTCAACATTGCGACATAAAAGAAAAGAATAAAATAAAGCCATTCATTGCGCGCATTTTAAAACGAAAAGTCGTGAAGTTTTTGATTTCTTTAAACTGGTTTTATTTTAAATATACCATCGACCGACAAGTGGCCGAGATACCATTTGCATAAATTTCGAACGCACCGGAGTGCGTCACCTGGCACCCGTCAGTAGCAGCAACCGCAGCAGCAGCACCAACAGCAGCGAGTGCTAGCGGAGTCCTGGCGCTTCACATGGCGACCGTGATGAGTGGCCGGCAAAACGCGATGCCACGGGCAAAAATTAAAAAGGCTTTAAGCGCCTAGATTAAAAATTACATTCTTTTTATCAATTAAAAATGTTTACCTTTTAAAACTATATAATTAAAAATTATAAAATCTAAAATCAAAAAAAATCGAATCAAATTTCAGAAATTCAAAACACATAAATGGACGAACCATGTAAAAGCTAACATGGTTCGTCCATTTATGTGTTTTGAATTTCTGAAATTTGATTCGATTTTTTTTCAAAAATAAAAAAAAATATAAAAAAAAAGTTTTTTTCCAATTATCAAAAATTTTGTATCTCACACATTTTTTTCAAAATAACAAAAAACGAACATGAACTAAATTTAAACGAACATTAAAAGCCTACTAATGATTAAGAAATATTTTTAAAATTCACTAAGTGCAAGATGGTGGTGATTAAAAACGAATAAACTTCAAATTTAAAAAGGTAAAAAAAAAAACAGTTACTTATATTATTAATTGTTCGCAAAACTAAAAAAAAAAGAAAGAACTAAAATTATTTAATAATCTGTATCGCTGAAGTCGGCGACGAACAAAATTACAAAGTTTTTAAATAACGAATTACAATAATTATATACATACATATGTATGTATGTATATGTAAACTATTTTGAAAAAAAAACCACATTTTTTAAACGAACAAAGAAAGGAAAAGAGAAAACCACATTTTTTAAAACGAACAAAGAAAGGAAAAGAGAAAACCACAGTTTTTAAACGAACAAAGAAAGGAAAAGAGAAAACCACATTTTTACAGTACAAATACAGTTAGGTGAAAAAGCCGCTATTCGAAAAATCACGCCATCCAATCATAACGGCACACAAGCCACGCCATAAAAAGCGCCGTTAGGCAACTTACTTTTTGGCACAGACTGCAGCGGGGGAATAACAGCGAAAACAACAACAACATCTTTAACATTACAACAGCGACAAGAAAAGCAACAACAACATCGTTAACAGTATACCAGCGCGGGACTACAACAAACAGCAAGAGTGAGCAGCGAGACGTGTAGCAGGGGGGTATGAGGCACAGTGTGCAATAGTTAACCAACATTTTAAAAAAATAAAATTTAAAATTATTTAAAATATATTTTCAAACATATATATATATATATATGTAAATTAAATTTTTCTTTGTTTGCATAGTTTCAAAAACTTTGCGTAATTATGTATATATGTAAATTAAGGTTAAGGAAGATGAAATAAACACAACAGCCAACTCGGCTAGCGTAGCAAAATAGGTAGCGTATTGGCTCTGCAACTCCGAGCTCCCGGGTTCAAAGCCTGAGAGAAGTGGTTATGAAAAATTAATTTAAAAAAAATTAATTTAATTAATTAATCAAAAAGAAGTCTGATGAGGAAATGTGGTGATTTCCGAAATAGTACTATAACTTCAACCATTAAAAACTGTTGTTGTTTTTTCACAAAAAAAATCTTCCATAAACTGGCCTTGAGCTCAATAAAATTGAAAAATATTTACATTTAAACAGAAATATGAACAAACATTTGTATACAAGGATGAGCACACCTTAAAAATGCATTATAATATAAAGTAAAATACTTATACAGAATTTGCAAAATAAAAACACAAACAAGTTAAATAGCGGCAGATCAGTTGCTCTTGTTTGTAGTTGGTTTGTTTAAGGAAGATGAAATAAACACAACAGTCATATTTGAACACAAACTGCTATCTTTTGCTTGCATGTGAAAGAACACCCCTTTCCTCTTGCATGCTTAAACCTTATTATCGCATGACATATGTATTTCCAGCGGACTGCAATATTTGACTTTTTCTGTAAGACATATACTTATGTATGTATATATTTTTTGCCAACATTAGGGTGCTGTGAGTCGTAGCTGATTGCAGCTTTGAATGCTTGAACTTTTTGAGGTTTTCGAATTTTGCAAAATCGACCATTATCGACAAACGTAATTAAACTCAAAGAATACAAAGATTGTCTTATAGCTTGTTATAATGAAATTGTGTTGCACGTAACCGATAGCAAATCAATACATAATTGCCGAGATGTACAAGCAAAGTTAGCACGTTGCAAGGAGCTATTAGTGAAGTGCTTTGTTAAGTTAGATTGCCATATTCCTATTCCGAAGGGCGCATTAAGCCTTATTTGCCAAACGAACGTAGTCGATTGTGAAACAGCAGAATTTGCTGACGCTCAGTCAGAAGCATAGTTAAATTTTTGTATCAAAAGAATCACGTCACTTCCAGATTTAAAGAACTCATTAGTTGTAGATAACGCTTCACCAGCAGCTACCAGCTCACCTGATATTACCGATTTTTCTAAAACTTTTTACAAGATGGCTACCGTAGAACAAAAAAAGTCATTTATTTCCCTATGTTCATCAATAATCAGAGAAAATTATAGCGAATAATCAGAGAAAATTATAGAACATTAGCGCTCGATTCTTTTCTAGATAAAATAAGTTTGAAAGAAGACCTAGCTGAAGAAAACCTAACCAGTACATTGATAGTATTTTTTAAATCAAAATTAGAAGGAAAAGCTCGCGAAGCATTGCCGACGCAGATAGAATCAGTTAACGACATCAAAATTGCCCTTCGCGGCAGGATTAAACCTGAGAATTCAAAAGTAGTTGCAGGAAAAATTTCGGCGTTACACGTCAACAATAATAACTATAAAGATTTTGCTAAACACGTAGAAGAACTAGCCAACTCTTTGGAGCGTTCCTTAATTATCGAAGGAATAACCCAACAAAAAGCTCGCGAAATGGCCGTAAAGCAAACCGTAAACGTTTGTAGATTAAATGCCAAGTCGGACCTAGTAAAGTCAATTCTTGCCTCAACAACATTTTCCGATTCCAAAGACGTGGTAGCGATGTTGATAGTCTAGCAAAATAATAAAGTAAAAGAACGTCAAGTTTTAGCATTTCGAACACGTGGCAGTAACTTTTCGGTAAATTTTCGGGGTAGTTTTCGTGGTCATAGTAACTACAACCCAAGTTGCAATTTTACTGGTTATAGGAACAGGTTTTCTTCAAGCAATTACGGAAATCAACGTTATCGACCAGCTAATGGAAATACCCATCAAGGCAGCAGTAATAATAACCGTTTTAACAATAATTGGAGTAGCAATAGAAGCAACAACAAGAATAGCGGATCTTCAAACAATAGGGGTTGAAATGCAAATGTCCGTGCTTTAAATACTCACGCCCCTCAGGAGCGAACACTGGGGGAGCAAGAGATGAACAATTAATCGATTTTTCTTCAACAAAAGGCGTTTATTGTTTAAATTTAAATTATTCAGATTTTATTCAATTTACATTTTTGGTAGACACCCAAGCCGATATTTCCTTAATTAAAGTTTCAAGTTTTAACAAAAGTTTTCCAATTAATACAAACAACATTATACGCATTACGGGCGTCACTGCCAAAACTGTTTCTACTCTGGGTAAAATAACGACAAACTTAACTTTTTCTGACTTTTCTTTAAAACATACCTTACACGTGGTTTACGACGACTTTAATATTCCAGCAGACGGTATACTGGGTAAAGACTTCTTTAAAATTAACCAATGCGTTATTAGCTATGCGTGCAATCGCGTTTACTTCTGGTTTGGTAATGAAAAAGTCGCGATTCCGATCGTTCACGGAACTCAAAACGACACCTGCGTAATTCCACACAGATGCGAAGTTTTTCAACTTTTTAGTCTAGGAAGTTCACCGGAACCACTTTTCGTGGAGTCGCAAGAAATTGACAACGGTGTATTCACTGCAAATGCGTAATCAGTACAAGCAACCCAATCGTCAAAGTTTTAAATACCACAAACGATATAAAATACGTAAACAACTGTAACATTTCCTCTTGTTAGAGTAGACGACATCTTAGATAATCTTGGCCGAGCGAAGTATTTTTCAACCTAAGACCTCTATAAAGGGTTTCATCAAATCCCGTTGCATATCGACTTACGTGACGTAACATCCTTCAGCACTGACCGAGGAGCGTTTAGATGGAAAGTGTTACCGTTTGGTTTAAATGTAGCGCCAAATTCATTCTCACGAATGATGACAATTGCTTTTTCTGGTATTCCGCCCAATGTGGCATTTCTTTACGTTGACGATATAATAGTAATTGGGTGTAGCGAAGCACATCACATACAAAATCTTGCTAAAGTTCTTGATACATGCAGAACCTTCAATTCAAAACTTAATCCAAAAAAATTTAATTTTCTTCGGCCAGAAGTTACTTTCTTAGGCCACAAATGTTCAGCCAAAGGTTTGTTGCCAGACGACAGCAAAATAAATGATGTAAACAATTATACAAAACCGACTGAAAAAGACGCGGTTCGCCGTTTCGTCGTATTTGCTAACTACTACAAACGGTTTATACCAAATTTTGCCTCTCTGGCAGCGCCTTTAAACCAATTAAGCAGAAAAAGGTTGAATTTAATTGGGACACAGCGTTTGATAAAGCATTTGAATCGCTAAAATCAGCGTTAATTTTACCAAAATCGCCTCAATACCCAGACTTTACAAAACAATTTATTATTATTGTCGATGCTTCGACAAATGGGTGCGGTGCTATATTGAGTCAAGAGCAGCAAGGGAGCGATTTGCCTATTTGTTATGCTTCTAAAGCATTCAACAAAGCAGAACAGAAAAAAACCAATTATAGAACTGGAATTCTTAGCTATTTATTTTGCAATCAAGCATTATCGACCATACGTTTACGGAACACACTTTACTGTTAAATCGGACCGTGGGCCTTTAGTTTATTTATTCAATATGAAAGACCCATCCTCAAAGCTAGCAAGCTTACGTCTTGAATTAGCAGAATATAACTTTACCATCGAGTACATTAAGGGTAAAACAAATGTAGGCGTAGATGCACTTTCACGCATTCATTTCAACGATATCAGAGAATCTACGACAGAAGTTCTTGCAGTTAAAACTAGAGCTATGACGAAACAATGTTACGGTAAAGACTTACAAAATAAAGACAATACAACTCAGACAATAAACGTTTACGATAAATTTGCCGAACTTCTCAAAAAATGTACCTCGGAGTAGATCATTAATAACTTACAACAAAAATATCAAAATTTCAACTTTAAAAATATGTGCGCACATAAAACATAAGAAACTCGAGTTAATTAATGTTGAGAATGCTAACGAAATAATAAATCTAGATGTATGTATTACTTTCGAGGCTAGAACAAGGAGCCAGCAAACGCAACATTAAAATTATTGATTGGCCTGAGGATGACGAATTTTTCAAACATTTTTCAATTACAAATTTAAAAACAAGCGGAAATAAACATTTGAAATCCTTACAAATTATATTTACAGACACTGTGAAAACTGTAACTGACGACGACAAAAAACTAAAACTAATGACAATCTACCACGACGACCCAATTGCAGGCGGACATTGCGTTAAAAATTGCAATAAATGTCTTTTGAACAAAGTAAAACCTAAAATAAAAGAAAATTTAATTTTAACACCAACTCCTATTAAACCATTTGATATAGTAGTAATAGACACGATAGGACCACTACCAGAATCCAAATTTGGTAACAGGTTCGCAGTTACTATGATTTGCGATTTAACAAAATGCCTGGTAACAGTAGCTATACCAGATAAATCTGCTAAAACAGTTGCTTCAGCTATCTTCGAAACTTTTTTTTTAACATATGGCATAATGAATTCAATTAAATCAGATTTAGGAACTGAATCTAAAAATTATATATTTTCGAAATTAACCAAACTTTTAAATATCAAACATGAATTTTCCACAGCTCATCATCATGAAACTTTTGGAACAATTGAACGAAACCATTGAGTCTTTAACGAGTACTTGCGTGCGTATCTCAATGAAACATACGCAGACTGGGACACGTATCTAAAATATTTTGCTTTCTCTCATAATACAACGTCTAATACAGTTTTCGATAACAAATTAACTCCTGTTGAATTAATTTTCGGTAAAAATGCTATTTTACCACATGAAACATTTTATAAACCTTATTTATTATTATTCATATTCCATTGGCAAGCTTTCTGTCACAGAGAGGCCCTCTAAATACTGGCTTCCTATCAATTCCAGCACCCGCTCATCCAGCTGCGTTAAGAGTGGCTACTTTAAGGGCCTGTTGCCGGTTAAAGACTGCTGCCTCCTCCGGCCGCGCATTCGGACACTCGTCCTACTTTTTAAATCGTCCCAAACCTACATATGTACATACAATGTATGTTAGAAGAAAAAAAAAACACTATGAAATAAACAGGTAGAATTATACATACATACATATACACAAAGAACGTGCGTAGTGGCTATACATGGAATTGGCTTCGCAATATGCACAAACAAGATATTTATTTTCACAAACATTGTAACACTTCTATTAATGAAAGTCATGCATTTTTTTATACACACGCGGTATAATTTTTCACAATTCCAAGCACGGCGGACTTTTCTGCACCTCCGATGGCGTTTAGCTTGACAGCCATCTCCTCCTACATATTTTCTAGCTCCATCCTGCCATGGAGCCGATGAAACTTTCTGCTGTCTAGCCCCGGATTCACTTGAAAGAAATCCATCATCCCTTTGCTGCTGGGCTTGTTGAGGTCATTCTGAAAATATAAAAAGAAAAGTAAATAATCTATTTAATAACTTTAATTAAGTATACTTGCCTTTGCTTTGCTGAATTTGCACTCCAATGCTCCAACTATTGGCCGGATGAATTGCCAAGAATGATAGATAACAAAATTACGCAGTCCCAAAAATACCAACGTCAGTGCAGCACCAAATAGAGAAGATAGCAGAGCGAAGAAGTATAGAATGAGAGAACAGAGAGTTAAGCCACTTTTACATAGAGCGGGCCATTTAAAGTTTCATTGTTTCATTCCGATATTTCTCTATATTTTCTTAATATTTATGATCATAAAAAAATCTTAGCATTGAACTATATTAAAGTGCAAGCATGCATATGTAAACAAAAACCACAAAAATAAATTAGCAAATATTATTATATACAATTTCAAGTACTTGAACCATGTGAAACACGTGCAAGGAAATGGCTTGTTTACAAAAGGGTACTGACGTCAAATCTGTCAATTTCGGCCAAATCAAAGTAACGGTACCCCGGAATGCGTCATCTTTAGTTTGCTGCATCGTGATGAATTGCAATGTTTTATTTTTTTGCATTCCTTTTTGTGTTTTTCGTAAATTTTGACACTTCGTTGCCAGAGATGCCACTTTTTATCAATTTAAATAAATAGTAAAAGTCAGCTGTTCGGTGTTGTTTAGTATAAGTTAGTGAATCGCACAATCGCTATTGCAAACCACAAATCTTTTTACCTAACAACACGTCAACACTTTATATTCTAATGCATTTTATACAGAATTTGCAAAACAAAAACACAAAACAACAACCACACAAACAAGTTAAATAGCGGCAGATCAGTTGCTCTTGTTTGTAGTTGGTTTGTTTAAGAAAGATAAAATAAACACAACAGCCAACTCAGCTAG
Source organism: Philophylla caesio (assembly GCA_963971545.1). NCBI lineage: Eukaryota > Metazoa > Arthropoda > Insecta > Diptera > Tephritidae > Philophylla > Philophylla caesio. The sequence continues at coordinate 154,133,461 of OZ020604.1, read as the reverse complement.
CGTAGCACAATAGGTAGCGTATTGGCTCTGCAACTCCGAGCTCCTGGGTTCAAAGCCTGAGAGAAGTGGTTAAGAAAAATTCAATTAAAAATTAATTTAATTTAATAATCAAAAAGAAGTCTGATGAGGAAATGTGGTGATTTCCGAAATAGTACTATAACTTCAACCATTAAAAACTGTTGTTGTTTTTTCACAAAAAAATCTTCCATAAACTGGCCTTGAGCTCAATAAAAATTCTAAAATATAAAAAAAATTTAAAAAATGAAGGTTGTGATGTAAAGGCGAGGACCATTGTCAAAATAAAAGTGCAAATGAGCAAATACGGTTTTAAAATTTGTTTGTTTTAAGGTAATTAAAATTTTTTTCCCCTTAGTGTGGAACTTTAACCAGCACTAAACCTCTAAATCCGTTACTGTCTTGATGAAGTCCGTGGAAATTGCATCTACTTGGCACCATCTATATTGGTCTAAATAGTCCACCCATGTCGCGTTCGTCGTTACCACGCATGGACTGACACTAATTATAACTCCTTTGTTAATTTTATTATATACCTTTGTAATTTACACCCTTGAGGCTGTCGGAAGGGACGAGAATCCGAGCAACCATTCTCTCATTCTGATTTTCGCCTACTTTACCTTGCTGACTCTATATTGAGTGCAATGGAGCCTGATTAACAAGTTCTCCTACTGTGCTGGTTTTGCGGATAGAGTGCCCGTGTGGTCCGGCAAACAAGTATCAAGATCCGCGCTGCATCTGCGTGTGAAGTGCATTTGGTTCCAGCGTTATATCATTACTTTGGCGCTGTAGATTTGCTACACATTCGTAGAGCTTGTCTTCAATTGTTGCTGTCAGAACGGACGAGGCTTCGAGCAACATCTACGTTGAATTTGCGGATGGGATAAGTTCGGTTCCAACCCTATTCAGTTTTTATATCTGCTTTGCGTATGCAGATAATTCTCAGCGGTTTTTTCTGGCCCATTCCGTGTACAAGTTAACGCGATCAGCTCACATACCGGACAAAAGTCCGCGCGTGGCCTAAGTCAGCAAATTTACATTCTCACGCTGACCACGGGTAACTCGCTGTGCTAACCGAAAAGTTGCAAAAGTAAGCGTCTACAGCGCATCCGGGCGCAATAGCTGGTGCAGCGCAGCTCTTATCTAACGCTAATGCAAAGGTGCAGGTGACATCGTTTAGCTTAGAATTAAAATTAATTTTCAGTTTCCATTGTGAGCTCACCGACACAGCCAGCGCTTGTCATTAAATAAAGTTTTAATAAAAACACAACTACAAGTGTATCATTTGTATAATTGGCGCCCAACCGGCAAAGTGACCAAAATAAGTGAAAGTCTAAGTAACTAAGGACTTAAAAGTAAATTAATTAATTGAAGTAAATTAAAAACTCAAGTCATAAATTGAATCAACGTTAGCTGAATATTTAATAACCACTTGGACGCAGCAATCAACTTAGATAATTAAACTGACCAGAGGAGCAAAGATTCCAGTAATAGAAGACTGAATAAATACCTATCGGGCACATCAATCAACACGGAATGCAGAGGACACGTAGAATATCAAGATCCGAGCTCGTTTATAAGCACTTAAAACTGACTTTGTAAGTAGAGCGCAAAACATTGTAAAATTTTACAAGCACTTGTTGTTTGTCTCTACCTTTGTAATTTGGTGAATTAAATAATTTGTTTTCACAACAAAATTTGTTAACGTGAGCGATCGTAATTTATATTGATCTTTGTAATTGAAAAAAAAAATTGTGTAAATTTTGCTTTAACAGTGAAACAAATAAATGTGAAATCTTGCACAGGAAATGCGATAGAAAGGCTATGTAAAAATAGGAAAGTATTGTGTAATTCTGCTACAAAACACTTATAAGTGATAGTAATTTATATTGATCTTTGTAATTTAATTCAAAATTTTATTTTTGAAACTGGATGAATGTAAAACCTTGCACAGTAAATACGATAAAAAGTTGTGTTAAAATAAAGGAATTTATATAATTCTGCTACAAAATACTATTGAGCGATCGTAATTTATATCGACCTTTCTAATTTAATATAACGCTTTTGAATAAACTTTACTTTAACATAGAAATCAGATTTATGTGAATCTTTGCACGGGAAATTCGATTTAGTGGTTGTGTAAAAATAAACAGATACTTTGTAATTCTGCTACAAAGCACTTATGAGTGATCGTGAGTTGAGCCAGCTGTTTGAGAACCTTAGTAAAATAGAAGTCGATAGAAGAGAGTGTAGTAGTGAAGGTAATCAGGGAAATTGGTGGACAGACACTAGGGCAGCTGATCAAAATAAAGAAATGGCGTTAGAACCCGATCAACTAAGAGCAGTTGTGGAGAGTGCTATAAGTAGCGCTCTCGCCGTACAACAAGAAAGTTTTGAACAGAGACTAAGGGATATAACCCAGCAATTGAACACCATAACCGTCACTCCCGCGGTAGAAACGTATAAGGAAATAGAAATAATTCCAGGCGTACAGTGCGACGAACCTCTGGACATCGTTAAGTCCTTACCGGACTTTGACGGTAAACAGGAAGCATATGTCTCGTGGAGACAAGCGGCACACACCGCATACAAGATTTTTGAAAGCTAAGAAGCTATCATAAGAAATAAAATAAAAAGCCAAGCTAACATGGTGCTGGCATCATTTAATACTGTTTTGAAATTTAAAGCTATAATTAACCGCCTTGACTTTAGTTATTCTGATAAACGACCGGTTTACCTGATTCCGCAGGAGATGTCAACTCTCCGACAAGGAGGTTTGACACTCCTCCAATAGTATGATGAGGTGGAAAAGAAATTAATTCTTTTAACCAATAAGACAATCATGACCTATTACAAATGCATAGCTGCATCACTAAATTAGAGGCCCAAATGCTCGAAACGAAGCAACAATCTAGGGAAAAAATTACACGTGGGAGATACCAGGCAAAATATACATATCAGGTAAAAAATCCACATTTTAATAGGCAGCAGAGTTTTGGTAACAGGCCTGCTCAGAAGTTAGAACCAGCCGAACCGATGGAGGTAGACCCTTCGCAGCGATTTAAGCAGACGACGCAGTATCAACCCAACAGCAACCTGCAATCCCGAAACTCAGTACAGCAACGTACTAATCAAAGCCAGGCATATGGTCAGACGGCAAAAAGGCCGAATAATAGCTCTGGTCGTTTAACAGGGCCAAAACAACAAAGAATTAACCACTTATCCAACGAGAAGAGTCCTTCTAACCAGCAGAGTGACGACTATCAGGCCGTTGCAAATTCAGAATGCACGGCAATGGACGACGAGTTGTCTCATTCAGATCAAATAAATTTTTTAGACCAGACTCCCTGCTACCTTTCATTGAAAGGACAATTGCAGGGAGAAAGATAAAATTACTCATCGATACAGGGGCATCCAAAAACTATATTAAGCCTCTGAAAGAACTTAAACATATAATACCAGTAGATAATCGTTTCCTAGTAAAGTCAATTCATGGCTTCAATGTCATTAACTGTATATTCCAAGCTATATCCTTATCCTTTGGGTGTGGCAGATTTTGTAAATGCCGAAATTCGGGATTTATTAAAAAACAACATAGTACGGCCATCTAGGTCGCCATATAAGGATTTTGTATCAATCGCGATGCCTTTAACAGACATATTAAAGGGCGAAAACGGTAAGGTTGGAGCCTCACACTCAAAGAAGATTAAAATAGTTCTTGACGAAAAACAGTTAAATGCCTTTAACAAACTAAAGGAGGTCCTGGCATCAGAGGACGTTACGTTACCGTACCCAGACTTCAAGAAGCCATTTGGTCTTACGGCCGATGCTTCATCGTTGGGTATAGGAGCTGTATTGTCTCAGGGTGGGAAACCAATCACCTTGATTTCTAGAACCCTGAAAGACCGCGAACAGAATTTCGCTACTAATTCGCGAATTGCTTGCAATCGTCTGGACTCTAAAAAGCCTTAGAAATTACCTTTATGGTGTCAAAAACCTTAATATTTTCACAGACCACCAGCCACTTACGTTTGCGGTTTCAGACAGAAACCCAAACGCCAAAATTAAACGCTGGAAGGCCTTTATAGATGAACACAATGCTCAAATATTTTATAAACCGGGCAAGGAAAACTATGTTGCTGATGCATTATCGCGACAGAACATCCATGCTCTTGAAGAAGAAGCACAATCCGACCTTGCTACAATCCATAGTGAAGTGTCCTTAACGTATACGATTGAAACAACCGAAAACCCGCTAAATTGTTTTAGATACCAAATAGTTTTGGAGGAAGCAAACTCCACTTTAAAGCGGAATTTCATATATTTCGGCGAAAAGACTCGCCACATAATCGAATTCATGGATAAGAATACACTTATCGATGAGATTAAACTAGTCGTTAACCCGAAAGTTGTAAATGCGATATATTGCGACCTATCAATACTTGCCAGGATTCAACATGAACTGGTCAGGTGTTTTCCATCAACGAAGTTTTGGCATTGTAAAAATATGGTATCAGATATCACCAACAAAGAAGAGCAAAGGGAAATAGTTACTGCCGAGCACAATCGTGCCCACAGAGCGGCCCAGGAAAATGTAAAACAAATCCTCTGTGATTACTATTTTCCAAAAATGACTAAAGTAGCAAACGAAGTTGTCGCAAATTGTAAAATTTGTAACAAGGCCAAATATGACAGACACCCTCGTAAGCAAGAACTCGGCGTGACTCCAACGCCATCCCATTCAGGCGAAATTCTGCATATAGACATTTTCTCCACCGATAAGAAATACTTCCTTACTTGCGTGGACAAGTTTTCAAAGTTCGCAGTGGTCCAGCCTGTACCTTCTCGCACTATTGTTGATATAAAAGCTCCGATAATACAATTGATAAACTTATTTCCAAATACAAAGACCATTTATTGCGATAACGAGGCATCGTCAACTCTGAAACTATAACGTCATTATTAAAAAATCAATTTGGGGTCGATGTGGTAAATGCACCTCCACTGCATAGCACATCGTATGGGCAAATGGAGCGCCTACATAGCACGATTCTTGAGATCGCAAGATGCTTAAAACTAGAGGGAAAGACTACCAAAACAACTGAACTCATATTACTGGCTACAGTCGAATACAATCGGACAATTCATTCCGTTACCAACAAGAAACCGATTGACGTAATTCATGCCACTCCATTGGAGATGAGGAAAGAGATAATTAGCAAAATAATGACAGCCCAGCAGGAACAACTAGAGAGAAATAACCGATCTAGGCAGAACAGAGTATTTGACGTTGGGAAACGTGTTTTTGTAAAAACCAACAGAAGGCTAGGCAACAAATTATCCCCCTTATATGTCGAAGAAAAAGTCCAAGCAGACCTAGAAACCACGGTTTTCATTAAAGGGAGGATGGTCCACAAGGACAATTTGAAATAAAATCGCTTTGCCTTCTGCCAAATATTTTTATAGTCTTACATATATTTAACAATTTTCTTTATTATCTTACAGAATGGTACTAAGCGTTATTTCTACTTACCAGTTTTTAGGATTTTGATTGCGATACTTCTTTTTCGGACGGTTACGCCTAAGCTAACGGAATACTCGAACTGTGACTATATCCTACTTCAAGATGGAGATGTTACTGTTTGGAGAGACTTTGACTATCTGCAACATACCACTAACCTTACTACCTACATGGAAATAACCAAGGAAACGAAAGGACTTATGACACACTTCCCCGTATCTCATATGAGAATGTTACTGGACTCTAACACTGCGCGCATAGAGGTACTTTTGGCAACTTTGGACACCCATCATAGACAGGCTAGGAGCTTAAACATTTTAGGAACTGCTTTGAAAGTTATCGCAGGGACACCGGACTTCCACGACTTTGAAAAATTAAAATTCCAACAACAGGAGCTCATAAACTCAGAAAACCAGCAGATCGTCATAAAAACGGAAGTGCAGGAAAGGATAAATAAATTAACAGAAAAAATCAACGTACTTATTAATGACTCAAATGCTAAGCAGATTGATACCAGTTATTTATACGAAACATTGCTTGCTAGAAACAGAATTGTAATTTCGGAAATTGAAACCCTAATCTCAACCATTAGCCTTCCAAAGATAGGTGTAATAAAGCCACTGATACTGATGATGCAAAAAAATTTTATCGATATGCGCTCTACTAATACAACTATAACAGATTTAATGGAGGTATCATTTATCAAGGTCCTATTAGACAGTAATTTTTTACATTTTATTATTAAGTATCCTAAACCTACATTAGTCTGTAAGAAAATTATTATTTTCCCTGTTCAACGACAACAATATCGCTGACTGTAACAATCAAATCCTGGCGATTGGCACGGCAATGGACGACGAGTTGTCTCATTCAGATCAAATAAATTTTTTAGACCAGACTCCCTGCTACCTTTCATTGAAAGGACAATTGCAGGGAGAAAGATAAAATTACTCATCGATACAGGGGCATCCAAAAACTATATTAAGCCTCTGAAAGAACTTAAACATATAATACCAGTAGATAATCGTTTCCTAGTAAAGTCAATTCAAGGCTTCAATGTCATTAACTGTATATTTCAAGCTATATCCTTATCCTTTGGGTGTGGCAGATTTTGTAAATGCCGAAATTCGGGATTTATTAAAAAACAACATAGTACGGCCATCTAGGTCGCCATATAAGGATTTTGTATCAATCGCGATGCCTTTAACAGACATATTAAAGGGCGAAAACGGTAAGGTTGGAGCCTCACACTCAAAGAAGATTAAAATAGTTCTTGACGAAAAACAGTTAAATGCCTTTAACAAACTAAAGGAGGTCCTGGCATCAGAGGACGTTACGTTACCGTACCCAGACTTCAAGAAGCCATTTGGTCTTACGGCCGATGCTTCATCGTTGGGTATAGGAGCTGTATTGTCTCAGGGTGGGAAACCAATCACCTTGATTTCTAGAACCCTGAAAGACCGCGAACAGAATTTCGCTACTAATTCGCGAATTGCTGCAATCGTCTGGGCTCTAAAAAGCCTTAGAAATTACCTTTATGGTGTCAAAAACCTTAATATTTTCACAGACCACCAGCCACTTACGTTTGCGGTTTCAGACAGAAACCCAAACGCCAAAATTAAGCGCTGGAAGGCCTTTATAGATGAACACAATGCTCAAATATTTTATAAACCGGGCAAGGAAAACTATGTTGCTGATGCATTATCGCGACAGAACATCCATGCTCTTGAAGAAGAAGCACAATCCGACCTTGCTACAATCCATAGTGAAGTGTCCTTAACGTATACGATTGAAACAACCGAAAAACCGCTAAATTGTTTTAGATACCAAATAGTTTTGGAGGAAGCAAACTCCACTTTAAAGCGGAATTTCATATATTTCGGCGAAAAGACTCGCCACATAATCGAATTCATGGATAAGAATACACTTATCGATGAGATTAAACTAGTCGTTAACCCGAAAGTTGTAAATGCGATATATTGCGACCTATCAATACTTGCCAGGATTCAACATGAACTGGTCAGGTGTTTTCCATCAACGAAGTTTTGGCATTGTAAAAATATGGTATCAGATATCACCAACAAAGAAGAGCAAAGGGAAATAGTTACTGCCGAGCACAATCGTGCCCACAGAGCGGCCCAGGAAAATGTAAAACAAATCCTCTGTGATTACTATTTTCCAAAAATGACTAAAGTAGCAAACGAAGTTGTCGCAAATTGTAAAATTTGTAACAAGGCCAAATATGACAGACACCCTCGTAAGCAAGAACTCGGCGTGACTCCAACGCCATCCCATTCAGGCGAAATTCTGCATATAGACATTTTCTCCACCGATAAGAAATACTTCCTTACTTGCGTGGACAAGTTTTCAAAGTTCGCAGTGGTCCAGCCTGTACCTTCTCGCACTATTGTTGATATAAAAGCTCCGATAATACAATTGATAAACTTATTTCCAAATACAAAGACCATTTATTGCGATAACGAGGCATCGTCAACTCTGAAACTATAACGTCATTATTAAAAAATCAATTTGGGGTCGATGTGGTAAATGCACCTCCACTGCATAGCACATCGTATGGGCAAATGGAGCGCCTACATAGCACGATTCTTGAGATCGCAAGATGCTTAAAACTAGAGGGAAAGACTACCAAAACAACTGAACTCATATTACTGGCTACAGTCGAATACAATCGGACAATTCATTCCGTTACCAACAAGAAACCGATTGACGTAATTCATGCCACTCCATTGGAGATGAGGAAAGAGATAATTAGCAAAATAATGACAGCCCAGCAGGAACAACTAGAGAGAAATAACCGATCTAGGCAGAACAGAGTATTTGACGTTGGGGAACGTGTTTTTGTAAAAACCAACAGAAGGCTAGGCAACAAATTATCCCCCTTATATGTCGAAGAAAAAGTCCAAGCAGACCTAGAAACCACGGTTTTCATTAAAGGGAGGATGGTCCACAAGGACAATTTGAAATAAAATCGCTTTGCCTTCTGCCAAATATTTTTATAGTCTTACATATATTTAACAATTTTCTTTATTATCTTACAGAATGGTACTAAGCGTTATTTCTACTTACCAGTTTTTAGGATTTTGATTGCGATACTTCTTTTTCGGACGGTTACGCCTAAGCTAACGGAATACTCGAACTGTGACTATATCCTACTTCAAGATGGAGATGTTACTGTTTGGAGAGACTTTGACTATCTGCAACATACCACTAACCTTACTACCTACATGGAAATAACCAAGGAAACGAAAGGACTTATGACACACTTCCCCGTATCTCATATGAGAATGTTACTGGACTCTAACACTGCGCGCATAGAGGTACTTTTGGCAACTTTGGACACCCATCATAGACAGGCTAGGAGCTTAAACATTTTAGGAACTGCTTTGAAAGTTATCGCAGGGACACCGGACTTCCACGACTTTGAAAAATTAAAATTCCAACAACAGGAGCTCATAAACTCAGAAAACCAGCAGATCGTCATAAAAACGGAAGTGCAGGAAAGGATAAATAAATTAACAGAAAAAATCAACGTACTTATTAATGACTCAAATGCTAAGCAGATTGATACCAGTTATTTATACGAAACATTGCTTGCTAGAAACAGAATTGTAATTTCGGAAATTGAAACCCTAATCTCAACCATTAGCCTTCCAAAGATAGGTGTAATAAAGCCACTGATACTGAACACTGATGATGCAAAAAAATTTTATCGATATGCGCTCTACTAATACAACTATAACAGATTTAATGGAGGTATCATTTATCAAGGTCCTATTAGACAGTAATTTTTTACATTTTATTATTAAGTATCCTAAACCTACATTAGTCTGTAAGAAAATTATTATTTTCCCTGTTCAACGACAACAATATCGCTGACTGTAACAATCAAATACTGGCGATTGGAAATTGTAGCGTGTGTAGTGGACCTACCTCAACGCCACTTACCAGGACTCATAAATAGCAATAAGCAAATTTATGAATTAGTCACACTTCATGTGCACCATACACAAAAGGGTTTCATATAACCAACGAAACTCTTTTATACATTTCATAACGTGCAATGCCTTCTGCAAAGTCAGCAATCACTTTGTTCAACTGTCAACGACCTTTTTCGAGTTCTGACTGGAAATAATGGGGCGGAGTCATGGAAGCGCTAAGTAATTGATAATTGTATTAATACTCACGCTTGTGATCGAATAAAACAGAACTAGAACTACACTCTAACTGAATGTGTTTTACTTCTCGACAATCCGGCTTGACTTTCGAGTTGCCTAAACATACAGCATCGACAGCTTGCTGTTGAAACATAAGTTGCACGCTACCACGCCTATAGGACTAGAGACGTAGTGCGTTTTAGGTAGAGAAACCAGAGCGACCCAAACCTTACACGTGACACTTTTATCGACATTTTGCAAGAGACTTCAACATTCAACGTGCGCGCAACAACTTCATTCTGGTAGCGTCTTGTAACGGTGGATGAAGGTATCGTTATTATTAACGACGATACCGTGGTGATCAGACTAGCGAAGACTCCGAAAAAACGGTTACCGGGACTTATTTACTTACCTTCGAAAATGAGGTCCAAATCAATGGGACTTCTTTTAAAAACCATAAGGGCATGCTGAAGAAATTGCCGGGTTCAGCGACGGCGACACTTCTCAATATAACTAACCACCACGATATATTGAGCATGCCATACCTTCGGGGAATGAGTATTAAAAAGCTGCGCTATATTGGAGAAATTGAAAGCAAAGTTATGACAAGACCAACACTTTCAAGTCTTGCTACCATAACCATTCTTATCAGCTGTTACGTTCTCCTTAAGCTCTATCGGAGGCGAAAAAACAGGCGACAACATCATGACCTACAGGTTGTCATTGATAGTTATAAGAAGCCCGAGGACGGCCTTCACTTAGAAGGATAGGAGTTAACGCGATCAGCTCACGTATCGGACAAAATTGCGCGCGTGGCCTAAGTCAGCAAATTTACATTCTCACGCTGACCACGGGTAACTCGCTGTGCTAACCGAAAAGTTGCAAACGTAAGCGTCTACAGCGCATCCGGGCGCAATAACTGGTGCAGCGCAGCTATTATCTGACGCTAACCGAAAATCCAGAAATGCAAAGGTGCAGGTGACTTCGTTTAGCTTAGAATTAAAATTAATTTTCAGTTTCCATTGTGAGCTCACCGACACAGCCAGCGCTTGTCATTAAATAAAGTTTTAATAAAAACACAACTAAAAGTGTATCATTTGTATAACTTACATTAGCTGTTGGTGCCTTTTTGCAATTGCGCCACTGATTGCTTCCCAGACTCGGTTAGAGCTAAGCATTACGTCGATTATATTATCTAGGCTTAGCGGGTTTGCAGATATAATATATTTGTTAATCGTAACAGCAAAAAATCGTGGGCATTGCACGTAGGACAAAGTGCGGACTCCTCCAGCCCAAAGCGGTTAAGGTATTTTCGGGAGCAGCCATGACCTATGAGGAACTGGGTTAGAAGAAAGTTAACTTTATCGTGCTTTCGGTTGACCTACTTCTCAATGTTGGGAATAAGAGTGTACATCCATCTTCCTTTTCCGGAGTTATCCTGCTATCTTTCTCCGCTGAAATATTATCGTTCTTGAGCCAGAAAATTGAAGGACGCATCGTTTTATACTTCACTCGCAGTGCGCATAGCGTATACCCACTCTCGTATGGTTTCCGAGTTCCGTAAGTTCTGTTGTTGTTGTTGTTGTAGCGGCTAGCTACACCCCACTGGGTTGGCGGACTCCCTCAATCGTTATCGTCAAGCTCAACTAACGAAAGGTCCAGGAAACGAGCTGTTTCAACAGGGTCGGACCATAGGGAGAGGGGTGTTAGTTGAGTAGGTTTGGCCGGGCATGTGAATAGGTGATTGGTGTCGTGCGGAGACTCTTCACATGCCGGGCACGTGTTGGGGGTGTCGGGGTTGATCCTGGATAAGTAGGAGTTTAACCTGCTACAATATCCAGATCTGAGCTGGGCCAGAGTTACGCGGGTCTCACGAGGCAGCTGGAGCTCCTCAGCTGCAATGGGTGGTGGTTGGACTCCCAGGACTGCACTCACAGGGCGGCTGTCGATGTGTTTGGCCACCGACTCCCTGTGAATGCTGTCCAGAGCCTGTCGGTACGTCCTTGGGTCCAGCGGTCGGTGTACGTATGTCTGGACCTCGTCCGTCAGTTGTGAGAGATGTCCCCTGATGTGCCTGGGTGCCGGCTCCAGCGCGAGCAAGTCTCTATTGGGGTGCCCCGGACGGTGGCATCCCAGTAGAAACTGCTTTGTGAGCATAATGTTGTGCTCCTGCACTGGGAGCACGTTAGCCTCATGGTAGAGGTGATCCACAGGCGTCATCAGGAGACATCCCGTCACTGTCCTGAGTGCGGCGTTCTGACAGGTCTCCAGTCTTGACCACTGAGTCCTGCTAGTTCCAGGCGACCAGATTGGCGCGGCATAATTTAGAACCGGCCGGCCAATCGCCTTGTATGTTGCCAACAACGTTTCTTTGTCTTTGCCCCAAGTGCTGCCGGCGAGCGACTTGAGGACTTTGTTGCGGCTCTGTACCTTATTGACGATTGCGGTTGTATGCGCTGAGAAGGAGACCAGGCTGTCGAGGGTGACTCCCAGGATCTTCGGGTGGTTAACCGTCGGGATGGGGGTCCCCTCGATATGGATGTCGAGGGTGAGCCCGACCTCCTTCGTCCAAGATGTGAAAAGGGTCGCCGTGGACTTGGCAGGAGACAGCGTCAGATTCCGTCCTGTAAAGTAGTGAGCAAGGTCAGGGAGGTAGCTGTTCACTTTGGAGCACAGGCCATCAATTCCATTGCCGGTAGCCATTATCGTGCAGTCATCGGCGTACGAGACCAGTGTGACTCCCTCTGGCGGGGAAGGGAGTCGCGAGATATAGAAGTTGAATAATAGGGGGGATAGGACGCCACCCTGTGGTACCCCCTGCTTGATTCTTCTCGCTTTTGACACTGAGTCACGGTAGCACACCGACGCTTGACGACCACACAGGTAGTTCGCGGTCCATCGCTTCAACGCCGCTGGGAGAGGTGAGGCCTCCACGTCCTTCAACAAGATGGAGTGGCTGACTGTGTCGAAGGCCTTCGACAAGTCCAAAGCCACGAGGACGGTTCTCTCACAGGGGCGGTTGCCGTTGAGACCACGATTAATCTGGGTGTTTATAGCGTTAAGTGCTGTTGTGGTGCTATGCACTTTCCGGAAGCCGTGTTGATGCTTCGCCGGGCTGAGATGGTAGTTGAAATGCGGGAGCAGCAGGGCCTCAAGTGTCTTGACCACTGGAGAAAGCAGGGAGATCGGCCGATAGGACTCGCCTTGGCCGGCCGGTTTCCATGGTTTCAGCAGTGGTATCACCCTACTGGTCTTCCAGATATCCGGAATGACCGTGGTGGATAGCGACAGATTGAGGACCCTGGTGAGATATGCTACTCCCGCGGTGCCCAATTTTTTCAGCATCAACATGCTTAACCCGTCTGGGCCAATGGATTTGGAGGCTTTCGCCTTCCCGATGGCTTCCTTCACCTCAGTGGTAGAGAGGACAATTGGTGCGCTTGGTGTTGACTTGCGCAGCCTTCTGGTGACTGACCGTTTGGTTCTGTCGGCCGAAGGATGCAATGTGAATTGTCGACTGAAATAGTTCGCGCATCGCTTCGGGTCCGACGAGGCGTGGTCTCCAAAGGAGATTTCTGTTCGATCATCACGCCTCGTCGGATTGGACAGGGACCTCACGGTCGACCATAGTTTGCCCACTCCGGCACCGAGGTTGCAGGACTTCAGGTGCTCCCTCCACTTGTTCCGCTTGTGAACGTTGACCAGGCGTTGGATCTCCCCGTTTAGTTGCCTAATACGGGGATTACCGGGGTCCGCCTGCCGGACGTGGTCGCGTTCATCCGCTAGAGACACCGCTTCACCCGGGAAGTCAGGACGGATCATAGGGATCCTCCCTGCCGGAATGAAACGGGCTGCAGCGGACTTCACCACCCTGCGGAACAAGCGCTCACCTACGCGAACGTCGGTTGGAGTTGAGAGAGCACTGAAGGCGTCTTCAGTGAAATCCTCAAACCGCTCCCAGTCAGCTTTTTTGAAGTTGACATAGGTGTGGCGGTCTGAGGCAACATAGTTGGCAGGTCCGTCAATCGAGATGATTATGGGTAGGTGGTCTGATGCAAGCGATAGCATAGGTCGCCACGTTATGCTATTTATCAGACCTGCGCTAGCTATTGTTAGATCTGGCGAGCTGCTGCAACTACCCACAATCCTGGTGGGGGCTTCGTCGTTCATGGTACAGAATGTCGAATCGTCTATCTGCTCTGCCAAAATATTTCCCCTACGATCATTTGATAGGCTTGAGAACCAAAGATCGTGGTGCGCATTAAAGTCTCCGACTACCAAACGGTTTTCACCATTGAGGAGCGCACCTATGTCAGGGTGATATCCAGCGGGGCAGCAGGAGACAGGGGGTATATATGTGTTGAATATTTCGAGCTCGACATCGCCTGACCGGACAGCAATCCCTTGACATTCTAAGGTGCTGTCCCTTGGGTCGATGTCTGCATCGATAAGACGATACTGCACGGTGTTGTGTAGGATGAAGGCTAGGCCTCCACCATTATCTCGCTCGCGATCTCTACGAAGCACGTTGTAACCGTCGCAGTTCGTTAACGTTGAGCTGCGACGTAGCTTCGTTTCTTGGACCGCAGCTATTAACAGTCCGTGCCGAGCCATGAAGGCAACCACCTCCGAGATCTTGCTCGAGAGTCCGTTGCAGTTGAACTGTAGGAGTCTCGTCTGTCTCGGTAAGGTTGTCGCGTTGAGGGGGGTGAGGGACTGGATCCGAGGGCCGGCCCGCCCCGGCTGTGCTTCCCGCAGTGGTGGTAAAGGCCCAGTGGATGTTGTGGGCGGTGTCGTGAGCGACACTGGCGGGGGGTTGTTGCGGCAGCAGGAGGCGGTAAAGCTCACGGACCAGTCCCTTGTGGTGCGTAGGCCAGAGCACGCCCGGAAGTGGCACCAGCCCTGGCAGGCATTACACCTGACTGAGCAGGCATTCCGGTGCACTCTGACCCGGCATACACAGCAGATGGTGGGGGCAACCAGTAGTTGCTGGTTGGCCCCACGTGTGGTGGAGCGAGGGGGCGGTGGGGAGGTTTGGTGTTGCTGTGAGCTCCGGGGGGCCGTGGAGGCAGGAGGGGTGCTCTGAGGCACCGGCGCGGGGGGCGCAAGGGGGGATGCCGTGGAGGCTTGGGGCGCTTGAGTGCGCGAGCAACACTGGCCCACATAGGATGTGGACCACTCCCTAGTTTTCTTAAGGCCTGAGCAGACCTTAAGATGGCACCATCCGTTGCACGAATTACACCTCACCGACGTGGAATTCGGATGGAGCCTTCTCTGGCAGATGCAGCAGAAGTAGGTTTCTGGGCCAGGGTTAGGCTCGACGCCCGCCCTGGCCAGAAGTATGAGTAGCAATCCTGCTGCAAGGTATTGCACCCAGGGGGAGATAAGATTGGGGGTGTCCGGCAGCCTAAGTGGGGTTAGGTCTCGACGTAAGTTCTCGACGCCTTCTGTGTTATATATTCTGCATGAGGTCCGAAACATGACCTATCGTCAATAATCACACCAAGGTACTTTAACTGGCGCGAGCTTTGAATAGTGTGGCTATTTATTTTAAATACCGACACCTCTTGTGACTACTTATTAAAACAGCTGCTGTTTTTCCGTTGCAAAGGGTAAGCGTACGCTGTCAAGCTAGTCTTAATTGTGGCGTTAACTTTGACTTCGATATACTGAAGTTATCACCACGTCGGTATCATATTCAGTGACCCGTAGCAATCGGTTATATTTGACTCTCTCCAGTACTTCACCCAAGGTGTCCAGTAGACATATGGGTTGATAAGAGATTGTAAACCAGGCGGTTTTCCTACTTTTCTACACCTGCAGAAACACGCTTTACTGAAGACAGGACTCCATCACTCTGGATATTATCAGTCGGTCGGTTGCGGTTTGGTGATTTTTATCACTTCTCCGCTACCGTCTTTGCCACCGTTTGCTTCAATAGGTCTGTAAACTGTATTTTGACAGTTTGGCGATTGCTTGTTTGTAGGTTGGGCACCAATTACTTCCCGACACATGATCCGATGGTTCTTCCTGAATGAAGCCAAGCATTGCATCGAGCCGTCCACAAACGTTTATATTATATGAATGTGAACAACAGAAATCGCATTCATATATGAACGTAAGGTTTACATCAAACGTTCGCGCAAGATATACATATGTATGTGTTACGCAAAGCAAAGCTGCATTGAAAAATAATGTTAATAGTTATGAAAAAATAAATTATTGATGCAACGATTAACTTCATTTATGCGTGGCCTTCAATTTTGGGATTTTGTCAATCCTTATACTATCATATTGAAAATAACACTAACTGTAATACGTTGTAGTACATGACATATGTTTTTATTTCTAAAATTTTTGCTTGAAGTTTATTATTGCAGTTACTCAGCTAGATTCTTTGGTCACCAAATTTTGGTCTACAAATTTCAATAACAAATTCACGGTACTTGTTTTCTTGCTTTCATAGCACTGAATTTTTTCAGGACTCTTTTGTAACTGATAGCTAGCTCCAAAATTGCAAAAGTTATGAATTTTTTTATATCTCCATAAAAACGGATTATTCGAGCTATTTTAGCAATAACAACTGGAAAACGATGATTAATCTTTATTAAAAACTACACAATTTTATTTATTTATAAAAATCGTATTGTTTATTACATAACTCCTTTTTTATTGTGTACATTTCTAAAAATAATGTTTGTGTTTTTTTGGATATAACACTCGCTAAAAACGATTTATATCAAAAAAAAAAGTTGTACACAGTGAATTGCGAATGTATAATGAATCATCTTACACTTGGCAAACCTTGGATTTAAAAACTCGGCTGCATTTTCGAACTTGTCGAACAGAAATTAAAAGTTTCGAAACCAAATATGCCAAATTGTATTTCTGCACTGATACAATAATATTCTTCATGCAAAGAACAGAAAAAGTGTAATAGAAAATATAAAAAATTCTTTATTATGGTTTTTATAAACATTTTAATTAATCAAACATTTACGTGCGCTATTCATGGCTCCTATAAAAAGGCAACCTGTCACAATGAAGTCTTTGCCATTATCAAAAGTAAACTAGCCTATTAACGCAACGTTCTTACAAAGTTTCGCTATTATTCGAATAACAACGTTTGTATACCTCATTTTTATCCTAACCTGTGTAAGTTTAAATAATAGTTGATTGCCGAATATTTGTATATTTTGCCAAACAACTTTTGCGTTTATACCCAAAAGCATAAAGCTTTAAACGATATCATACCCAAATGGCTTAAATTATATTTTTTTGTACCAAAGTAATGAACCTTTTGTACCAGGAAAAGTTTGGATTCTATGTATTCTAATTGAAATTGCTTTCTTCGTATGTTCATATATGTAATATCCATCCACAATCAATATATATATGTAATACCGACCTTTATACAGATTATTCTTGAGCACCATATATAAGTTCATGTACAAATAGTTGTTTGACACTATTTGCTATTAAATCCAACGATACTATATGACATGAAAACTTTGCTCCAAAGAATTTTCTATATCGGCCGCGACCTTACCCCTCTCTGTTTGACAATGAGCATATCGATAAAGTTGAAACTGACATAATATTTCCATAACAAAAATTTAAATAAAATTATTATAATTTACAATTTTATTGAGCTCAAGGCCAGTTTATGAAAGATTTTTTTGTGTGAAAAAACAACAACAGTTTTTAATGGTGGAAGTTATAGTACTATTTCGGATATCACCACTTTTCCTCATCAGACTTATTTTTATTAAATTAATTAAATTTATTTTTAATAACCACTTCTCCCAGGCTTTGAACCCGGGAGCTCGGAGTTGCAGAGCCAACACGCTACATGCTGTGCTACGCTAGCCGAGTTGGCTGTTGTGTTTATTTCATCTTCCTTAAACAAACCAACTACAGACAAGAGCAACTGATCTGCCGCTATTTAACTTGTTTGTGTTATATATATTATGTTGTGAATTATATATTTTAACAATGTCATGGGCACAAGCGACACTAAACGATATCACAGCGTCACATACATTCCCAAATTCCACCAACAGCTAGATCTTGACAAAAACACCAACAGCAATACAAGACTAGCATACAAATCAAACTGCACTCTATCGTCGATATTCACACAGCCAAAAACAACTATAAATACCCACCTACAAAGCAGCAACGTAGTATTTGAATTAACATGCAAAGGGAAAGAAAACGAAAAATGTAACAAAGCTACATAGGGACAACGAAACGAGCATTAGGATTTCGCCTATCAGAGCACGAGGACGCCCCTGAGAATGCTAAGGTAGTTAGCGAAACGTCGGGAAAAAAGTGGAGAAAGTCTTGTTTCTTTCACATCAACTAAATAGATCGATTAGCCTTTCACTGCAATAATAAAAATAAAAATATTCATTGAACTCGATCAAAAACTTACAAAAAACAGTATACGTTTGTCAATTCAGAAAATATGTCTATGATGGTAACGAATTGCACAAGTAAAAGATCCTTCTCCAAGATGAAATTGATTGAAAAATCGACTCCGTACATGTATGGGAAGCCCGACTCATTGACTTAGTTATTTTTGAAAGAGAGAGATTTTGACGATATCGTTGCAGTATTCGCAGTAGAAAACAATCTGCCAGGTCTGGAGCACTCCAAATCCCTTCTGGGTAGCTACAACCAAACAAGATTCAGAGAATGCATGGGCTTGTCAAAGAAAAACTTGAGAATGATCACAGGAATCCTTACAGGACACTGTAGGCTGAATTATCACCTACATAAACTGGGAATTTATTCGCAGGAACGTTGCAGATTCTGCAGGAAAGAGAAAGAAACTTCTAAACACGTCCTAGAGAAGTGCCCCGCATTTATGCACAAACGTCAAAAATGTCTAGGCGAATATCTAGTTACGAACGATGGGATAACTTCCAGAGACTTAGGTTCAATACTAAGATTTATTTCGGAGGTTGGACTAAGGGAAATTCTTTAATCCAAGGTGAGGGACACAATAGACCTTAAGGTCGCAGTGCTATCTCCCCAACAACAATAATAATAATTAATATGATTTAGACAAAGCTCAGCCATATCTTCTAAGAACACATTGTATCTATCCCTTCATGAAATTGGACCGATAAATGAGATTTCATGATATGCCTGGCATATTGAAGTCCCCAAGTACAATCATCGAGTCATGTGCAGTAATCATTGATCTTAAGGATCTAAATAACGTTATATGTTGAGAATATATCGATAAGTCAGAATTAGGAGGGATGTAGTAAACAGCTAAATAAATGAAACTATTTCCTACCATAACTCGTATTGCTTTAAATTCGATTGACTCGATGAGGGGGATATTAACATCTTCGGATGGTATAGAAGAATGAACTGTAAAAAGAATACCACCACCGATTATGTCCTTACGGCCATTTCTCTAAATTTTATATTAATAAGGAAGGATCTTTGAATTAAAAATATGTGGTTTAAGACCGGTTTCAGTAAATCAAATTACGTTATAGTTACAGTCTAAGCCTTTTAAGTATAAATCATTCAATTTAATATTTAAGTAAACCTCTAACGTTTTAGTCCAAAATACTTAAAGTAGAATTTTAAGTTACAAGTCTTAATTTGAGATGAAATGTAAAACTCTATATCACCAGAAGAAGTGTACCTAGCAAATCTTGAAACGAAAATCCATTTTCTTAAAGAAACCACAACCTACTTCTTTGCAGAGGAGTCAGTCTCATTAATAGGTGTTACAGTTTTTGAAACAATAGGATCAGATTGGGAAGGTGGAAGCGATTGAGGTGGTGATGGACCCACTTCAGGTGAAGATACCTGTACGTTAGCATGATCAGATTTGTTTTTATTAGGGGAAAAAGCGCGAGTGAAGATAGCGGATGCGGAGGGGCAGGAGACAAAAGGTTAATAAGATCAATTTGTTGTGGTTAGGGCACAACATTCTTTTGAAGTAATGTTAGAGGAGCGACAATACTTTCCTTGGGTGGACTGTGGGTCCGTTTGCATTTGGTCTCTCTTGCAGATTGCGAAGTTTTATTATCTAGGCACTTAAACACGTTTTCATAAGGTTTAAATTTATCATTAAGTGCCCGAAGGTCTTTGCCGATTTCGACAAATCCATTTCTGGTTTCTCTAAAAAACTGAAAAAGCTCAACCTCAGTTGGTCTGCATTTTAAACAAGACCAACGAATACTCCTCCTTCATCTATTAAGTCTAGGACTCTACCAATCAATCCCACACATTTTATATAAGCAACCCCATCGCACAACCAGCATGCAACAGAGTGTTGCTCATTATCGGTTTTTTTAATTTTGCATTTGTCAAAAACGCAAGACATAATTTAACAGTATTAAGTAAAAACCAATATGAGAAAAAACAATGATTGCATTAATAAAACAAAGAAGAAAGCAGTTTGGAAGGTAATGCAAGTTTTATAATAATTTAAAGTTTTTGAGCTATAAATGTAACGAACAGTTTTAGATGCAAAGTATTAGACACCTAAAAAACTAAACGCAAACAGCTGTTTTAAGAATGACAATCAAAGAAGAGAAAAGAAAATGCGCGCAAACTTACACAAAAACACAAAGCTTAAAGCAAATAAGAAGCAATAACAATGCAAATTTACTAATGACTCGGCAATTGAAGAACTAAATTAAAGTGTAATAAAATCAATGTAAAAAATGCTCAACAGATATTATAGACGGTGCTCCCAGTTTCACATTCACAAATTTCCCTGTGGATTCGGTTTGAAATCACATGTTTGTTGCTCCCAATTTCACATTCACATAGGTTTTTGTGAATTTAATCCGAATGCTTGGTTGTATGTGAAATGAAATGTAAATGACAGAAAGTGTGTGAATGTTATTATTATTTTCGATTGGAATAATTTTTAAAATATTCTTTGATGTTTGTAGAAGCCGTTTATGACATTTCTGTATAAGTATTCATTAAAATATGAGTATTTATAAGTTGTTTGCTGATGACTCCTCAAAAAAGCATACATAGCTGAATCCGAAAGGGAAATATCAACAACAGCTGTTTGTGAATTGCCAAAACGATAAACGATATGAGTGACAGGGATGACCTGATATACGAAGAAATTTGTGAAATTGGGAGCACATTCACTTTCACAGGAAATTTTTAAAATCACATTGTGGAATTGAAATGTGAAACTGGGAGCACGGCTGTATACCTAGCTTTAAATGCACACAGATGAATCTCCAAATCTTTTATAACCAAATTATTAATTTATATAAGAAGAAATAAACCAATTTTAAAAAGAAAAAAGTATCACATTTAAAACACCACTATATAGCTTGTTTCTCACATCCGCGCATCCGCATTACG
Source organism: Philophylla caesio (assembly GCA_963971545.1). Taxonomy (NCBI): domain Eukaryota; kingdom Metazoa; phylum Arthropoda; class Insecta; order Diptera; family Tephritidae; genus Philophylla; species Philophylla caesio. Next base: position 154,112,383 of record OZ020604.1, on the reverse strand, counting down.
CACGGATTTAATTGTTTTTGCATATGCAGTGCCGGAGTTTGTTGGGTGTCGAGACTATAAAACTGTTCAGCTACAGAAAAATAAGTTCATCAGCTGATTTTATATTTAAATTATTTTGGATAGAAGAAGTTGTATTAAATCGTAATTGTGTATGTAATCTATCATCTATTGAGAGTACAAAGTATATTCTCCTGGCATAAACTAGGGAGTAGCCGGAAATGCCTGGAAACTCAGGAGGGAACGTTCCACTTCACTTCGGCCAGAAGAGGTGGGCTAGACGTCAAGCCTGTCAGTAACTTAAGCTTATTATGCCTAACATTTTTCTAGGCCTAGCAAACGATTAATGTAGGATGGCAGGTTATCCTTGGAATCTCAGCGAAACTCCCTAAGGGCAAAAATCACGAATTTTTTTTGATTAGACTCAATCTTGTCTGAGTATACTTGATAGCGCGGGTTCTAAACGATGGAACCATATTCTAGTATTGACCTAACCAACATAGTGAAAATAGCCTTTGTAATGTAGGGGTCACTGAATTCTTTGACCATCGTTTTACAAACGCAAAAACACCCTTAACTTTGTTGATTGTAGCATTGATATGAAGATTAAATTTAATTTTTGGGTCCATTGTGATTCCTAGGTCAAGAAAGTTAAACACTTGTTCAAGGTTATTGTTACTTATGCCATAAAAAACTGGTTGAGCCGACCTGCGAGATAAGCAGATTACATTACATTTCTAAAGGTTTAGTGGCATATCATTATTTTTATGCAGTATTTCTTAAAATTTTTTCTTCTGATATACGCAATGCTTCTGGAGGATACCGCTAAAATGTTAAGAAACGAATTGTTCATACAAATGCATCCCTTAATATTCAGCAAACTCACCATTCGGCGAATGAAAGGAAAATGCAGGAATACACAACTCTGTCAATAGCAAGAATACCGGGCAGTTTTATAAGAATTACTCACCCGCAAAAACCCCGAGCGAACAACACAACAACAACCACACACCCAACATTTTTCTGGATATCAAAATAAATTAAACTGGTTAATATAATCAAATATATACTAATATAAATTGTAATAAACAAATTAAAGCGTGTTACACAATTGTACATTTATATATTCATATGTATAAACACCCATACCAATTGTACATATTATTTGAAATATACATACAAACTACGTTTTATAACGTTAAAACTAAAACCCTTTTTCTTTCACTTAAAAAACGGCGAAACTCAAATCTTGTCGATATACCCCGACACAAATAATAGGGGTATTCATCTAAACGCGCAAATGCCTCACAACCGCATAAACCTCGTACACGTTTTTATTATTGTACGAAAACCCGGTTTATTTTCGGGGTTTACGCAGTTACGAGGCATTTGCGCGTTTAGATGTATACCCATAATGTGTAAATTTTTTTTTTACAAATTAAAGGCAAGAGACGAAATAAATATGTACTTACTTTTACGACAAATAAAAATATTGTGGGGCAAGCAAACAGTACACAAATGTTATGTTAATACTTTTTTTTGTTGTTTTTTTACTCCGACAAGGTTGAAAGTTGATGTATTTTGGAACGATTTTCCGTGGATCCTTGTCAAATTTGGTTTTGAAACAAACCGGTTTCGGCGTTGTGCCTACAGACAAACGAACGGACTTGGAATGGGGAACCCAACCTCAGCCGTACTCATGGAAGTATTCATGCAGAATTTGAAAGAAAAATACATGAAAGAACTTACAACCGAGTTGGGTGTTACATTTTACGCGAGATACGTTGATGACATTATCTGCATTCTAACCAGCAACAACGAAGAACAAGTATTGGAGTATCTCAACAAACAACACGGAAACATACAGTTTACAATGGAAACAGAAAGCGAAGAAAGGATTAACTACCTAGATCTGGCAATTAGGGCAGACAAGACCACAGGAAAACTTGGCTATGAAATTTACAGAAAGCCAACAGCCACAGACACGGTAATTCATAACACTTCGAACCACCCTCAGCAGCACAAAAATGCGGCGTTAAAGCAACTAGTTGACAGACTAGAACGAACACCTTTAACACCAGAAGCACACAAGAGAGAGCTAAACATTATTTACAACATAGCGGTCAATAACGGATATAAAAAAGATCTGATAGACAAAATCAGAAGAAACAATGGGACCCCAAAAAGAAGCGATAAGGATAAAGACGGAAAGACATGGACAGTATTAACTTATACAGGAAAATCGACACATAAATTAGCAAATTTTTTCAAAAAACACAACATTCACACAGCACTTAAAACAGTAAACAACTTAGGACGAATACTACGGACAAGTACAAATACAGAGGACTCACTAAACAGCCAAGGCGTATACCAACTGACCTGCGAATGCCAATACAGCTACATAGCACAAACAGGACGTAAAGTAAGAACAAGGTTCCGCGAACAAGAAGTCACGGAAACCCACCACAACACCTGAATCTAACTTTGCAAATCACATGTTCCACAGCAAATGTACACCAGCAAACATTAAGAAAACCGTAAAGGTATTGCATGTGCAGCAAAAAGGTCGACGCCTAAACGCACTGGAAAACATGGAGATATACAAACAGAAAACATTTGACGGAAGAATAATAAACGAACAGACGAACACCAACTCGGACGTAATATTTGAGCCATTGAAACATGTTTACAAAAAACAAAGCACGAACTTAGGTACTACCAAAGAAACTAACGTACAGGACCAACAAAAAACATCCCACAGAACAAAAATTACTGACTTCTACCTACCCATGCATACCACATAGGCAACCGTAAAAGAAAAAAAAAATTCACGCTGACAAATAAACCCTAAACACAGGTAGCATACACCTACAAACATTTGTTGGCTGCTAGTTAACGATAGATACCGATACCTACGAAGGACAAAACACAATAAATAGGGACCGCCAGACGTAAACTAAACAGAACGAAAAATAACACTGAAGATGGCACAACGCCGAAACCGGTTTGTTTCAAAACCAAATTTGACAAGGATCGACGGAAAATCGTTCCAAAATACATTATGTTAATACCATAGAAGCCGTCCCCTGATATATATTATACTCTCCATTAGGGTGACAATTAAATGTATGGAGTATTTTTTTTTCTTTATTGTTTTGGTCTCAGTGTTTTTTTGTGTGTAGTTTTATTTTAAAAAAATTCTAGTAAAATTTCAAGGTCGTAGGAAGAGGATTGGGGGCGCGTCGGCCCCCCAAAGTTACACAAAATACGTTTTTTCACGCAAATTCTTACTTTGACTGCTTATAACTTTCTCTGTGTTTTTTTTTTAAACATTACTGGCGAAAGATGTTCATTAATATGTCTACAATAACATCTGTCAATAACATTTTTGTCTAATGTTAATATTTAATGAAAAAAACTTAAATATAGGAGAAAAAGTACGCCTCAATGTCGATTTATTATACTTAAATAAAACTACTTATGTATATGATTTCTCTTTTTATTAATATTGTTTAAAGCACTTGAGACAATGTCTTTTTATTACAGTCCGGAAACCGTTGCGGGAATCGATAACAATTTTTAAAACAAATTGTTTTTGGCGTTCATTTTTGGTAAATAGTTTATTATACTCTTCCATCAATTTAACCCCCCTTTCGGCAGTGTCATTTGTAACATTTAATTTTTTCATCAGTTCAGCCGCTTTACAATAAGATTGGTCCTGCTCCCATTTGTCTGGGTTTAATTTAAAAAAATCAGTATTTATTTGAAATCTTTCAAATAATGCTTTTGTTTCGGCAGAGACGAACTGTTCAATTCCGTCATGGAATATTTCAACGATTTCTCTATCATTTATTGTAGCTCGCTTTGTGTTTTGCTCTTGTTCAAAATCATTTTCCAAAGCCGCCACCATTTTTTGTTTTGAAAAAAGGGATACGTTGCTGTCAAAAAATGCAAGACCAACCGCCTCAGGGCTTAAATACCACAAGTGGTTCCTGAACTTTTTAAGAGCAACATAAGATATAGCAGCATCAATTTTTTTGAAGTTTTCAAGTTTTTGTAAAAATAAAAAATCTTGATATGGCGCTTTAATGGCCAAAGGAGCAGAAAACCACGCTTCGACATAGACTTCAGCAATAAAAACACAAATTTGACGAAGCCCATTTAATTCAGTTGCTGAAAGCTGGAACTCGTTACGGAATAAAAATATTTTTAGACAGTAAATCGCTTTTGCCATCCACCTTGCATGGTGAACAGCTCCTGGCGATCGAAACATTAGGCTGTTTGGATGTGTCTTTTCTGGTTTTTGACCCAGGAAGAGCAAAGTGAGTTCCAAGAATTCTTTATAGTCTTCCCTGGGTTGTTTTTCTTCCAAGATATTATTTACTGCACCGATAATGCGAACAGCAGACTCTTTCATGTACGTCTTGACAGTTGGATCGTTGATGCCATACTCGACGGCATGGTAACCATAAAAGTTGTCGTTGTAAATTATTTTCAATTAACGTACAGGTACCATTGAAACGCCCAGTATTGACCGCTGTTGTATCAAACACTAAAGCTTTGATGTGATTTTGCAGACCATATTCATAAATAGCATCGCATACAGCGGATGCCTGTTCTTTTCCAGTACCGGAATCAAGTGCAGGTATTTCAAGAAGCTGTTCAACTTTACCGCTCGATATTATTATAGGCAACCTATCAACTTTATCATTTCCCGTCAGCGCCGGAAAAAGTTTACCATCCCAATGAAGGCAGATAGCGTCGAGCTCATTTAATTTTAATTTATTTTTTAATGCTGAAATTCTTTGTTCACGGATTTGTTCCCTTTCCTGGTGTACAGACGTTCGGTTTAAAATATAATCTTCAACATTATTACCCAGAGCTTCAACGACTGCGCTTATTAGATGAACCGCATGTCTGTCACTGATTTTACAGACATCGAGTGCGGCCGCCAGTTTTGGTGTTAGTATTTTATTTGTTCCCCTACATTTTTTGGCTGGAGGTTGACTACAACGTGGGTCACATTCCATATCTGGAAAACTGTTATCATTCTCTGAAGATTCAGATGACAGCAACTCAGCAGTTTCATCTAATAAAAACGACTTAATTTAAAGAAAATAAAAAATAAACAATAACATACAACGAACCAATTAATGCAATTTCACGATTATTCCGCTCCACTTGTTGTAATAAATTGTTGTTGCGTTCTTCAAGTCGGCACTCTCGGCGAACTTCTTCGTAATCGATACCATACATAAAGCCTGGGTGCCCCGTTTTTCGTTGACTTATCAAGAAATCAATATCTTCTTGATTCGACATTATTTTTAATGCACTTGCATGCGCCACGTCAAAAAGCATATCCAATTTTTCTTTCCACGTGTTTACTTTGCTCTTATGGAAATTAGAAGTCTTCTTTGAATCTTTTTGAAAGCTTTGCCATTCTTTATACAATTTCTCTACATTTGTAATGCAGTGTTGTTTATCCTTGACCGGAATGCGGGCTTTTTCCCAGTACACGAATAGTTCTTTTACAACTAAATCTGAACTTTCCCGTAAATTTTTTTTTACTACACGTAAATTGAAAAACAAAACTTTCAACACTTCTATATTGGAGGGTAGTTTACTTCCCGTTAATGAGTTGGTACAATAACCAATTAAATATATGCGTTCACGTAAATTTCTAGCAGACATTTTCGACTTTTCACATTCAAATATTCACTTCGAATGATTTTTTTGCAAATTTAATGCTATTAAAAAATGTTTGCGGCTGCTGCATATAACTGTAAAATAAGAATCTATTTTCCGAGAAACATTGGTGCTGATTTTTTGTCGGTAGCTTACGCAAGCATTGAGAATAATATTGTTGAGGTTGTAACGGGAATATTCTCGGTCACAATTGTCAATATTATAGATCGCTTCAGCATACAGGCAAAAAAAATTTGAAGCAAACTTTTAAAGACAATTCTTACACTTGAAAACAAAAGTAAACAAAAAAAGTCTGAAGTTCGGACTAGCGAGGTCTTACTGTATATAATTGTTGAAGCTACTCTTACGTAAATCATAAGGAATTTTCTATATGAATCTTTAATTAAATAAATCTGAACAAAATCCAAAATTTGAATCATATAAGTAATTTTATTTAAGTATAATAAATCGGCATTGAGGCGTACTTTTTCTCCTATATTTAAGTTTTTTTCATTAAATATTAACATTAGACAAAAATGTTATTGACAGATGTTATTGTAAACATATTAATGAACATCTTTCGCCAGTAATGTTTAAAAAAAAAAAACACAGAGAAAGTTACAAGCAGCCAAAGTAAGAATTTGCGTGAAAAAACGTATTTTGTGTAACTTTGGGGGGCCGACGCGCCCCCTAATCCTCTTCCTACGACCTTGAAATTTTACTAGAATTTTTTTTAAATAAAACTACACACAAAAAAATACTGAGACCAAAGAAAATATCACTTCCGAAATTAACTGTCACCCTACTCTCCATATTTGGCAATTTTAATGCATTAAAAAATAACAATAACCTTAAGATTTTTTTTTATAACTCTAATTCAGTGGAGTAAATATTACATTCTTTAGCGTTTTATGGTTAATAATACCATCATTTATAAAAACTAAGAGTTAAGACGAATCGCAGATAATACTGCGTTCAAACCTTATTTATAAATATACATATATATATATATATATATATGTATGTGTGTATGCATATACATTAGACTGGCCATACAATTTTTTTTTTGGAAATTTAAATTTAATTTTTTTTTTAAATGTGTATTTTTATATAAAAACAAACTTCAGCAAATTTCAGCCAAATCCAATAATGCCTAGTGGTGCCTAGTTGACCTTGAAGTTTGGTATCAGAAAAAGTTTTTTTTCTTAGCACAGTCAAATTTATTACATTATTATTTACAATTCACATAATCAAATCGATGTAGATTTGCTAAAATTGCTACTTGCTGCAAACGAGCAAATCTAACGGGAAATAACAGCAAGTCAAGATGATGAGAAATATGTAAGTCATAACATGCTGCAACAAAGAAATACAAAGTCATGTAAGCTTTTTCATTCATTACTTAGTGGACATCTAAATGTGAAGTGAATATAAGTGAATTAGAGATTAATTAAAAAACATTATAAATGGCATTAAAAAACCAGCTTAGATCTGGAGATGATAAGGTATTTTTGGTGGGCAACTGTGAAAGTGAAATTTTAGGTGCCAAATTACCGTCAATGAAGCAAGTTATTCAATTTTTTTTTTATAAAATGCGTTTGGAAAATAATTCTTTGAAAAGCAGCGCAAAATGCACGGTTTCTGTTGTTTCTGAATTTTGGAAAAGAGCCAACATTCCGATAATGTCAGAACAAAACTGCACTAAAACCTTGGAGAAACTGTACGGAAAATGGAGACATTTGCAGAAGAATGCCAAATCCAAGTATGAAAAACACCGGAAAAATGAAGAGGAATTCGTAGATCTGATTGAAAATTATATATTTGACATTGCAAGCTCAGATGCACTTGAAACAATAAAGATCCAACAGGATAGAGATTTTCTTCTACTTCAAAGGCAAAGAGGTCGACCAGGAAGTATGTCTGGTGTAGATATCCAAATGGTGCGAAAACAAAAACGAAAAGAACAGCTTTCGGACATCAAAAAAAGGCGTGTTGAAACGTATTGCGAGAAAACCGTTTGTTTGGGTAATTTAGATTTTTATTTTATTATCATTGTTAGTTTATTATTTTCTTGAAATATCAGAGCAATCATCTGCTATGGACATTTCGGCTAGTACGGAGAGTAGCGAAATGAAACATTCTGTGGTCGATCTGAATTTATCATATGACCAAACAGAGGATGAACCAACCGTGGGAAAACAAAGTCAACCATCTCGTGGTAATATCCAGTTTATTGACGATAGAATGCTCGCAAGTATAGACAAGTGTAAAGTTAGTACTAGAGATGCCATGCATTTAATTAGTGCAACTGCATCTGCGTTATTGCGTAAGATTCAAGAAGTCAGTCCCAACTCCACATCAATAACATTGGATGATTTAGTGCTCAATCGAACCACTATTCAGACAATGCGGAGAGATTACCGCCTCAAGCAAGCTCAACAGATTCTGGATAGTTTCAATGTAAATACTAAAATATTAATTTTTGTGAATACTGTTGTGCTTAAAAATGTGAAGTTGTTTGTTTTATAAAAATAATATTTGGTTTAATCTTCCTGATTTAAGATACCTGAAGTATTTGTCCTTCACTGGGATGGCAAACTACTCCCAGAAATAAAAGGCAAAGAAAAATCAGATCGACTAGCTCTGGTTGTGACCAGCGAAAATGTGGAGAAATTGCTTGGAATTCCAAAATTGCAAGACTCTTCTGGTGAAAATATAGCTGATGCAACCTATAACTTTTTGATTAAATGGAAAATGGACAATTTAGTTGAAATAATATCTTTTGATACAACATCAAGTAACACTGGAATTAATAGGTTAGGTTAGGTTAGAGCGGTTGTCATTTTAGACACACTTAGGCTCATGGCCCATTGTGATGCCGCATTTGGGTTGTAACTCCCCACGAAGGAACCACCCCCTAAAACCAATTGGTGCTTCGAAGGAACTTAAGGAGATCTCTTATTTCAATATCTCTAAGCTCTTCCAGGTCGTTGAAGAACTGTCTGCCCAGAGTGGAGAGTCTTCTTCGGGATAGAGCAGGACATTAGCACAGAAGGTGCACGATAGTCTCTTCCTCTTCCTCGTCGTGACAGCTTCTACAGAAGTCGTACAGTCTCAGCCCTAATCGGAAGGCGTGTTTGCCTATAAGACAGTGTCCTGTTATGACCGATATTATCATGCTCAAGTCGTGTTTATTCATGCTTAGTAGTTGCCCTGTGCGTCTTGCGCTAAGAGCCGGCCACAGTTGCTTCGATATTTTGCAGGTTGTTTCCTGCCGCCATCTATCGTTCGATGATTTTGTAAACCTTTCGGCTATACGAAGCTTGCAAGTTTGCAAGGGTATTCCTAGTTCATCTTCTATATCTTCGGTCGAGAGCCCAGTACCGAGTCGGGCTAGCTCGTCGGCCTTACAATTTCCCTCTATACCGCTGTGGCCTGGGACCCATGTCACCCTCAGGCGAAATGACTCAGCCATCTCGTTAAGAGATGCGCGGCATTTCATAGCCACAATGGAGGTCGTTGATTGTTTTGTGAGAGATTTTACTGCCGCCTGGCTGTCATTGAAAATGTAGATATCAATCTCGGGTATCGTATCACACTTTACCAGTTGTGTGGCCTTGTATATCGCCATCAGTTCCGCCTGAAAGACGCTACAGTGGTCCGGAAGACGGAAGCTATAAGAGATCCCCAGATGCCGGGAATATACACCTCCACCAACCTTCCCCTCAAGCTTTGATCCATCTGTGTATACATGGATGGACTCGCTATTTCCAACTGCGTTCAGTTTCCACTCTTCCTTTGAAGGTAGGAGGGTCGTAAACGCCGTAGTGAGGGTAGCGGGCGGAAGAGCACAATCCACCAGACCAGGAAGCTCCGAGAATTCCGCTAGTATCTTGCCGTGACCGTAGGTACAGTTTGACCATTTCTTCAGGGTGTTCAAGCGTATCGCCGTAGCACTTGCTACCTGTTTGGCATGCAGGTCTATCGGAAGTAGATTTAGTACGGTATATAGTGACTTCGATGCCGTTGTTTTCATCGCACCAGTTATGAGAATGGACGCCAGTCTCTGAACTTTATCCATCATTTTAAAGTTTACACATTTCTGGAGGGAATCCCACCATACTACTATGCCGTAACATAGGATCGGCCTAATCACCGCTGTGTATAGCCAGTATTTAATTCTTGGTTGCATTCCCCACTTTTTTCCAATTGTCCTGTTCCAGGAGTAGAGAGCTATTGTCGCTTTACGCACACTGTCTTGGATCTTCGACTTCCAGTTAAGCTTCCTGTCCAAAATCAGTCCCAGATATTTAGTCTGTTCCTTTACTACGAGGGTGTTTCCCCCTAGAGTTATTTGTCCGAGATCTGGTGTCTTGTGCTTCCTAGAAAAGAGCACCAGGTCCGTCTTTGATGCATTTACTCCAAGTCCTCGGCTACTGCACCACAGAGTTAAGCTATTTAACGATCTTTGAAGCAGGTCCGTTGTTGTGGAGAGATGTTTGCCTGAGATTGCTATGACGATGTCATCAGCGTATGCAATTATTTTGCCACCCCCCTCTTCGAGTTTTTGGAGGAGCCCGTTAACGGCTACATTCCAGAGGAGTGGTGAGATTACTCCTCCTTGAGGCGTTCCTCTGACTGGGTACCTCCTAAGGGAAGACCCACCTAGCTCAGCGCTTAATTCTCTTCGAACAAGCATACTTCCAATGAGCAAGGCCAGTGAGTTGTTCACCCCGAGGTTGACCAGTGATGAGGTGATCGCCGCGGGAGAAATGTTATTAAAAGCACCCTCGATGTCTAGAAAGGCAGCTAGGGTGTATTCCTTGTAATGCAATGATCTTTCGATCGTATTGACTAGGGAGTGTAGCGCTGTTTCCACTGATCTTCCTTTGCTGTAGGCATGCTGCGCGGTAGTAAGTCCACTGCCAATATTATCTCTAATATGCTCGTCCAGTAGCCGTTCAAACGATTTGAGTAAGAAGGACGATAAACTAATTGGTCTAAAGTCTTTCGGTCTCGTATGGGTTGTTCTTCCTCCTTTAAGAATGAAGACTACTTTTACCTCTTCCCATCTCCGTGGTATATGGCTATACCGTAACACCGCCTCATAGACGTGTACGAGTATAGGCGCAATTAGCTCCGAAGTGTTCTGTAGGTCGGCAGGAATGATCCCGTCTAGTCCAGGGGATTTAAAGGGCTGAAAACTGCCAAAGGCTCGTTTTATTTTCCCTTCCGTTATAGCGAGCTTGGAGAAATCATTGTTGTTCTCAGATCGAGTACAAGCTATGTTGACTCTGTTATCCAAGCACCCTGGAAAGTGTGTTTGCATTAGTAGTTCTAATGTTTCACCGCTGTTTGTTGTCCAATCTCCGTCATCCTTTATGAGATAGCTTATGTTGCTTGGACTCATCGACAGTACTTTCCTTAGTCTGCTAGCTTCCGAAGTGCTTTCTATCCCCTGACAGAAGTCTCTCCAGGAGGATTGTTCAGCAATTCTTACTGCATACTTAAAGCGTCGTTGACTATCCTTAAATTTATTCCAGGAGTTTGTTAACTTGGCCCGGTTGAATTTTGTTCTGCATTCATTTCGAAGACTTGCAATTTCAGTCGACCACCATGGAGGTTTCGATTTCTTACTCGCTGCCCTTGCGGGACAGGCTTCCTTAACGGCCCGTTGGTAGGCTTTAGTTACATCGTCTACGACTTTGTCCAGTTGATGCTCTGAGTCTATTTGGCAATTTAAGCTATTAATATTGTTGGAAAAGGTTGCTTTAAACTTTTCCCACCTGGTTTTTCTTCGGTTTAGGAACGGCTTTCGCTCTTTTACCGGTATAGATAAATTATAGATCACATACATATGATCCGAGAGTGAAGACTCTTTCGAGACTTTCCAGTCATGCAGAAGTTCTGCCCCCTCCCCATTAACACATGTACTGTCTAGGACTTCCCTCCTATTTGAAGTAACGAGCGTGGGAGTATCTCCTACATTGCTAACCTGTAAGTTATTGCACATAATGAATTCAAAGATTGACTCACCCCGTTCATTTGTGTCTGAGCTACCCCAGATATGATGATGTTCATTTGCATCTGCTCCAATGATTAGCGGGGTGCCGCGCTTGAAAGCTTCCGTTACCGCATCTCTTATTGGCTGGGGTGGAGGTGGTATTTCCGCGTCGTGCGCCATGTATGAGGACGCCAGCCAAACTGTCCTACCTTCAGACTCCACTGCCACGACAACATTGTCCGCATCACTGAACTGTATTAAAAGAAACGCATTAATACACTTTCTTATCAATATGCACGACCTGGGTTTACCTTTGTCAGTAACATAGATTAGTTTGTATTCCTTACTGCTCAGTCCGCACACCCGATCTTTTACGACCCAAGGTTATTGGATGAGCGCGACGTCCTCTACTCTTTCAGTGAGACGGAGGACTAGTGCGGCCGAGGCCGCCTTGCTGTGGTGAAGATTAATTTGTATTATCCCCACCATCAGGGGGCAATTAATAAGGGGGCAGCATATTTATTAGAAAAAAAATTGAACAGAAACTTACTTTTTCTTCCATGTCGTCATCACATTAGTGAGTTGTTTATAAGGGCTGTCTTCGAAAGCAATTTTGGAAAAACTGCTGCACCAGAAGTCCTTATTTTTAATCGCTTCTCCAAGTTTTGGCCAAATGTCAACCCAATTCATTTTCAAAGTGGAATGTCGGACGAAAATGTACAAAAAGTATTCACGGTAGCCGAATTGGAATACCATAAACAATTTTGTCTTGTATCATTGAAATCTGAATACGTTCGGGCAGATTATAAAGAAGTATTGCAACTTTCATTGATTTTTATTGGGGAAGAAGTACCGAGTTTTTCGGGATTCCGTGCACCTGGTGCAACATCGCATGCTAGATTCATGTCGAAAATAATTTACTGTTATAAAATTTTCCTGTTTCGTGAGCAATTTAAATTAACAACTTCGGAATTAAAAAGCTTTCGTAACATTTGTATATTTTTAACACGCATTTACGTTCCTTATTGGTTTGGATGTGTCAAAGCTGTTAACGCTCCAAGACAAGATTTGCAACTTATAAATGATGTAATTGCATATTATGATCCAAATATTTCCAGCATTTTGTTAAAAAAAAATTATTAATCATTTATGGTATTTGAGTGAAGAAGTTGTTGCTCTGTCTTTCTTCGATGAGCAAATCCCTTCCCACATAAAATTAAAAATGATTAATGCCCTTGGCAACATTGAGGAATCATATGAAGAAGATATTCCGAAAAAACTTAAAGCGACAATAGGAGATGTCAGAGAATATGCTGAAAAAAATGTCAGCGATTTCGTATCGGCAAGAACTAGACAATTTTTCACTCGATTGCAAATTGATTGGAGTTTCTTGCAGTCAGATCCGATAACATGGAAAAATAGGCAGGATTTTTGCGATGGAAAAAGGATTTGTGAAAATTTGGCCGTTGGCAACGATGCAGCCGAGAGGGCGGTTAAATTAATAACAGATTTTAATAGAGCGCTCACGTATGACGAGGAGGACAAACAATATCTGTTGCAAGTGGTGGAACATTACCGCAAAATATATCCGACTCACACGAAAAGCTCCCTTGTAAAGCAGGTATTTTAATATACAGCATTCAAATAAATACATTATTCTAATATCTACTATCTATTGTTGAAACTGTTTTTTCTCTAGAATACCATATAATGCACCTATACGAAACTTCAAGCTCAACTAGGCACCACTAGGCATTATTGGATTTGGCTGAAATTTGCTGAAGTTTGTTTTTATATAAAAATACACATTTAAAAAAAAAAAAAAATTTTAATTTCCAAAAAAAAAAAAAATTCTTACACCGTGCGGCCGGTCTAATATACATGTGAGGTGTGTTCAAAAAGTATCGCGAATTTTGAATTTTCGCGGGTTACGTATATTCGAATTTCGAATTTTTTGTGGCGTTATGTTGGTACTCATGTCTCTCACTTATGCCGACAAGCTCGGCCATTTTAAATGTTCATTTAATTGTTGACAGCTGCATTGCTTGCACGTGTTTTGGATCGTCTTCGATTTTTACCTATTCAAAAAAATGGATCAAAAAACCTGCTGACAGTTTTCTTCGATTGCAGGGGCGTGGTGCATCATGAGTCAATAAGGAATATTACCTGCAAGTTATGCGCAATTTGCGCGAAGCAATCCGCCAGAAACGCCCGGATTTGTGGAAGAACAAAAATTGGCTTTTGCACCACGATAACGCCCCTGCTCACACATCGTTGCTTGTGCGCGACTTTTTGGCCAAAAACAACACACTAATGATGCCGCAGCCACCGTATTCCCCAGATCTGGCCCCCTGTGACTTTTTCTTGTTCCCTAAACTGAAGAGGCCCATGAAAGGACGACGTTACGCTTCTCTTGACGAGATAAAGACGGCATCGAAGGAGGAGCTGAACAAGATAAAAAAAAATGATTTTTTGAAGTGCTTCGAAGATTGGAAAAACCGTTGGCACAAGTGTATAATATCTCATGGGGATTACTTTGAAGGGGACAAAATAGATATTCATGAATAAATAAATAATTTTTGAAAAAACACAAAATTCGCGATACTTTTTGAACACACCTCGTATGTACATTATGGCTATTTTTTCGAAATTTAAACTGACTGTGTTACCGCTTGGTAGAAATAAAGTTAAAAAATACTGCGAAATACGAATCACAGAGTTTCTTTGATATCTTTATCCAGAATGTGGTCTTCAGGTTTATTGTCTTCGTCACATGAAATACATTTAATTCTAATACGATGGTGAGCTCCACCATCCTTGATGGAAATGTATACTGGAGAACCAAATTCGTCTTTACCCATCTCTTGTATACAATCCACTTTAACTTTGTTTGGAGTTCTCTCGCGCAGCGATGTTTGTGCTACCTGTATTTGTGTCTCCATTGTACTCCGTTTCCAAATATGTTTACCCTCCGCTAAATAAAAGAAAAATAAGAACAAACATTTTGGTATGTAGTTTAATATGCATACATACATATATGTATACTTATGTGTATATTTGGAGGTTTTATTGAGTTGTACCTCTCAAAGAACTCGCCTAAATAAGGAAACAGCCGTTTAATGGTTTAAAATATTCTGTATATTAAATTATAACGCAGTTTTGATAAGTAAATTATAATATTCGGTAGTTGAGGAGATCTTCTAATAGGAGCGTCTTTATCCGGCAGTATCCAATAACGAAAAGAGAACGTGCACCATTTTTATGATGCCAGGTTGTCTTTTTGTACTTCCGAAATTAACGCAGCGTTGTATTTATTTCAAAGCGAAAATGAGATAGTTGCCAGAAGGTTTGTGTACGTAAAGATGTCGCCGCATTAACGTAAGGCTGTCGCCACATTATTCCCCTCCTAGACGAAACTATCGATATCGTAAAGGGAAGTTTACGTGCCTACCAGAACGCGTAGATTTCGTCGGTATTCGTGACGTTTGCGGTTGCTCGTCTCCGTGAGGAGGATGGCACGTCGTCGGAACTGGTGTAGGTGTATCCGCTGGCCATTCAGATCGAGGAACATTGTTCGTAGTTTCGAAGTCGTCGCTGGCTAAGAACGCAGGTTTTAGCCGATCGATGCTTATGTTGCTGTGTCGTCCTCGTATTAGAAGTTTAAAAAACTTAGGTAACGGGGTAAGGCCCGTCGTAAGGGTGTGTCAGTGAAGGACGAATTGCGTCGTTGCGTACGAAGACATGAGACGCTGAATACAATGCGGGTGACACGAAAACTTTAGGCGTTGTATGGTGTGCGGTTTTTGTAGGACGAAGTTTCTGCATCAGCGACCGGAACTGAGATACCATCTCCTGGGTAACTGACTTGGCGTTTGTTGTCTGGAAAAATTCACCTGGGAGTCGAAGCGTTGAACCGTACACGAGCATAGCAGGACTTGCATGAATGTCGGGCTTGTAAGCTGCACGAAGACCGAGGAGAATTGTAGGCAAATGATGTAGCCATTTGTTTGGGTCGTGGCACAATATGGCGGCTTTAAAACTTCGGTGCCATCTTTCTATTATGCCGTTCGACTGTGGATGGTAAGGAGTTGTCCGGAGATGCACGGCGCCGATTGTGTTCATCAATTCAACGAAAAGAGCGGAGTCGAATTGTCTACCTTGATCTGACGTTATTCGTGCCGGGACCCCAAATCGCGAAATCCAATGTGACAGAAGCGCCTTAGCAACGGATTCGGCAGACATGTCGGGCATCGGCGCTGCCTCTGGCCAGCGAGTAAATCGGTCGATTATTGTTAGGCAATAGCGCTGCCCTTCGCATAGAGGGAATGGGCCAACAATATCGATGTTGATGTGCGCAAAACGTTCTGCCGGCGGCTCGTAGGTCGAAGTAGGAGATGTTGTGTGTCGATAGATTTTTGACCTTTGGCATGGTTCACAGTTTCGCACGAATGCTGCCGTCTCCTTTTTCATGCCGGGCCAAACAAATCTTTGCGTGACAAGGTTGACTGTTGCACGAACTCCTGGATGCGATAAGCAGCGGATCTTTGCTAGCAGTAGACTGCGAAATTCAGGGGGTATATAAGGCCGTATGTTGGAGGTTGAAGTATCGCATACCAGTTGCAACGTGCTATTAGGAATATCAAAATATTTTAGTATAAGTGAATTACTTCGCGTACCTGATTCGCATAGTAGTGATTGTAGATGAGTATCAGCTTGCTGTGCCGCTGCGATCTTAACGTAGTCTACAATTTGCTCGATTACTTGCATGCGTGAAAGCAGGTCGGCCGTGGAATTTTCAACACCGGGTATGTGTCGAACGTCGGTCGTGAACTGAGCGATAAAGTCCAACTGTCGTACTCGGCGAGGTGAAGCTTTTTCTAGCTTCTGACGAAAAGCGTATACTATCGGCCGATGGTCAGTGGCAATATGAAATTTACGACCCTCAATCAGGTACCGGAAGTGACAAACGCCTTGGTATACCGCGGTCAGCTCGCGATCGTACGTACTATATTTACGTTGGGCGCTGGTCAGCTTTTTCGAATAAAAGCCGAGTGGCTGAAGTTCTCCGTCAAGGACTTGGTGCAAGGCGGCTCCAACAGCTGTGTCCGAAGCATCAACATATAACGCTAACTCAGCGTCGGATGCTGGATGCACGAGTAATGTTGCTTTTGCCAATTCGGACTTGCAACGTTCGAAGGCGTTTTCGGCATTGCTATTCCACTCCACAATTGTACGGTCGTTCTTTTTATTGCCCGTAATTAGTTGTTGTAAGTGGGACTGGTACTCAATAGCGTTCGGAAGAAATTTTCGGTAGAAATTTACCATGGCAATGAAGCTTTTCAACTCCTTTGCTACTTTGGGTTTCGGAAAATCGCGAATCGCCGCTATCCTCTCAGGCAGAGGACGAATGCCTTTTGCTTCGAGTAGGTGCCCCAAAAATTTCAACTGGCTCTTGCCAAACTCGCATTTGGAAACGTTTATTGCCAGGTTGTTGTCTCGGAGGCGCTTGAAAACTTCACGCAAATCTTGTTTGTGCTGCTCAATTGTCGGCGAACCGATGCAAATATCATCGATGTAGGGAAACGCATAATCTAGGCCCCGCAAAACTTCGTTTATGAGCCTTTGGAACGTCTGCGCGGCGTTGCAGAGACCAAAGGTCATAAACTTAAACTCAAACATTCCGAACGGCGTCGTAATTGCCGTCTTGGCTATATCGTCCTCGTGTATGGGTACCTGGTGGAAGGCACGTTGCAGGTATATTTTTGAAAACACTGTCTTACCTCGAAGATTGGACGTGAAGTCGGTTAGATACGGCAAGGGATAGCGGTCCGGCAAGGTTTGCGCATTGAGCGCGCGGTAATCCCCGCATGGTCTCCAGGTGCCATCGGTTTTCGTCACCATGTGTAGTGGGCTTGACCAGTTGCTACTGGACGGTCGGCAAATGCCTGCCTTAAGTAAAAAATTGAACTCGTTACGAGCAGCTGTCAGTTTCTCGGGCGCGAGACGTCGTGGTCGTGAAAACACGGGTTGACCAGTTGTTAAAATGCGATGGACAACCGTTGATTTCGTTAGGGAACCATGAGGTGCCAGCTTCGTGATGTCCGGATACTCGCCCATCAAATCGGCGAATGGATCGTTCGTGTCGAATGCTTTGATTTCGATGGCTTTGCACAGCGTTGGCTTTGTTAATGACGATTGAAGTTTTGTGAGGTTGTCGATGAGTCGGTTGCGGCGCAAGTCAATGAGCAAATCGTAAAAGCGTATGAAGTCGGCACCGATGATCGGAGTTGTGACGTCGGGGACAGTAAATGTCCACGAGAAATCGCGACGAAGACCCAAGTCCAGGTGGATGCGTTTCTCCCCGACGACTTTGATGGCGGAACCATTGGCAGCGTACAATTTTGTTGCCGTTGGTCGAATGTCATATAGCTTGGCGGTAACAGGAAGTACGGATACATCGGCACCGGTGTCGACGAGGAATCTTTTACCTGATTGCCGTTCGTACACTTGCAGACGAAGTACTTTACGCTCTGCGACGGGACCCTCGTTACAACCAGCCACGCGTTTTACTAGTCATGATTGTTCGGATGATACCGCTCGAAGCGCATGATTGCTTTGACGGCAAGGACTGCGGCATTTCTTAGCGTTTCGGCCATATTTTTGGTGATACCAACAGTCTTGCGTTGAGGATAATTCTCGTGAAGATGTAAACGCTCGAGAGCTGTCCCGGGCGTTTGAAATATTTCGTGGATTTGACCGACTACGACTATGCGAGCGTGAGCGTATAGTAAACTTATCGAATTTTTTGCCCAGTTCCATTACTAAAGCACGCAGTTCGTGAACTTCGCTAGAGGGTGCTGACTTAACGTAATTGAGCTGGTGCGGTGTGATGGCATCTATGATCGTGTCAGCTATCTTCGTGTACTCTGTGGCTGAACCGGACGAAGCTGCAACTACTGGTTGCGCGAACTCTGGTAAACGCTTAATCCAAAGACTTTTGAGAGCGGCGTCGCCAAGTGTGTTGCCAGCGACGCGCCTCATCTCGAAAAATAGCTCGGATGGCTTCTTGTCGCCAAGAGGAAGCTCGGAAAGTACCCGGTTGAGCCTCCGCTGTTCGCTATCGGCAAAGTGCTCTATTATTTTTTGCTTGACGTATTCGAATCTGTCGCTTTGTGGAAGCGCTGCAATGACATCGCCCAATTGACTTAAAAGATTTGGGTCGAGAGCTGCTAACACAGTTGCAGTTTTCTGCTTATCACCCGTAATGCCCGAAGCGGTGAACCAAAATTCCATAGAGGTAAACCATGCCTCTATGTTAGTGCTTGCCATTGGTGGTATTGGTAGTCTGGCATACACTAATGCAATAGAGTTAGGCGGTGCCATTGTTTCTCCAAGCTTGGGCGAGGAAGTTTGAGAAGCTCCCGGTGGTGGTAGGCCGTTGTCGACCATTTTATGCTGATAACCTTAAAGTGGCTGCTTGCGCACACGTGATTGCCAATCACGTCGGGGTCGGCAGTTTGGAGGTTTTATTGAGTTGTACCTCTCAAAGAACTCGCCTAAATAAGGAAACAGCCGTTTAATGGTTTAAAATATTCTGTATATTAAATTATAACGCAGTTTTGATAAGTAAATTATAATATTCGGTAGTTGAGGAGATCTTCTAATAGGAGCGTCTTTATCCGGCAGTATCCAATAACGAAAAGAGAACGTGCACCATTTTTGTGATGCCAGGTTGTCTTTTTGTACTTCCGAAATTAACGCAGCGTTGTATTTATTTCAAAGCGAAAATGAGATAGTTGCCAGAAGGTTTGTGTACGTAAAGATGTCGCCGCATTAACGTAAGGCTGTCGCCACATATACATATTTTTGATAAATACCGAAATATAGGTTATTCTTCAAATATTGCCTATTTTAACCAGTAAAAGTACTAGTTGCTTAATCATTCCACGGCTTTGATACCTTTCAGACAAAACTAGCATGTGTTGGTTCTTAAATAGTAAAGACTAGAAGAGAAAACTACTACTACCGCGGAAATCTTCGCCAATTTTTTTTATTTATTATTCGTCAAAAAATATTAAAGGCGTTCCAAGCCATCCACAAGTTTGCAAAACACAAGTATCACTACTTTATGCATAGGGGTTTTGGAAAACGCCCTAAATATGGTCTTCCCGGTTCATAAATTAGAGAGGCCTTCTTGATCCATTCTAGAAGGCTTACGCAAGAAGAGCGGAAAATATGTTTGCCTCCATCCGTTGCAGAAGAGCTTTTCTATTTTTAATTTACCAATATGCTATTTTGCGTGAACTAGCTCATGATCTATGTATGTATGTATGTATGTATATAAGCGATTGACGTACAAAATAATAAAAATAAAAATTAATAATAATAATCCGGTTTTATCCCTTCATACCCGCCAAACCGACGCGAGGGGCACATACCTATGACGCACGGATAAATACAATTTTTTAATTTTTTTTTTTCATATAATCTGCGCCGAGTCATGAAAGGCAGTAGTTTGTTTGTTTAGTATCGAGATCTAAAACTGTTCAGCTACAGAACAGATGCTCATCAGCTGATCGAATAGTAATATGCATATATGTATGTTTGTATCAGTTATTGACAGCATTGAGTATAGTTTTCTTTACGTAAAAAAGTGAGTCTGAAATATCAAAAGAACCGGAGTGAGTGTTAAAATTCTGAAACAAACTACGGAGTGGCTTATTTAACTCAAAATTACTTTTACATGGCTTCAGAAAGAGAGGCCGGGAATGTCTTGAAATTCTGGAGGGAACGTTTAGTTTTATTTCGCCAAGAAGATATAGGCTATAGATCAAGCCTGTGAGTAACTTTACCAAAAATACAATGCCTAGCATTTCTCTGAGACTAGCAAGTGTAGGAAGATTAATGAGTTTTAAACGACTTATATGTATATGGCGGTAGGTTGTACTGAGAATCTCAACGAAAATTTCTTAAAGCAAAAAGCAGAAATTGTTTTTGAATTGACACTATTCGGTCGGAATGAACTTGATAGCGCGGGTTCCAAACAACAGATCCATATTCCAGTATTGGCCTCATTAACGTTATGAAAATAGCCTTGGTAATGTAAGAGTCATTGAATTCTTTTGACCATCGTTTTACAAATGCAAAAACACCTTTGGCTTTGTTAACTGTGACCTTTATGTGAAGATTAAAATTTAATTTCGGATCTATTGTAATTCCAAGATCAACAAAGTTAAACACTTGTTTGAGATTATGTTTACATATGTCTTAAGAAGCTGGTGAACTGCCCTGCGAGAAAAGCACATTAATTTAAATTTTTTAAGGTTTAGTAGCGTGTTATTTACTTCACACCAGTTACCCATGCTAAGTTTTACATCATCAGCATACAATAAAATTTGAGAATAATTCATTACAGAAGGTAGGTCATTTATAAAAAGTAAAAACAGAATCGGACCAAGGTGACCTCCTTGAGGGACCCCTGAAGATACATGAATAATGTTTGAGGAACTATTTTTAAAAAGAACTCGTTGTGTTCTGTCAATACTTACCTCATTGATATCCAATGAAGGAGAATAGGTTGAAAACTAAGGAGATCGAGTTTATGGATCAGTAAAGTAAGTCACTCTGTCGAATGCTTTACTAAAATCGGTGTATATAACATCAGTGTGTGTTTGAAATTCTCTGAATCCATTTGAAACATGAGTTGTGAACTCAGGCAAGTTTGTAACGGTAGATAAACCTTTAGAGAACCAGTGTTGTGTGCTAGAAATTGCAGACGATATGGAATACGTTAAATGGTCAACAACAATAGCTTCAAATAGTTTAGGAATAGCAGAAAGCTTAGATATACCGCAATAATTTTCTATAAAGAACCTACTCCCGGTCTTATGAAGGGGTATAATGAATGATTATTTTCAAAGCTGTAGGGAAAACCCCAAGCTTAAGAGAAATATTAAATAAATTAGTTAAGGGCTCATAAATATGTTTCGCACAGTTTTGAGGAACAAAGATTATTTTAAGTTACTCAAATAATAAAATACTTACCCGGAAGATATTTGCGGAATAATAGCAGAGGTAAAGGGACATAGTTTATATGGATAAAATTTGCTCAGAGGCGAGTTAATGGACTAAGAATAAGGCAAACATGTTATAAATTGATTGGGAGTCACAAGACACGGTATTGATATTTCATAGCAGATGGAAAACTAGTCACTACGCGTTATGAGTTAACGAAATCATAAAATGATTCAGGGTTTTTTATTACATTCCTTTTAACTTTGCACAAATAAGATCTGTAGCATTTTTTATTTAATTCAAAATAAGCGTGTCGGAGAACTGAGTATTTAACATAGTTAGTGTGCAAACCAGTTTTTTTGTACAATTTAACAGATCGCGACTTTTTATTTTTGAAATTTCTTAGGTCTTTTGTAAACCAAGGTTGTGATTGCTCCTTTTGTACGCAAACCCATTTGGTTAAAAGCTTTTGAAATAAGCTATATATAGTAAATAACCTATAACCTCTGTTACGGAAAACGGTCGACGTAAATGCATACATATTGCAAACGGTCGACATAAGCACATACATACAGATACTAATGCAAACGGTCAGTATAAATGCATACATATTGACATGCATGCAAACATACATATTCTTATACATTACTTTCCCACACTTTTGAGACCGACGTTGATTATTCAACGCTTAAGGCCAATGTCGATCACATAACATAAACCATAACTAAGAATATCAAGGCACTTGATACGCACTAAGCGCTAACATTCAAGTGTGCAACTGTCTCGGTTATTTAAAACCCAGACTGAATTAAATGCATTTCTTTACACCAAAATAATATGCCAATGACATTTGAGACCTGTGGGTTCGTACCGTTTTCCATCAACGCCTCAAGCACAGCGATCGCATGATTAGACATTTTCCCACCAAATGCGATCGCTGGGCTGACTTAGTTTAGCTATAAATACATTAAGAAAAATATGATTAAGACAGTTTGTAACGTCAAGTGAGAACGCCTAGACCAGGTATTTTACTGGTCTCGTGGCATTGAATAAAACATAAAATCTCTTTACATCGTTTGTTGAAACTTATTTAAAATTACTCTACATGGCGATCCTGCCAGGAGCATTAAAATAAAAGAAGGCTAAAAATAGCAAGTAAAATTGCTGAGAAAGCCACATATAAAATAAATTAAAGGACTATAAATAGCAAATATATTGCTGAAATGTCTTTAAATAAATAAAAAAAAAAAAAAAAAAAAAAAAAAAAAAATTTTTTTTAAAAAGTAATTTTTAAACGTTCCCGAGCAACCAACCTCAAAAGATTTGGATGAAATTACGAAGCGAACACCTGACTTTGGCAATCACCATCAGATCCAGTGAAAGTTCCAAAAAAACTCGAAAAAAAAAATTTTTACAAAGGAATACAAGGCAAACAAAAGGGTATATAACTTGCGGCACCACGAATTAATGGACGAATTCGAGAAGATACTAGAATACTGGAGTCACTACTACAAATCCTTCGATAAGCAAACGCAGGAAACAACATCCCAACAACAATCAAACACACCTATAAATATTGGCCCTCTACCAATAACAATCGAGGAATACCAGCGGCGTAACAGCTACAAAAAGGCACAAGGGGCAGTAAAAATCCCAGTTCCGATTAAATTTAAAAGGAAGCGAGGCGGAAAAAAGTACGCCCAACGAAGGAAAATTGCTGAACTATACAAGCAAATAAATATGGAGACATCGACAGAAGCAAAAATTCAGCTGAAGCAGGAGATAAGCAGTATAAGGAATCTATAGATGTAACAGTAGTTAATATTTATAAAAATAAAAAATAAAATATATATATATATAAAAAACATTTTAACATAATATTTTGGCAACCTAACGGCTGCCTATTGAAGGGCAACAATTGTTGCCGTTTTAGAAATTTAAGTATGGGCGGACAAAATACAAAAATAGCCGACCCAAAAGCTAATGTGGTAAATTCCATAGAAGTTGCCGATCATACAGTTGATTTAGATTCAATTAGGATTATGCTATTACTAATTACCATATGTAGTTGCATAGGATTATTTCTAAGACTTTATTCTACCCATAATAAAATATTAAAAAAAAAATATAAGAGTCGCTCCGACGGCCTTGATAAAGTTTAAGAGTTAAAATTTTGCCATGAAATGGGAAGCTATCAGTACAGATTTAACAAAACATAAAATAAATTTTTTAAAATCTTTCAAATGTCTGTCAGAATAGAGCTATAAAAAAGGAAACAGTGGTTAGACATATAAATATTTTACAAGACAATTTAAACTACATTAGAGCCATATCAAATGTTTACCAAACAAAATTTACTAGAGAACACAAAGCAATAGTAGGAAAATTGCTTAAAGAACTCAGGGAAAAATTTATTAAAGTTCTATGCAAATTCGAAATTGAACAAGATATTCCTGAAACAACAATCAATCAGATTGATGTAAATTTAGATAGGCTAAACATTTCTGACCACGACAGTACTTTAGATATACCAGAATCCAACATGCCACAATCATTAAACGATTTCCTTTGCAATACTGCAAAACTAATACCACCATTCGATGGAAAACCTGAAAATCTACAAAGTTTTCTTGACGCACTTCAGTTAGTTGATCTAGTCAAAGGAGATCATGAAGAAGCAGCAGTAACCTTAATTAAATCAAGATTAAAAGGTACAGCAAGAAATCTAATCAGTAATGAGAGTACAGTAGCTGCAATTATAGCAAAATTAAAATCAGCAGTCAAAGGTGAATCAGTCGAAGTATTGACTGCAAAAATTATGAATACCAAACAGTTTAGCAAAACAGCAACAACATTTTGTAACGAGATAGAAGATCTCACTAAATCACTGCAAAACGCGTACATTAATGACGGACTTAATCCAGATTTAGCTAGTTCTTATTCGACAAAAACAGCTATAAAAGCTCTGGTAAAGAATTCCTCAAATGAAAAAGTTAAACTTATAATGGAAGCAGGTACATTCACTAATATGAATGATGCTGTAGCAAAATTCGTGAACAGCTGCACAGAAGCTACTGATAGTAGATCAGTAATGCAGCTGAATAGAAGAAACAATTTCAAAAGATTTCCATCTTTTTCTGGTAACAGAAATCAAAACAGCTATAGAGGAAGAAATAGATATTACAATAACAATAATTCAAGACCAAACTTTAGAACCAACCAAAATAGAAATTATACCAACAATCAAAATAGGAACCAAACTAATCGTAACAGCAATAACAACCGTAACTTAAGAGCAGTTGAAGCCCATCCGGAAAACGGATCAGCTCCCCAGAATGCCCAACTGGGGAATGCTCGCAACAATTAACATCGAAAATTCTTAACATTAACCTAAATTTCAGTAATTACCTTATTATTGAATCTTCATTTAATGAAATACCAAACACTTTTTTGCTTGACACGGGATCAGAAATTTCGATCATTAAAAATACATCAATTACCAATACTAACACTTTTAACAAAAACGCAATATATAAATTAACTGGCATAGGTAAAGGTACAACAAACACTTTAGGTAGTATAAATGCAGATATTTATTTTGACAATATAATAGTGAATCACAATTTTCAAGTAGTAGACGAAAACTTTCCAATCCCATGCGATGGAATAATAGGTATTGATTTTATTAAGCAAAATAATTGCACTTTAGAATACCGAAATAATGGCCAAAGTTTTATTATGATTAGATCTCATTATAACAATCAAAAACAAAAAGTAGAAATATTAGATTCACCAAAAGATAACACAATATCATTACCAGCTAGAGCAGAAGTAATAAGAAGAATTTCAATCAATTCAAATGAAGATGAAGTTCTTATTCCAAACCAAGAACTATCATCTGGAGTATATATAGGAAATACAATAGTAACAATAAAAAACGTCTTTGTACGTATAATTAACACAACAGAAGAAAATTTATTACTGGAAAATTTCACAATTAGAACAGAAAACCTTAATGGCTACAACGTAGTTAAAATAAGCGAAATACAAAATGACACTAGTGAAAGAAAAAACATAATTTTAAATAAAATTTCTCAAAATTGTCCATTACAACACAAAAAGAAATTGCTTAGCCTTTGTTCAAATTTTACAGACGTTTTCGCTTTAGAAACAGACCCATGTACGTGCAACAACTTTTACAAACAGAAACTCCACTTAAACGACAAAACACCAGTATATATAAAAAATTACAGAACTCCACACAATCATAAAGAGGAAATAAATAAACACATAGAAAAATTAATCAATGACGATATCATTGAACCTTCTGTTTCAGAATATAATAGTCCAATCTTATTAGTTCCCAAAAAGTCAAATACATCAGAGAAAAAATGGAGACTTGTAATAGATTATAGACAAGTCAATAAGCGCTTAGCATCAGATAAATACCCATTACCGAGAATAGATGATATTTTAGACCAACTAGGACGTGCAAAATATTTTTCATGTTTAGACTTATTATCAGGATTTCACCAAATAGAACTAGAAGAAAAATCACGAAATATTACATCATTCTCGTCCGACCAAGGTTCATTCCGATTTAAAAGATTACCTTTTGGTTTAAAAATAGCACCCAACTCATTCCAAAGAATGATGAACATCGCATTCTCAGGTCTAGGCCCAAACAAAACATTCGTATACATGGATGACCTCATAGTCATCGGATGTTCGGAAACGCATATGCTAAACAATTTAAAATCAGTCTTTGAAATTTGTAGAAAAACCAACTTAAAATTACAACCAGATAAATGTCAATTTTTCAATTCAGAAGTAACATTTTTAGGACATAGGTGTACTGATCAAGGAATTTTACCAGATAACTCAAAATATGACAAAATCTTATATTATCCAAAACCAACAAACGCTGATGAATCTAAACGATTCATAGCCTTTGTAAATTACTACAGACGATTTATACCTAATTTCGCTCATCATGCAATACATATCACTAGACTAATAAGAAAAAAAGCACAATTCATATGGACACCAGAATGTGAAAAAGCATTTCACTATTTAAAGAATTCCCTATTATCTCCACAAATACTAAAATATCCTAATTTCGATCAACCCTTTTGCATAACTACGGACGCAAGTAAAATTGCATGCGGCGCCGTACTTAGCCAAGATCATAATGGTATACAGTTACCAATAGCTTTCGCATCTAGAACTTTTACAAAAGGAGAAAGTAATAAATCAGTAATAGAACAAGAACTTACAGCAATACATTGGTCAATCAACTTCTTTAAACCATACATTTATGGACGAAAGTTCTTAATACAAAGTGATCACAAACCTCTTACATACCTATTTGCCATGAAAAATCCTTCATCTAAATTAACACGTATGAGATTAGATCTTGAAGAATTCGACTTCGAAGTTGAATATATTAAAGGAAAAGACAATTGCGGAGCTGACGCTTTATCTCGAATTGATTTCGGGCAAATTAAAAGACTTAAAGAAGAAAACACTGCAATTATACAAGTTATTACTCGATCTAAATCGAAAAATACAATAACACCAACTAAAAAAGCAACTAATATAAAAAATATGACATTAAAAGTGTACGAAACAATTACGACACACGAAGTGAAAAAGTTACCAAGCCTAAAACTTAGTATAAGGTGCACCTCAAATGAATATAATGAGAAGAATGAAAAATTAAATGAATCCTCTAATTTAATTTTATTCCATTGAAAAAGAAAGATAGTTGAATTCAACGCTAAAGATTTTATTGCTTATGGGAAGATTGAACTAGCTCAATTGTTTCTCAAACTTGAAAAAGTAGTTGGCAATAAAAACTTCAGCAATATAAAAATCGCGATTAATGATAAATTATTTGAGTATGTCGACATTGAGGACTTTAAAAGAATAGGTAATAAAACTCTAGAGAAGGTAACAATAGCGATAACGCCAAAAATAACAACAATCACTTCACCAGCTAAAAAACTGGAAATTTTGACTAAATATCATGATGACCCTGTATTTGGAGGCCACCCAGGTGTCACAAGATTATTATCCAAGCTAAGACGAAAATACTATTGGAAAAATATGATTTCAGACGTGAAATTATATATAAAAAATTGCGAAAAATGTAAACAAAATAAATCTGGTATAAACCATGTAGAACCATTAATTACTACACAAACGCCAGCGAAATCCTTTGAAATTGTACAAATCGACACAGTAGGTCCATTACCTAAGTCATTTAATGGAAATGAATATGCACTAACGATAATTTGCGATTTGACAAAATACTTAATAACTGTAGCTATTCCAAACAAATCAGCTAATCAAGTAGCCAAAGCTATAGTTGAAAACTGTATTTTAATTTATGGCCCCATAAAAACAATTATAACAGATATGGGTACAGAATATAAAAACCAAATTTTCAATGAAATATGCAAACTGCTAAAAATTGAAAATAAAACGTCAACACCATATCACCATCAAACAGTAGGATCAATAGAACGTAGTCATAGAACTTTTAATGAATACATTAGATCATATATAGCAACAAACAAATTAGATTGGGATCACTGGTTAAAATACTTCACGTATTGTTATAATACGACACCATCAACAACCCATGGTTACACCCCATTCGAACTTCTATATGGAAAAATCCCAGAATCTTACGACTTTATGTTAAAAAATACAATAGACCCAGTTTATAATATAGATGATTATCACACAGAACTGAAATTCAAATTACAAACAGCTCAAAAACGAGCAGCAGAATTAATAGAAAAATCAAAAAGAATTGCGAAACAGAATTATGACAAGAAATCAAATCCTCAAACAATTCTAATAAATGATATGGTCTACCTAAAAAATGAAGCTAGCCATAAACTTGATAGCATATACGAAGGCCCATACAAAGTAATCGAAACAGATTATTTAGGAAATTGTAAAATAAAGAAAAATTCAAAAGAAATGATTGTACACAAAAATCGATTAAAATTAGCTTAACTAAATTTAGTATAATTTAATCTTTTTATAAGAAACCATTCAATCTTTAATATTATAACTATGAAATATGTCAAAACAAAAAAAATGTATTATTAATTCCATAACTTCATAATAACATAATTAACTAGATTTATCCGGTACCGATAAAATCATAAGAAATAAATATATCAGATAGATTTTAAATACATATAACTATAAGAAAATTACTTCATACATATATATACAAAAAAAAAAAAAAAAAAAAAAAAAAATTTTTACTAATTATACTTGAAGATTTTTTTTTTTTTTTCCCAAAAAGGGAGGTGTTACGGAAAACGGTCGACGTAAATGCATACATATTGCAAACGGTCGACATAAGCACATACATACAGATACTAATGCAAACGGTCAGTATAAATGCATACATATTGACATGCATGCAAACATACATATTCTTATACATTACTTTCCCACACTTTTGAGACCGACGTTGATTATTCAACGCTTAAGGCCAATGTCGATCACATAACATAAACCATAACTAAGAATATCAAGGCACTTGATACGCACTAAGCGCTAACATTCAAGTGTGCAACTGTCTCGGTTATTTAAAACCCAGACTGAATTAAATGCATTTCTTTACACCAAAATAATATGCCAATGACATTTGAGACCTGTGGGTTCGTACCGTTTTCCATCAACGCCTCAAGCACAGCGATCGCATGATTAGACATTTTCCCACCAAATGCGATCGCTGGGCTGACTTAGTTTAGCTATAAATACATTAAGAAAAATATGATTAAGACAGTTTGTAACGTCAAGTGAGAACGCCTAGACCAGGTATTTTACTGGTCTCGTGGCATTGAATAAAACATAAAATCTCTTTACATCGTTTGTTGAAACTTATTTAAAATTACTCTACACCTCGTAATTTACCTCAATCGCAGAATGATAAAAGTGCTCTGGAATAACCAAGGGTTCGCACGTCTTCATAGACGATTTAGATATATCATCAACAAAAACGAAATCCAGAATGGTTCCAAAATTGTTTAAATTAATTCCCCCTAATCCGGGATTGCCCGCGTCTATCGGACTGGTTTGCAGTCGGGGGTAACTCACTGTGGTCTAGCGGACACCTCATCGATACCTGCCTGCCTCGATGAGTAAGTGTAGGCTTATCGTGTTACTGGGGGCTATGCCACGACGGACCCCACACTCGTGGGAACATATGGAAAAAAATTTAATCAAAACAAAAAAAAAAACTTAACAAACTAGCGGGCTTTCATACCGCATCGCAACTGGTAAACCAGGCCGAGCTTAATAACGGATATACTGGCTACCAGGATAAGTCACAAAGGTACTAAGGGTAAACAACTTAGACCTGCGACACGGACAGAAGGTCTGCACCGAAAGGGAAATCGCGGGGCTAGGGGCTCTGCGGGTACCTCGGTATCCAAGGGGATAATACCCACGTCCTCGAAAAGTACCGAAGGGGAGGCCACGGGGACTGGACACTGAAGGCGGTAGAGAGGAAAAACACTCCGGAAGTTATGAAACGCGTTGCGGCGGAGATTAGCCCTCCGGAAAGCAACCTGCCGAAAAAACCGAAGTTTGAGGGTGGCATACGAGTGACACCGAAACCCAGGGCAGTGACAAGGAAGCCTGGTGTTAGCTACGCTAGCGCCACCAAGGGCTACAGACTGGCTGTTCTGGCGAAAGACTTCCCAGAGGTTGCACTCACTCGAGAGGAGCTGGGGACAATAGAGGATGCCATCGTCGAAGAGATGGGGAAGGGCTGGAGAACCAAACTCCAATTTGTCGGTATCCACTTTCGGCCAGGTCTCATACTGGTGGATTGTTCTGATGCGGACACAGCTGAATGGCTTCGGCTGACCGCTCCTCAACTGCCTGGTTGGAAAGGGCCACAGTTATCTACGTGCGATGGGAACAATATAACAAGCGTACACATGGAACGGCGTACCTCCCGAAGGTGGCGGGGGCGGAAATGAAGAAACCGTTCGATCTCCTAGTTGCCCAAAATGCCACACCAACCTGTGGAAGATATTCAGGAGCAAGGATGAAAAGGCAGGAAAACTGCTGACAATCGGGATCGTCGCCCGATCGCTGGATGCTATCAAAAAGAACAACTGTGTCTTAAGGTAGAGGTTTGGTAGCATTCCAGTGCACGTGCACAAATCGCGTGCGTGGTGATGACACAAATATACCGGAGGAGGTGATCGAGAAGGTCACAATCGAAGTCGTAAGAAGCGAGGTGGTCGAGGAAGTCAATCTTCTACCTCACGAAAGTGAGGGTTTTGACGACTTCGACCTCACTATCCTAAACAATGCGACGGATGAAGACTCCGAGAAGGCCGTTCTGTCAGAGACTGACACTCTGAAGACGAACGAGGAGGAACGGCTGTAAGATGTTGTATACCAGCACTAGTGAAGCGCAGATTAATCTGCACCACGCGAGAGCTGCTTCAGCAGTAATCGCCAGAACTGCGCTCAGGAATAGTGCTGGTACAAGAACCCTGGTACAAGAACCCCCTCCAGGGATGTTGATGATGATTGATGATGTGGAATAGCCATCTCAGTAGTCTCAGAAACAATGTTCGTAAACTTTTCAACCGGGAAAAACGAACCGGAAGTAGGACGGAATATAGGCAATTCCTAACTCTTTACAACAAAGAGATCAGAGCTGCGAAGCGCGCGAGCTTTAGAAGCTTCTGTGAAAACATAGAACAGACAATAGAGGCCTTAAGACTCTGTAAAGCAATGTCTAAAAGCGCCACTATCTCATCGGCAAGCCTTAAGAAGAGCGATGAAAGTTCTACTGAGAATGAAGAAGAGAAGGTCAAACTCCTTCTGAATACTCACTTCCCAGGATCTATCCATTTATCAGAGGAGATAACGAGTGAGGATATAGGTAGAATAAGCAAGAGTAACTGGGAAAATGCGGGAAGGATCTGTACAGAGCAAGATAGAGATGGGCGATAAATTCTTTTAAACCATTCAAATCACCCGGACCTGACGGAATCTTCCCAGCCATGATACAGAAGGGACTAGACCCTATCATTGGACCACTGTTAAAAATAGTCAGAAGGAGCTTGGCTCTGGGGTACATACCCAAGACCTGGAGAAGAGCGAAAGTGGTGTTTATACCAAAGGTTGGAAAGAAGGACCCACTTCATCCAAATTCTTTAAGCCGATATGCCTCACATCATTCTTATTGAAATCATTTAAAAAGTAGTGGACAACTACGTAAGAACCACAACTCTTGCGAGTTACCCACTTCACGCCTGTCAACATGCTTATAGACCGGGCCGCTCTACGGACACCGCCATCTATCAACTGACAGGAGAACTCCAAGATAGCCTAGATAACAAGAAAACAGCTGTAGCTGCTTTCCTGGATATTGAAGGGGCTGCGGTCATAAACAGGCCCTTAAGCAACAGGGGAGTCAACGATACCTTAGTGTCATGGATCAGCATATTGCTCAATACCAGGAGAATAGAAATCAATACAATCCCTGGGAGCAAGATAATAGCCAACACAACAAGAGGTAGCTCACAAGGCGGAATATTATCCCCGCTTATGTAGAACCTTGTAGTAGATGAACTCCTTCAGAACCTAACGGAGACTGGCCTCACCTGCCAGGGTTATGCGGATGACATAGTACTGTTATGTAGAGGAAAATTTCTAGACACTCTGTGTGACAGAATCCAAATAGTCCTTAGTGTTCCAAGAAGGTGGTGCACTACAGCTGGACTGGGAATCAATCCAGCCAAAACCACTGTGGTACCATTCACAAGGAACTATAAACGTGACTGAATAAACATAGAATACCAGAAGCAGGTCAAATATCTAGGGGTAATACTAGATCAACAACTGCTGTGGAAATCCAACTTGGAAGAAGTGGGAAGAAAGCCGCAAGAATCGTTATGGCATGTAAATCCATGGCTGGGAAAAGTTGGGGCTGCTCCCAAAAATACTCAGATGGATGTATACGGCCATTGTACCACCTACAAATATTTATGGAGCTGTTGTCTGGGCAAATAAAACACACCAGCAAGGTACACACTAAGTAAACTGCAAAGGCTGGCTTCCGTCAGCATAACAGGGGCTATGAGAACCTGTCAAGCGTCAGCGCTGGAAGTATTACTAGACCTACCACCTCTTCACCGCCATATTCAAATACAAGCGAAGAGGGCCATCCAAAGGATGACCGGCACCAAAATCGGGACTAAAGGGTTGTTGAGTAGGAGGAAGTTTAACACTCTAACTCAACGATATCCCGAAATAGCTATACCGAGAAATACCATGAAACTTGAGTTAAGCTTCACAAAAAGATTCAAAACTGAATTAAGCAACAAAAGAGGTTGGGTGGGTTTCTCAGAAACCTACAAAATAAACCAACAAATGATTACCTGGTACACGGACGGCTCGCTTACCGAACACGGTACCGGAGTCGGTGTGTATGGACCGAGGACAAATTAATCGGAAGGAAACAGAAATTTATATATATGCGGTGTTTAACCTCCAGCGTAACTACCGTGGACGGAATATTGCTATTCTATCGGACAGCCAAGCAGCCAGCAAGGCCCTCAAATCTTACCAGGTAACCTCAAAACTGGTGATGGAGTGTCTTGATAAGCACAACACACTTGGCCTAACGAACCGAGTCTGGGTTCTTTGGGTGCCAGGTCACGCTGGAATCTTTGGAAATGAGATCGCAGACATGGTCGCAAAAAAGGGGGCATCAACCTCGTATATAGGTCCCGAACCTTTTTCAGGGTTAGGGAAAGGGCATTATCAGCCTCTACGAGGAAATAGGAGGAAGCCCTCAGTAAATCACACTGGGACAATCTACCAGGTCTCGAACACTACAAATCCCTTTTGGATAGCTACAACCAAACAAAATTTAGGGAATGCATGGGCTTGTCAAAGAACAAATTGAGAATGATCACAGGAATTCTTAGAGGACACTGTAGGCTGAATTATCACCTAAATAAACTGGGAATTTATTCGCAGGAACGTTGCAGATTCTACAGGGAAGAGAAAGAAACTTCTTAACACGTCCTAGAGAAGTGCCCCGCATTTTTGCACAAACGTCAAAAATGTCTAGGCGAATATCTGGTTACGGACGATGGGATAACTTCCAGAGACTTAGGTTCAATACTAAGATTTATCTCGGAGGTTGGACTAAGGGAAATTTTTTAATCCAAGTAGGGGCACAATAGACCTTAAGGTCGCAGTGTTATATCCCCAACAACAATAATAATAATACTGTGAGTTATTTTCCAACTACTGAAATTTCTATTACAAATACACTTTGGGGTTATTAAAAAACAGAAAAATATAAGTGGATATGCATAAATGGAAAAATTAAGCGTTAGGCATTTTTTTATACAACATTTATGCATTTCTAATGAATTAGTGCGAACATTTATGATATGCAGAAGATAGCGTGTACATTTATGATATTATATACTGAAAATAAGTAATTTTTTCCTATATTGGGAATTTTTATGTATAAATTAGTATAAGAAATTTTAATTTTGAAATGGGTGTTAATATATTTTAGTACATTTTAGAGTTAGTTAGCGTCAAGAAATAAAATAAATTATATTCATGGTTACATATAAGTACATATGCACATAGATATGTATGTACGATTATGTGTAATGACTTAAGAAACAAACTAAATATTTTTTTATAGAAATTAAACATATGTAAATTGTGAGTAAATAACAAATATTCACGTTATGTATATTTCCATATGTAGGCTGATCTGATCGAATGTTGTAGGTACAATTAAAACAATTTACTTAACCTTAAATTGTTTTACTTGTACCTACCACATTTGGTCAGACCAGCCTACATATGGAAATATACATAACATAACTGATCGGAAAAACAAATGAAATATTCACATTTTTGCAAAAATAAAAATCACGGACTGCAGAGTAAATTATATTATTATACTTTAAAGAATTCAATTTAACTACCAATAATGAATTTATTGTTTCCCTATTTAATGTGTACCGTCTCTTACTTAAAATAAAGTTAAGTGCAGAAAAGAGTATTTCTACAGACACCTGAGCCGCTGGTACGGCAAATACAACTAGCGCTATTTACAATAAATGTGGAGTTTTATATTTCAAGTTTTAAAAAAAATCGTATATGTTGTTATTTAAAGGTAAACGAAATTTTCAAAATCTGTGTATATTTTTCCAAGTTGTTCGGAGAGCGTCTCCTCTAAGATCTGACAATAATAACAAGCACTCAAGAAAAAATATTATACCAGTAACATAATCAGCCCTATTCTGCATTTCGACTCGAATCGAAATTTTCTCAGTTTGGCAACTTTGGTATTCTGCGTTTCGATGAGTTTCGACCAATCTTCGAAATTTACAATTTTATGTATTCTACATTGCGATCGTAGTTACGTTTTTGTAAGTTGAAATTTTGTTGGCGGAGGACGGTTCGATTTTTATTTTCGTGTACTTTTAAAATATAATTTTCCCAAAAATGTGAGTAAAATTTGTTGTTGATAGTTGTAAAAGTCTGGGTACCTCCTAAGGGAAGACCCACCTAGCTCAGCGCTTAATTCTCTTCGAACAAGCATACTTCCAATGAGCAAGGCCAGTGAGTTGTTCATCCCGAGGTTGACCAGTGATGAGGTGATCGCCGCGGGAGAAATGTTATTAAAAGCACCCTCGATGTCTAGAAAGGCAGCTAGGGTGTATTCCTTGTAATGCAATGATCTTTCGATCGTATTGACTAGGGAGTGTAGCGCTGTTTCCACTGATCTTCCTTTGCTGTAGGCATGCTGCGCGGTAGTAAGTCCACTGCCAATATTATCTCTAATATGCTCGTCCAGTAGCCGTTCAAACGATTTGAGTAAGAAGGACGATAAACTAATTGGTCTAAAGTCTTTCGGTCTCGTATGGGTTGTTCTTCCTTCTTTAGGAATGAAGACTACTTTTACCTCTTCCCATCTCCGTGGTATACGGCTATACCGTAACACCGCCTCATAGACGTGTACGAGTATAGGCGCAATTAGCTCCGAAGTGTTCTGTAGGTCGGCAGGAATGATCCCGTCTAGTCCAGGGGATTTAAAGGGCTGAAAACTGCCAAAGGCTCGTTTTATTTTCCCTTCCGTTATAGCGAGCTTGGAGAAATCATTGTTGTTCTCAGATCGAGTACAAGCTATGTTGACTCTGTTATCCAAGCACCCTGGAAAGTGTGTTTGCATTAGTAGTTCTAATGTTTCACCGCTGTTTGTTGTCCAATCTCCGTCATCCTTTATGAGATAGCTTATGTTGCTTGGACTCATCGACAGTACTTTCCTTAGTCTGCTAGCTTCCGAAGTGCTTTCTATCCCCTGACAGAAGTCTCTCCAGGAGGATTGTTCAGCACTTCTTACTGCATACTTAAAGCGTCGTTGACTATCCTTAAATTTATTCCAGGAGTTTGTTAACTTGGCCCGGTTGAATTTTGTTCTGCATTCTTTTCGAAGACTTGCAATTTCAGTCGACCACCATGGAGGTTTCGATTTCTTACTCGCTGCCCTTGCGGGACAGGCTTCCTTAACGGCCCGTTGGTAGGCTTTAGTTACATCGTCTACGACTTTGTCCAGTTGATGCTCTGAGTCTATTTGGCAATTTAAGCTATTAATATTGTTGGAAAAGGTTGCTTTAAACTTTTCCCACCTGGTTTTTCTTCGGTTTAGGAACGGCTTTCGCTCTTTTACCGGTATAGATAAATTATAGATCACATACATATGATCCGAGAGTGAAGACTCTTTCGAGAC
Source organism: Philophylla caesio (assembly GCA_963971545.1). Classification (NCBI taxonomy): domain Eukaryota; kingdom Metazoa; phylum Arthropoda; class Insecta; order Diptera; family Tephritidae; genus Philophylla; species Philophylla caesio. The sequence continues at coordinate 154,075,853 of OZ020604.1, read as the reverse complement.
TTTCCAGTCATGCAGAAGTTCTGCCCCCTCCCCATTAACACATGTAATGTCTAGGACTTCCCTCCTATTTGAAGTAACGAACGTGGGAGTATCTCCTACATTGCTAACCTGTAAGTTATTGCACATAATGAATTCAAAGATTGACTCACCCCGTTCATTTGTGTCTGAGCTACCCCAGATATGATGATGTTCATTTGCATCTGCTCCAATGATTAGCGGGGTGCCGCGCTTGAAAGCTTCCGTTACCGCATCTCTTATTGGCTGGGGTGGAGGTGGTATTTCCGCGTCGTGCGCCATGTATGAGGACGCCAGCCAAACTGTCCTACCTTCAGACTCCACTGCCACGACAACATTGTCCGCATCACTGAACTGTATTAAAAGAAACGCATTAATACACTTTCTTATCAATATGCATGACCTGGGTTTACCTTTGTCAGTAACATAGATTAGTTTGTATTCCTTACTGCTCAGTCCGCACACCCGATCTTTTACGACCCAAGGTTCTTGGATGAGCGCGACGTCCTCTACTCTTTCAGTGAGACGGAGGACTAGTGCGGCCGAGGCCGCCTTGCTGTGGTGAAGATTAATTTGTATTATCCACACCATCAGGGGGCAATTAATAAGGGGGCAGCATATTTATTAGAAAAAAATTGAACAGAAACTTACTTTTTCTTCCATGTCGTCATCACATTAGTGAGTTGTTTATAAGGGCTGTCTTCGAAAGCAATTTTGGAAAAACTGCTGCACCAGAAGTCCTTATTTTTAATCGCTTCTCCAAGTTTTGGCCAAATGTCAACCCAATTCATTTTCAAAGTGGAATGTCGGACGAAAATGTACAAAAAGTATTCACGGTAGCCGAATTGGAATACCATAAACAATTTTGTCTTGTATCATTGAAATCTGAATACGTTCGGGCAGATTATAAAGAAGTATTGCAACTTTCATTGATTTTTATTGGGGAAGAAGTACCGAGTTTTTCGGGATTCCGTGCACCTGGTGCAACATCGCATGCTAGATTCATGTCGAAAATAATTTACTGTTATAAAATTTTTCTGTTTCGTGAGCAATTTAAATTAACAACTTCGGAATTAAAAAGCTTTCGTAACATTTGTATATTTTTAACACGCATTTACGTTCCTTATTGGTTTGGATGTGTCAAAGCTGTTACCGCTCCAAGACAAGATTTGCAACTTATAAATGATGTAATTGCATATTATGATCCAAATATTTCCAGCATTTTGTTAAAAAAAAATTATTAATCATTTATGGTATTTGAGTGAAGAAGTTGTTGCTCTGTCTTTCTTCGATGAGCAAATCCCTTCCCACATAAAATTAAAAATGATTAATGCCCTTGGCAACATTGAGGTATCATATGAAGAAGATATTCCGAAAAAACTTAAAGCGACAATAGGAGATGTCAGAGAATATGCTGAAAAAAATGTCAGCGATTTCGTATCGGCAAGAACTAGACAATTTTTCACTCGATTGCAAATTGATTGGAGTTTCTTGCAGTCAGATCCGATAACATGGAAAAATAGGCAGGATTTTTGCGATGGAAAAAGGATTTGTGAAAATTTGGCCGAGAGGGCGGTTAAATTAATAACAGATTTTAATAGAGCGCTCACGTATGACGAGGAGGACAAACAATATCTGTTGCAAGTGGTGGAACATTACCGCAAAATATATCCGACTCACACGAAAAGCTCCCTTGTAAAGCAGGTATTTTAATATACAGCATTCAAATAAATACATTATTCTAATATCTACTATCTATTGTTGAAACTGTTTTTTCTCTAGAATACCATATAATGCACCTATACGAAACTTCAAGGTCAACTAGGCACCACTAGGCATTATTGGATTTGGCTGAAATTTGCTGAAGTTTGTTTTTATATAAAAATACACATTAAAAAAAAAAAAAATTTTCATTTCCAAAAAAAAAAAAATTCTTACACCGTGCGGCCGGTCTAATATACATATGAGGTGTGTTCAAAAAGTATAGCGAATTTTGAATTTTCGCGGGTTACGTATATTCGAATTTCGAATTTTTTGTGGCGTTATGTTGGTACTCATGTCTCTCACTTATGCCGACAAGCTCGGCCATTTTAAATGTTCATTTAATTGTTGACAGCTGCATTGCTTGCACGTGTTTTGGGTCGTCTTCGATTTTTACCTATTCAAAAAAATGGATCAAAAAACCTGCTGACAGTTTTCTTCGATTGCAGGGGCGTGGTGCATCATGAGTCAATAAGGAATATTACCTGCAAGTTATGCGCAATTTGCGCGAAGCAATCCGCCAGAAACGCCCGGATTTGTGGAAGAACAAAAATTGGCTTTTGCACCACGATAACGCCCCTGCTCACACATCGTTGCTTGTGCGCGACTTTTTGGCCAAAAACAACACACTAATGATGCCGCAGCCACCGTATTCCCCAGATCTGGCCCCCTGTGACTTTTTCTTGTTCCCTAAACTGAAGAGGCCCATGAAAGGACGACGTTACGCTTCTCTTGACGAGATAAAGACGGCATCGAAGGAGGAGCTGAACAAGATAAAAAAAAATGATTTTTTGAAGTGCTTCGAAGATTGGAAAAACCGTTGGCACAAGTGTATAATATCTCATGGGGATTACTTTGAAGGGGACAAAATAGATATTCATGAATAAATAAATAATTTTTGAAAAAACACAAAATTCGCGATACTTTTTGAACACACCTCGTATGTACATTATGGCTATTTTTTCGAAATTTAAACTGACTGTGTTACCGCTTGGTAGAAATAAAGCTAAAAAATACTGCGAAATACGAATCACAGAGTTTCTTTGATATCTTTATCCAGAATGTGGTCTTCAGGTTTATTGTCTTCGTCACATGAAATACATTTAATTCTAATACGATGGTGAGCTCCACCATCCTTGATGGAAATGTATACTGGAGAACCAAATTCGTCTTTACCCATCTCTTGTATACAATCCACTTTAACTTTGTTTGGAGTTCTCTCGCGCAGCGATGTTTGTGCTACCTGTATTTGTGTCTCCATTGTACTCCGTTTCCAAATATGTTTACCCTCCGCTAAATAAAAGAAAAATAAGAACAAACATTTTGGTATGTAGTTTAATATGCATACATACATATATGTATACTTATGTGTATATTTGGAGGTTTTATTGAGTTGTACCTCTCAAAGAACTCGCCTAAATAAGGAAACAGCCGTTTAATGGTTTAAAATATTCTGTATATTAAATTATAACGCAGTTTTGATAAGTAAATTATAATATTCGGTAGTTGAGGAGATCTTCTAATAGGAGCGTCTTTATCCGGCAGTATCCAATAACGAAAAGAGAACGTGCACCATTTTTGTGATGCCAGGTTGTCTTTTTGTACTTCCGAAATTAACGCAGCGTTGTATTTATTTCAAAGCGAAAATGAGATAGTTGCCAGAGGGTTTGTGTACGTAAAGATGTCGCCGCATTAACGTAAGGCTGTCGCCACATTATTCCCCTCCTAGACGAAACTATCGATATCGTAAAGGGAAGTTTACGTGCCTACCAGAACGCGTAGATTTCGTCGGTATTCGTGACATTTGCGGTTGCTCGTCTCCGTGAGGAGGATGGCACGTCGTCGGAACTGGTGTAGGTGTATCCGCTGGCCATTCAGATCGAGGAACATTGTTCGTAGTTTCGAAGTCGTCGCTGGCTAAGAACGCAGGTTTTAGCCGATCGATGCTTATGTTGCTGTGTCGTCCTCGTATTAGAAGTTTAAAAAACTTAGGTGATCGCTTAACGACGGGGTAAGGCCCGTCGTAAGGGTGTGTCAGTGAAGGACGAATTGCGTCGTTGCGTACGAAGACATGAGACGCTGAATACAATGCGGGTGACACGAAAACTTTAGGCGTTGTATGGTGTGCGGTTTTTGTAGGACGAAGTTTCTGCATCAGCGACCGGAACTGAGATACCATCTCCTGGGTAACTGACTTGGCGTTTGTTGTCTGGAAAAATTCACCTGGGAGTCGAAGCGTTGAACCGTACACGAGCATAGCAGGACTTGCATGAATGTCGGGCTTGTAAGCTGCACGAAGACCGAGGAGAATTGTAGGCAAATGATGTAGCCATTTGTTTGGGTCGTGGCACAATATGGCGGCTTTAAAACTTCGGTGCCATCTTTCTATTATGCCGTTCGACTGTGGATGGTAAGGAGTTGTCCGGAGATGCACGGCGCCGATTGTGTTCATCAATTCAACGAAAAGAGCGGAGTCGAATTGTCTACCTTGATCTGACGTTATTCGTGCCGGGACCCCAAATCGCGAAATCCAATGTGACAGAAGCGCCTTAGCAACGGATTCGGCAGACATGTCGGGCATCGGCGCTGCCTCTGGCCAGCGAGTAAATCGGTCGATTATTGTTAGGCAATAGCGCTGCCCTTCGCATAGAGGGAATGGGCCAACAATATCGATGTTGATGTGCGCAAAACGTTCTGCCGGCGGCTCGTAGGTCGAAGTAGGAGATGTTGTGTGTCGATAGATTTTTGACCTTTGGCATGGTTTACAGTTTCGCACGAATGCTGCCGTCTCCTTTTTCATGCCGGGCCAAACAAATCTTTGCGTGACAAGGTTGACTGTTGCACGAACTCCTGGGCGCTGGTCAGCTTTTTCGAATAAAAGCCGAGTGGCTGAAGTTCTCCGTCAAGGACTTGGTGCAAGGCGGCTCCAACAGCTGTGTCCGAAGCATCAACATATAACGCTAACTCAGCGTCGGATGCTGGATGCACGAGTAATGTTGCTTTTGCCAATTCGGACTTGCAACGTTCGAAGTCGTTTTCGGCATTGCTATTCCACTCCACAATTGTACGGTCGTTCTTTTTATTGCCCGTAATTAGTTGTTGTAAGTGGGACTGGTACTCAATAGCGTTCGGAAGAAATTTTCGGTAGAAATTTACCATGGCAATGAAGCTTTTCAACTCCTTTGCTACTTTGGGTTTCGGAAAATCGCGAATCGCCGCTATCCTCTCAGGCAGAGGACGAATGCCTTTTGCGTCGAGTAGGTGCCCCAAAAATTTCAACTGGCTCTTGCCAAACTCGCATTTGGAAACGTTTATTGCCAGGTTGTTGTCTCGGAGGCGCTTGAAAACTTCACGCAAATCTTGTTTGTGCTGCTCAATTGTCGGCGAACCGATGCAAATATCATCGATGTAGGGAAACGCATAATCTAGGCCCCGCAAAACTTCGTTTATGAGCCTTTGGAACGTCTGCGCGGCGTTGCAGAGACCAAAGGTCATAAACTTAAACTCAAACATTCCGAACGGCGTCGTAATTGCCGTCTTGGCTATATCGTCCTCGTGTATGGGTACCTGGTGGAAGGCACGTTGCAGGTCTATTTTTGAAAACACTGTCTTACCTCGAAGATTGGACGTGAAGTCGGTTAGATACGGCAAGGGATAGCGGTCCGGCAAGGGTTGCGCATTGAGCGCGCGGTAATCCCCGCATGGTCTCCAGGTGCCATCGGTTTTCGTCACCATGTGTAGTGGGCTTGACCAGTTGCTACTGGACGGTCGGCAAATGCCTGCCTTAAGTAAAAAATTGAACTCGTTACGAGCAGCTGTCAGTTTCTCGGGCGCGAGACGTCGTGGTCGTGAAAACACGGGTTGACCAGTTGTTAAAATGCGATGGACAACCGTTGATTTCGTTAGGGAACCATGAGGTGCCAGCTTCGTGATGTCCGGATACTCGCCCATCAATTCGGCGAATGGATCGTTCGTGTCGAATGCTTTGATTTCGATGGCTTTGCACAGCGTTGGCTTTGTTAATGACGATTGAAGTTTTGTGAGGTTGTCGATGAGTCGGTTGCGGCGCAAGTCAATGAGCAAATCGTAAAAGCGTATGAAGTCGGCACCGATGATCGGAGTTGTGACGTCGGCGACAGTAAATGTCCACGAGAAATCGCGACGAAGACCCAAGTCCAGGTGGATGCGTTTCTCCCCGACGACTTTGATGGCGGAACCATTGGCAGCGTACAATTTTGTTGCCGTTGGTCGAATGTCATATAGCTTGGCGGTAACAGGAAGTACGGATACATCGGCACCGGTGTCGACGAGGAATCTTTTACCTGATTGCCGTTCGTACACTTGCAGACGAAGTACTTTACGCTCTGCGACGGGACCCTCGTTACAACCAGCCACGCGTTTTACTAGTCATGATTGTTCGGATGATACCGCTCGAAGCGCATGATTGCTTTGACGGCAAGGACTGCGGCATTTCTTAGCGTTTCGGCCATATTTTTGGTGATACCAACAGTCTTGCGTTGAGGATGATTCTCGTGAAGATGTAAACGCTCGAGAGCTGTCCCGGGCGTTTGAAATATTTCGTGGATTTGACCGACTACGACTATGCGAGCGTGAGCGTATAGTAAACTTATCGAATTTTTTGCCCAGTTCCATTACTAAAGCACGCAGTTCGTGAACTTCGCTAGAGGGTGCTGACTTAACGTAATTGAGCTGGTGCGGTGTGATGGCATCTATGATCGTGTCAGCTATCTTCGTGTACTCTGTGGCTGAACCGGACGAAGCTGCAACTACTGGTTGCGCGAACTCTGGTAAACGCTTAATCCAAAGACTTTTGAGAGCGGCGTCGCCAAGTGTGTTGCCAGCGACGCGCCTCATCTCGAAAAATAGCTCGGATGGCTTCTTGTCGCCAAGAGGAAGCTCGGAAAGTACCCGGTTGAGCCTCCGCTGTTCGCTATCGGCAAAGTGCTCTATTATTTTTTGCTTGACGTATTCGAATCTGTCGCTTTGTGGAAGCGCTGCAATGACATCGCCCAATTGACTTAAAAGATTTGGGTCGAGAGCTGCTAACACAGTTGCAGTTTTCTGCTTATCACCCGTAATGCCCGAAGCGGTGAACCAAAATTCCATAGAGGTAAACCATGCCTCTATGTTAGTGCTTGCCATTGGTGGTATTGGTAGTCTGGCATACACTAATGCAATAGAGTTAGGCGGTGCCATTGTTTCTCCAAGCTTGGGCGAGGAAGTTTGAGAAGCTCCCGGTGGTGGTAGGCCGTTGTCGACCATTTTATGCTGATAACCTTAAAGTGGCTGCTTGCGCACACGTGATTGCCAATCACGTCGGGGTCGGCAGTTTGGAGGTTTTATTGAGTTGTACCTCTCAAAGAACTCGCCTAAATAAGGAAACAGCCGTTTAATGGTTTAAAATATTCTGTATATTAAATTATAACGCAGTTTTGATAAGTAAATTATAATATTCGGTAGTTGAGGAGATCTTCTAATAGGAGCGTCTTTATCCGGCAGTATCCAATAACGAAAAGAGAACGTGCACCATTTTTGTGATGCCAGGTTGTATTTTTGTACTTCCGAAATTAACGCAGCGTTGTATTTATTTCAAAGCGAAAATGAGATAGTTGCCAGAAGGTTTGTGTACGTAAAGATGTCGCCGCATTAACGTAAGGCTGTCGCCACATATACATATTTTTGATAAATACCGAAATATAGGTTATTCTTCAAATATTGCCTATTTTAACCAGTAAAAGTACTAGTTGCTTAATCATTCCACGGCTTTGATACCTTTCAGACAAAACTAGCATGTGTTGGTTCTTAAATAGTAAAGACTAGAAGAGAAAACTACTACTACCGCGGAAATCTTCGCCAATTTTTTTTATTTATTATTCGTCAAAAAATATTAAAGGCGTTCCAAGCCATCTACAAGTTTGCAAAACACAAGTATCACTACTTTATGCATAGGGGTTTTGGAAAACGCCCTAAATATGGTCTTCCCGGTTCATAAATTAGAGAGGCCTTCTTGATCCATTCTAGAAGGCTTACGCAAGAAGAGCGGAAAATATGTTTGCCTCCATCCGTTGCAGAAGAGCTTTTCTATTTTTAATTTACCAATATGCTATTTTGCGTGAACTAGCTCATGATCTATGTATGTATGTATGTATGTATATAAGCGATTGACGTACAAAATGTGCAAATAAAGAAGCAGGTTTAGAAGAGGCGCTTTAAAAATCCTTATAAGTGACGTCGTGAAAGGCCTTTCTGCAAGACCTTTAATGCGTGGCGAATGCTTTTATTTAATGCCACTCCATACAAAAAAATGGAATGTCGAATAGAAGGCTTCTTATTATTTACCTTATTATTACTGCAGGTTATTTCACGAGAGAGAACCGCATAAAATGCGATAGCAAGTCATTTATAATAGGTAGCAGCATAGAAAAATTAATAAACAAATTTAAAAGTTCTGTGTATTTTGCTTTTGAATTGTACTGAAATCATTCTTACCTAAACGAAATACAAAATTTGCCAATTCAAATTAAAATAAAAAATTAATTTATTTTTTGCTGCTACCTGTTTGTATATCTCATGATGCAATTATAGGATGCGTCATAATAATAATAAAAATTAATAATAATAATCCGGTTTTATCCCTTCATACCCGCCAAACCGACGCGAGGGGCACATACCTATGACGCACGGATAAATACAATTTTTTAATTTTTTTTTTTCATATAATCTGCGCCGAGTCATGAAAGGCAGTAGTTTGTTTGTTTAGTATCGAGATCTAAAACTGTTCAGCTACAGAACAGATGCTCATCAGCTGGTCGAATAGTAATATGCATATATGTATGTTTGTATCAGTTATTGACAGCATTGAGTATAGTTTTCTTTACGTAAAAAAGTGAGTCTGAAATATCAAAAGAACCGGAGTGAGTGTTAAAATTCTGAAACAAACTACGGAGTGGCTTATTTAACTCAAAATTACTTTTACATGGCTTCAGAAAGAGAGGCCGGGAATGTCTTGAAATTCTGGAGGGAACGTTTAGTTTTATTTCGCCAAGAAGATATAGGCTATAGATCAAGCCTGTGAGTAACTTTACCAAAAATACAATGCCTAGCATTTCTCTGAGACTAGCAAGTGTAGGAAGATTAATGAGTTTTAAACGACTTATATGTATATGGCGGTAGGTTGTACTGAGAATCTCAACGAAAATTTCTTAAAGCAAAAAGCAGAAATTGTTTTTGAATTGACACTATTCGGTCGGAATGAACTTGATAGCGCGGGTTCCAAACAACAGATCCATATTCCAGTATTGGCCTCATTAACGTTATGAAAATAGCCTTGGTAATGTAAGAGTCATTGAATTCTTTTGACCATCGTTTTACAAATGCAAAAACACCTTTGGCTTTGTTAACTGTGACCTTTATGTGAAGATTAAAATTTAATTTCGGATCTATTGTAATTCCAAGATCAACAAAGTTAAACACTTGTTTGAGATTATGTTTACATATGTCTTAAGAAGCTGGTGAACTGCCCTGCGAGAAAAGCACATTAATTTAAATTTTTTAAGGTTTAGTAGCGTGTTATTTACTTCACACCAGTTACCCATGCTAAGTTTTACATCATCAGCATACAATAAAATTTGAGAATAATTTATTACAGAAGGTAGGTCATTTATAAAAAGTAAAAACAGAATCGGACCAAGGTGACCTCCTTGAGGGACCCCTGAAGATACATGAATAATGTTTGAGGAACTATTTTTAAAAAGAACTCGTTGTGTTCTGTCTATACTTACCTCATTGATATCCAATGAAGGAGAATAGGTTGAAAACTAAGGAGATCGAGTTTATGGATCAGTAAAGTAAGTCACTCTGTCGAATGCTTTACTAAAATCGGTGTATATAACATCAGTGTGTGTTTGAAATTCTCTGAATCCAGGCAAGTTTGTAACGGTAGATAAACCTTTAGAGAACCAGTGTTGTGTGCTAGAAATTGCAGACGATATGGAATACGTTAAATGGTCAACAACAATAGCTTCAAATAGTTTAGGAATAGCAGAAAGCTTAGATATACCGCAATAATTTTCTATAAAGAACCTACTCCCGGTCTTATGAAGGGGTATAATGAATGATTATTTTCAAAGCTGTAGGGAAAACCCCAAGCTTAAGAGAAATATTAAATAAATTAGTTAAGGGCTCATAAATATGTTTCGCACAGTTTTGAGGAACAAAGATTATTTTAAGTTACTCAAATAATAAAATACTTACCCGGAAGATATTTGCGGAATAATAGCAGAGGTAAAGGGACATAGTTTATATGGATAAAATTTGCTCAGAGGCGAGTTAATGGACTAAGAATAAGGCAAACATGTTATAAATTGATTGGGAGTCACAAGACACGGTATTGATATTTCATAGCAGATGGAAAACTAGTCACTCCGCGTTATGAGTTAACGAAATCATAAAATGATTCAGGGTTTTTTATTACATTCCTTTTAACTTTGCACAAATAAGATCTGTAGCATTTTTTATTTAATTCAAAATAAGCGTGTCGGAGAACTGAGTATTTAATATAGTTAGTGTGCAAACCAGTTTTTTTGTACAATTTAACAGATCGCGACTTTTTATTTTTGAAATTTCTTAGGTCTTTTGTAAACCAAGGTTGTGATTGCTCCTTTTGTACGCAAACCCATTTGGTTAAAAGCTTTTGAAATAAGCTATATATAGTAAATCACCTATAACCTCGTAATTTACCTCAATCGCAGAATGATAAAAGTGCTCTGGAATAACCAAGGGTTCGCACGTCTTCATAGACGATTTAGATATATCATCAACAAAAACGAAATCCAGAATGGTTCCAAAATTGTTTAAATTAATTCCCCCTAATCCGGGATTGCCCGCGTCTATCGGACTGGTTTGCAGTCGGGGGTAACTCACTGTGGTCTAGCGGACACCTCATCGATACCTGCCTGCCTCGATGAGTAAGTGTAGGCTTATCGTGTTACTGGGGGCTATGCCACGACGGACCCCACACTCGTGGGAACATATGGAAAAAAATTTAATCAAAACAAAAAAAAAAAACTTAACAAACTAGCGGGCTTTCATACCGCATCGCAACTGGTAAACCAGGCCGAGCTTAATAACGGATATACTGGCTACCAGGATAAGTCACAAAGGTACTAAGGGTAAACAACTTAGACCTGCGACACGGACAGAAGGTCTGCACCGAAAGGGAAATCGCGGGGCTAGGGGCTCTGCGGGTACCTCGGTATCCAAGGGGATAATACCCACGTCCTCGAAAAGTACCGAAGGGGAGGCCACGGGGACTGGACACCCTGCAAACGAACAAAGACAGGCGACACTGACTGAAACATCGCTACGGAAGGAAAGTCGCGAGCGTGTGGGCTAAGGGGATACCGAGGAAAATACACCACAGCCCTCGACGAGTACTGGACTGACATCCGAACAGGTACTAAATTTCAGGGAGGTACGACAGGCATTAGGTCTAAGTGGTGTTGGGGCGAAATGGTACCTTCGTTACCTCAAAGAAGTTTTATCGCCTCCGGAGGCCAAACTGAAGGCGGTAGAGAGGAAAAACACTCCGGAAGTTATGAAACGCGTTGCGGCGGAGATTAGCCCTCCGGAAAGCAACTTGCCGAAAAAACCGAAGTTTGAGGGTGGCATACGAGTGACACCGAAACCCAGGGCAGTGACCAGGAAGCCTGGTGTTAGCTACGCTAGCGCCACCAAGGGCTACAGACTGGCTGTTCTGGCGAAAGACTTCCCAGAGGTTGCACTCACTCGAGAGGAGCTGGGGACAATAGAGGATGCCATCGTCGAAGATATGGGGAAGGGCTGGAGAACCAAACTCCAATTTGTCGGTATCCACTTTCGGCCAGGTCTCATACTGGTGGATTGTTCTGATGCGGACACAGCTGAATGGCTTCGGCTGACCGCTCCTCAACTGCCTGGTTGGAAAGGGCCACAGTTATCTACGTGCGATGGGAACAATATAACAAGCGTACACATGGAACGGCGTACCTCCCGAAGGTGGCGGGGGCGGAAATGAAGAAACTGTTCGATCTCCTAGTTGCCCAAAATGCCACACCAACCTGTGGAAGATATTCAGGAGCAAGGATGAAAAGGCAGGAAAACTGCTGACAATCGGGATCGTCGACCGATCGCTGGATGCTATCAAAAAGAACAACTGTGTCTTAAGGTAGAGGTTTGGTAGCATTCCAGTGCACGTGCACAAATCGCGTGCGTGGTGATGACACAAATATACCGGAGGAGGTGATCGAGAAGGTCACAATCGAAGTCGTAAGAAGCGAGGTGGTCGAGGGAGTCAATCTTCTACCTCACGAAAGTGAGGGTTTTGACGACTTCGACCTCACTATCCTAAACAATGCGACGGATGAAGACTCCGAGAAGGCCGTTCTGTCAGAGACTGACACTCTGAAGACGAACGAGGAGGAACGGCTGTAAGATGTTGTATACCAGCACTAGTGAAGCGCAGATTAATCTGCACCACGCAAGAGCTGCTTCAGCAGTAATCGCCAGAACTGCGCTCAGGAATAGTGCTGGTACAAGAACCCTGGTACAAGAACCCCCTCCAGGGATGTTGATGATGATTGATGATGTGGAATAGCCATCTCAGTAGTCTCAGAAACAATGTTCGTAAACTTTTCAACCGGGAAAAACGAACCGGAAGTAGGACGGAATATAGGCAATTCCTAACTCTTTACAACAAAGAGATCAGAGCTGCGAAGCGCGCGAGCTTTAGAAGCTTCTGTGAAAACATAGAACAGACAATAGAGGCCTTAAGACTCTGTAAAGCAATGTCTAAAAGCGCCACTATCTCATCGGCAAGCCTTAAGAAGAGCGATGAAAGTTCTACTGAGATTGAAGAAGAGAAGGTCAAACAGAGCAAGATAGAGATGGGCGATAAATTCTTTTAAACCATTCAAATCACCCGGACCTGACGGAATCTTCCCAGCCATGATACAGAAGGGACTAGACCCTATCATTGGACCACTGTTAAAAATAGTCAGAAGGAGCTTGGCTCTGGGTTACATACCCAAGACCTGGAGAAGAGCGAAAGTGGTGTTTATACCAAAGGTTGGAAAGAAGGACCCACTTCATCCAAATTCTTTAAGCCGATATGCCTCACATCATTCTTATTGAAATCATTTAAAAAGTAGTGGACAACTACGTAAGAACCACAACTCTTGCGAGTTACCCACTTCACGCCTGTCAACATGCTTATAGACCGGGCCGCTCTACGGACACCGCCATCTATCAACTGACAGGAGAACTCCAAGATAGCCTAGATAACAAGAAAACAGCTGTAGCTGCTTTCCTGGATATTGAAGGGGCTGCGGTCATAAACAGGCCCTTAAGCAACAGGGGAGTCAACGATACCTTAGTGTCATGGATCAGCATATTGCTCAATACCAGGAGAATAGAAATCAATACAATCCCTGGGAGCAAGATAATAGCCAACACAACAAGAGGTAGCTCACAAGGCGGAATATTATCCCCGCTTATGTAGAACCTTGTAGTAGATGAACTCCTTCAGAACCTAACGGAGACTGGCCTCACCTGCCAGGGTTATGCGGATGACATAGTACTGTTATGTAGAGGAAAATTTCTAAACACTCTGTGTGACAGAATCCAAATAGGCCTTAGTGTTCCCAGAAGGTGATGCACTACAGCTGGACTGGGAATCAATCCAGCCAAAACCACTGTGGTACCATTCACTATAAACGTGACTGAATAAACATAGAATACCAGAAGCAGGTCAAATATCTAGGGGTAATACTAGATCAACAACTGCTGTGGAAATCCAACTTGGAAGAAGTGGGAAGAAAGCCGCAAGAATCGTTATGGCATGTAAATCCATGGCTGGGAAAAGTTGGGGCTGCTCCCAAAAATACTCAGATGGATGTATACGGCCGGAAGTTTAACACTCTAACTCAACGATATCCCGAAATAGCTATACCGAGAAATACCATGAAACTTGAGTTAAGCTTCACAAAAAGATTCAAAACTGAATTAAGCAACAAAAGAGGTTGGGTGGGTTTCTCAGAAACCTACAAAATAAACCAACAAATGATTACCTGGTACACGGACGGCTCGCTTACCGAACACGGTACCGGAGTCGGTGTGTATGGACCGAGGACAAATTAATCGGAAGCAATGGGGACACAGATGTCCATTTTTCAAACAGAAATTTATATATATGCGGTGTTTAACCTCCAGCGTAACTACCGTGGACGGAATATTGCTATTCTATCGGACAGCCAAGCAGCCAGCAAGGGCCTCAAATCTTACCAGGTAACCTCAAAACTGGTTATGGAGTGTCTTGATAAGCACAACACACTTGGCCTAACAAACCGAGTCTGGGTTCTTTGGGTGCCAGGTCACGCTGGAATCTTTGGAAATGAGATCGCAGACATGGTCGCAAAAAAGGGGGCATCAACCTCGTATATAGGTCCCGAACCTTTTTCAGGGTTAGGGAAAGGGCATTATCAGCCTCTACGAGGAAATAGGAGGAAGCCCTCAGTAAATCACACTGGGACAATCTACCAGGTCTCGAACACTACAAATTCCTTTTGGATAGCTACAACCAAACAAAATTTAGGGAATGCATGGGCTTGTCAAAGAACAAATTGAGAATGATCACAGGAATTCTTACAGGACACTGTAGGCTGAATTATCACCTAAATAAACTGGGAATTTATTCGCAGGAACGTTGCAGATTCTACAGGGAAGAGAAAGAAACTTCTTAACTCGTCCTAGAGAAGTGCCCCGCATTTTTGCACAAACGTCAAAAATGTCTAGGCGAATATCTGGTTACGGACGATGGGATAACTTCCAGAGACTTAGGTTCAATACTAAGATTTATCTCGGAGGTTGGACTAAGGGAAATTTTTTAATCCAAGTAGGGGCACAATAGACCTTAAGGTCGCAGTGTTATATCCCCAACAACAATAATAATAATACTGTGAGTTATTTTCCAACTACTGAAATTTCTATTACAAATACACTTTGGGGTTATTAAAAAACAGAAAAATATAAGTGGATATACATAAATGGAAAAATTAAGCGTTAGGCATTTTTTTATACAACATTTATGCATTTCTAATGAATTAGTGCGAACATTTATGATATGCAGAAGATAGCGTGTACATTTATGATATTATATACTGAAAATAAGTAATTTTTTCCTATATTGGGAATTTTTATGTATAAATTAGTATAAGAAATTTTAATTTTGAAATGGGTGTTAATATATTTTAGTACATTTTAGAGTTAGTTAGCGTCAAGAAATAAAATAAATTATATTCATGGTTACATATAAGTACATATGCACATAGATATGTATGTACGATTATGTGTAATGACTTAAGAAACAAACTAAATATTTTTTTATAGAAATTAAACATATGTAAATTGTGAGTAAATAACAAATATTCACGTTATGTATATTTCCATATGTAGGCTGATCTGATCGAATGTTGTAGGTACAATTAAAACAATTTACTTAACCTTAAATTGTTTTACTTGTACCTACCACATTTGGTCAGACCAGCCTACATATGGAAATATACATAACAATAACACACTGATCGGAAAAACAAATGAAATATTCACATTTTTGCAAAAATAAAAATCACGGACTGCAGAGTAAATTATATTATTATACTTTAAAGAATTCAATTTAACTACCAATAATGAATTTATTGTTTCCCTATTTAATGTGTACCGTCTCTTACTTAAAATAAAGTTAAGTGCAGAAAAGAGTATTTCTACAGACACCTGAGCCGCTGGTACGGCAAATACAACTAGCGCTATTTACAATAAATGTGGAGTTTTATATTTCAAGTTTTAAAAAAAATCGTATATGTTGTTATTTAAAGGTAAACGAAATTTTCAAAATCTGTGTATATTTTTCCAAGTTGTTCGGAGAGCGTCTCCTCTAAGATCTGACAATAATAACAAGCACTCAAGAAAAAATATTATACCAGTAACATAATCAGCCCTATTCTGCATTTCGACTCGAATCGAAATTTTCTCAGTTTGGCAACTTTGGTATTCTGCGTTTCGATGAGTTTCGACCAATCTTCGAAATTTACAATTTTATGTATTCTACATTGCGATCGTAGTTACGTTTTTGTAAGTTGAAATTTTGTTGGCGGAGGACGGTTCGATTTTTATTTTCGTGTACTTTTAAAATAAATTTTCCCAAAAATGTGAGTAAAATTTGTTGTTGATAGTTGTAAAAGTCATCAACATGATTTTTTTAAGTTTTTTGGGCTTTATTGATGTTTTTTGATATGTTTGCAGGTCAAAACCAACAACGCCGGAGTAGTATGAAAAATTGGCTGACATAATGGCAACCAAAAGCGATATTGCGCAGGGCTTTCAAAAGCGATTGAAGGAGGAAGTGATGTAGTTTTGGGAGGGAATTGCAAATGCCCTAAATAAACTTGGTCCACCATCAAAAGACGCCAGTATATGGAGAAAGATAATGTGCTACTGAAAATTAATTTTTTATATACTTCTAGCGTTTTGTTACAGGTGTGGATTGACTGGAAGTGCTATATACATAAAACGCAAGCTATCGGCAAATAAAAAGGAACTGATGAGCACATGTCAATGTCGTTTGCAACGTATAAGTCCACTTGAGGAGAAGGTTATAGCTTTGACGGGGTTGGAAACCTGTACAAGTGGCGTAAGAGGTGCGCGGGATTATGGCAATAGTGAGTAGGCACCAGACGTTGCCCAAACCACCGAAATGGACATTTCCGCATGTTCGGAGGATCGAAATGATATTCCTTCATCCAGCAGAATTAGCAGCCAGCGCAGAGAAAGAAGAACTGACAAGGAGAGCCCTTCTTCCTTACTAAAAGAACAAATAGCTATCCAGAAAGAATTTTACGAGCACACAAAAACCATAATGAAGCTGCAGATAAGAAAATGGAAGAAGTGGTGACGTATTTAGGGCGAATTAATCGTTCTTTGGAAAGTATGGAAAGTAAGGCGGACACCGCAGTGAAGCAACTACAAGAACAGCAACGAAACAATAAAATCAAAGAAGAACTGGTAAGGGAAAAAGTGCAAATAAAGATGCAGATGCTAAAGATAGATCCAAATTATAGACCTTATTTAAAGTAATTTTGTAAAGAACCTAAATTTTGTACCTGCATTTTTTTTTAGTTTTTTGTTTTCATTATATTTAAAACAGAGGCTGTGAAATGAACTGAACGCAATTTATTATCTTTAAGTAAAAAGTTGAACTGAATGCAATTTATTATTTTTAAGTAACTTGTTGTGAAATGAACTGAATGCAAATTATTTTCTTAATATACGGATAATATACATAGAATTTTGAATTTAATAAAGATGTTTTTATTATTGTACTCGTTTATAATTTGACTGACTTTCTGCGGTGAGTAATGTAGTTCTTGAGCACCCAACAAGCATCGGAAACGGTGCTTCAAGACCGCGATCGTCCGCTCTACTGTCCCCCCTATTACGGTTGTCGTCGTCGACACTAAACGACGACGACTTGTTAAAATCGGTATTGGCGTAGTCGTTATCGATAACTATTGACAGCTATTGACACACATTTGGAATTGGCTAAGCAAAATTGCTGTCGACCTTGTGTTCAAGCGACGCCATTTCAGTCGAAACCGTTTTTACTGACGACTAGAAGAAAATTTGAAGGTATAATTGTTTTTTTTTTTAAGAAATTAATTTTTATTAACAAACAAATATTTAAATTGAATTATTACGTGTGTATCTGTATTGATTTAGAAATGAAAATTACAAGTGCAGAACAATTTGAAACTCTTCTGGAAACATATGTTTTCCAGCACATACATAATCGCAGTTTTGCTGGTTCGAAAATATTCTTCAAATCTGAAAAAACAGACAACTATCTTCAAAAAATCCAAGAGACTTATCCACGAATGTTAATTGTAACACTTACTTGTTGTCTGGCAAACTAAATACATCTGAAATATGCCTTATAATTTTTCTGTTTACTGCAAGCTATGTTTTGCTCTTCGCTCATCGCTTGAACTTGATGCATCAAAACCAACGAACATTTTTCTGAGAAACTATTCAATAAAAATATTCAGCCGAATCCCTACCATTCTTGCGCGCATCACCAGTAACTCCAAACTTTAGATCGCTTGGTAACCGAAGTTCACTGACAAAAATTACCTTTGCTGGACTTTTACCCGTTGTTTCGTGTACAGCTGCCCTAATCCCTAATCTACTTGTAGGAAATGGTTTGAAAACATTCGTCGTAATACGCTTAAACTTTGTCTGACCATGACTTCGTGATTTCGGTGCCTTAGCTTCAATACACCCCGTGCATTTGCCGATCCACTCTGCTACCGATCGTCGACATCTAACCCAATATAACTTCTGTTTGATTCTCTCCATGGTCTTCGTGATTCCCAGGTGTCCTCCACTCGGTCCATTGTGGAATTCTTTGAGAACATCGGGAATTCTTACCCTTGGGACAACTATGAGATTTCGAGAAAATTGGCCATCCCCGCTCTCCCAAGTCCTATACAAACATCCAGATATTAACCTTAATCTGTTCCATCTTTGGCTGACCGTGTACCCATATACAACCCATGCATTACAATTTTCAAATGCCGATCTTTCTGCTTCGCTTCCGATCTGCGATAGCCAAAAGCCCGCTCAGAACTACTTTCCAAGACCACTCGTTTGCTGCTGAATAGGCTGTCATGCCCAAAGCGAAGTGGTACTTTCACGTTGTTATTCGTCATCATCCGTTTGCCCAAGTCGATGTTCATTCCCTGACTCATTAGGAAGTCCATACCCAATATGACTTCGTCGAAAATATCCACCACGATAAACTTGTGTACTACTACCACATTCCCAATCGCAACTTTGCAGATTACTTCTCCTATAACTCGCGTGTCCTTACCAGTTACTGTCCTCAACTTTGCTCCAGATAAGGATGTAACCTCCTTTGTGACCAGATCTGACCGAATGATGGAATATGATGCTCCCGTATCCACACTTAGTACTCGCTTAATCCGTCCACATACCCGCAAACAGTGATGTTGTTTGCTGTCCTGCCAATTTGAGGCATATCGATTCTAGGGCATTCCATTGCAGGAGCCAGCCTACGCCCTCTCCGGCTGGCTCGTTTTAGTTTAACGACTGGTTAGGAATCTGTTCGTCTTCAGCTCTGCGTATACAGCTTGCTGAATTCTTACGTCTGTCATAAGCTGTCTTACACTCGCGTGCAAAATGGCCAGCTTCTACGCATCTGAAGCATTTTCCAGTGCCAATCTCTTTTCCTGTTGAATCAGGACTGATTTTACCTGCGATCGCCTTAAGTGTTTTAAGCATTTCATTCATTACATCCGCTGATTTTACTTCTACTCGGTGTGCTTTATATGCTAGACCACTTAAGAGCGCTGGTGTTTCTTGGGTTTGAGCATATGAGACAGTGTAGTATGCACATACATAACTGATACAGACACACAATACACATTGCGCACAATATAACAAACATACAGACATACAAACATACACAATGCACATAGCACATAATGAAACATACTGACCCACACACACGTATAATGTACACTGCACGCGCGCAAGACACCACACACAAAGTGCAACATAAAACCAAATGTCTGGGCGCAGAACAGCGAGCTCATTACACAACAAGTGCAAGTACTTTTGGTGATTGACCGCTTAGCAAAAACACATAAGGCATTCCGGCATCAAATTGCTGTCATTGCATTTCGGCAATTTGAAGGCCAATAAATAAAACAGATACTAAGTGCATTTTACCCTAATCATATTGTATTTAGTACCGTGTGAAATCAATGCGTGAGAAAGTATTTGAAACTTTGTGTTGATTTCCCATTGGTTAATTAAGAATTATGAATAAGTTCCTCTGTGAGGAAATTAGTATATAAGAACAACATTTTTAAAATAAAGTCAATGATAATTTACAAGCTTAACCGTTTGGACATTATTATTCATAAGAGCGGCCTGGTGGCCTACAACATATAGCGTGTCGCGCTTTGTAAAATGTTAGCAAAACAAATTTTGACCAACAACAAACATTACAACAGTTTCAGCAAACGTTGTTCTCGGATTCGCATATGTTGCTCTCTTCGTTTATGTGTCTCGTATCCCATTGACAAACTTCTGCATTTTTACTCTTTCAAGGTATTCTCCAGATGCATCTCCAAAAGCCAAATGAGACAACCTTTCAATTTCGGAAGTAAATTCTTGCAAAGTCTGGTTCGTTTTCTGGAAGCGATTCTCCAGCTCCACCTGATAAATTTGTCTCGTAACGTCTTTCTACGGCACCCATTAGCGCATCGTAGTTAACTCTTTCACGCTCGGGAACAGTTTGTAGGATCTCAGCTGCCGGTCCTTTTAGTGGTACAAATAGTGCGGCAGTCTTGTCTTCCATGCTCCAATTGTTTGCCGAAGCCGTTTTTTCAAATTGGAGCTTGAAAACCTGGAAAGGAATTGTACCATCAAAAGATGGAGTTTTTACCTCAGGACCGTTCACTGAAATAGCTGTACGACTCAGCTGCATATTACGAAGATGACCCTCCATCTCATCTAACTTGGCCTCAACCGTATCCTGTCGCTCTTCGAGTTGATCCTATTTCTCCTTAAGTACTGCATTATTGTTGCTTAAATGCTCCCGTAGTGCTGAAATTTCCGCAGACTGTTGCATTGATTGTGCGGGTATCTGCGATAATATCTGTGAAATGCTGGCTAATAACATGTTCATGTTTAAAGCTGTTGATCCATTAGCAGCATTGTCCTTTTCTTCAACCATCCTGCGTTCGTCTTCCGTATCCTCAGGTTTACCTTTGAATTAGTGGTTGCCAACTTCAACTCCTTCCTGCCCCATAGCTTCCCACAAGCGTGATACTAATTCAGCTTTTCTCCCAGAAGTTGCGAAATTACCTTTTTCCAGCTCCAGCTTGAGCTTCTCAATCTTCAGATCCGGAATCTTTGTCATTTTCTCCGCTATTATCCTTTAGGATTTATTTAGCAATCCCACTTCTGAAACCAATTGTTACGTTTTTACCCTGAAACGCCGATGATTTCCAAAATCCTTCAGGTTCGACCACTGGATTGTTAAATAAAACGAGCTCGGATTTCCTTAATGCTAACTTTATTTGTTTACAAATAATTGACAACACTTAACAACGCTATTTAATTCACGGATACTTGTACTTGCGCACTCGCAACTTTAAAACTCTTTGCTTTCAGCTTTACAACTTTTCTCTACAAGGTTTAATTACAAACTGAATTACCTAACGCCGTGGCAACGCCTTTTTATACTCCGAGCTGCGTATACTGTGACAGCTCTAGAACATTATCGATCGTTATCAAAAGTTCTCGATTGCGATTGTTCTATTTGCACTTTCTCGACGTCTCTAGCTTTTTCTCGGTTTCTCTTTCGTATGTCATTCCTGTTTTGGAATATCGCCACAATATGATACGAAACTCTCTTTCGCTGCTATGGAATTGGTCCCCTGAACTCACGGTTGAGCTGGCAACCATACCGAATCAGGGGACCACGAACACCTGATACATAAAAAGACGGGCTACCAGAGGGAAATGCGTGAAAAAAGCTATCAAACCTGTGAAATTTTATTTGGATAAAAAATAGAGTTGATGTTATTATTTGACGTAAGGTTGTGTTTAAATATCTAAGTGAAGAGATAAATTTCATAGTTTAGTAATAAAATTTGGTTCGAGAGAGCGCTGTCAAAATGCGCATTTTTTATAACATTTTCCAAAAGAGCCACTCTGTAGAAATAGTGTCTGGGGAGTTTTATTTAATTTTTTGGAGATTTTGCAGTTTCTTCGCTACCGTTGAGGTTTTCTAACAGAATGAATGAAAATTATGGGTGGGTAACTCAGCTAATTTTTGCGAGTTGACTTAATGACTCTTGCTCAATTAAGGCAGCACTGTTATCGTGGAGAGGTGCACGTTGAATAATTAAAGTGACAGCACAAGTGATAACGCCCCAAAAGGAAAAATTTTCGCGCTAGTTCTTATTTTCTGTCATTCTTTATTCTCACCATAGATAATATGATATGCAACTTCCCTCTTTTGTCTCATAGGTTTTGGGCTGGAATCGAATCCCAATCATGGGCTGGCACGCAAAAACGCTCTTAGAATCATAGCATTTTTATTTGGCTAAAAATACTAGTTAATGTTATTATTTGGCGAAATACGTGTTGAAATCTTTAACTTGAGAATTTAATTAAATACTCGTATTTTAGTGATTTATGTACATGCAAATATTGAGCTGTTATTAAACATTTTTCCAAAATTTGAATTTCTCGTGATTTATAATTGTGTTCATGTTGATTTTATATATTTATTTCTTATTCTTATTTGTATTGGGTTTACATTTATACTGTTTGCTTACCTCAAAGGTGGCGAAAAAACTGCAAAATCTCCAAAAATGCAATAAAAAACTCCCATTTCTGCCATTTCTTTCCGAGTGTCTGTCCACAAAACAAAGAGCTTCAGCTCATCTTTGATTCTCAGTGCTGACACACTCATCAACTCGCCGCTCAGTAAGATGGCTGAAATGTATAACTGAGCTACTGAGGGCCAGTTTTTCAGTGCTGGTTTAAACTCAGTTTAAACTAAGTTTAGTTAAACTCAGTTTAAATTTAAACTTAGTTTCCTTGCGCCCAAATAAATTTGTTGCAACCAAAACAAAGTAGTTAGCAAACAGCTGATAAGTTAAACTAAGTTTAACCGAGCACAATCGGCCGTTTAAACTTAGATTAAACTCCGTTTAAAGTTGACTGAAAAACTGCATTCTGAGTTTAAACTTAGTTTAAACGACAAACAGAGTTCAACTTGCACTGAAAAACTGGCCCTGAGTCACATTTTTTTCGGGAAGTGAGTCTGAGCGAGCGGCTCATCGCTAAAGGGCCGTACACATACAACTTTTCTCGCTTTACTTGACAATTCAAAACTTAACCACAAAGCATGAGCTGTAGAAGGTTTGCTACATAGAATGCTTTGACAGATTCTGCGTTAGTGGTTTGTTTTGAATTGCGATTTGTGCTTTTTCGAGTATTTTGTTTAATAAAAGAAAAAGGAATGAGTTTTACTGATATAATTAGGTGGTAGTTATGCTACTTATGTATGTTTAAAATTCGCGAGTGTAATAAACTTTATTAAGACCGAGATGTAACAGGTATTCTTGCAGCATCTTTCGACAAAATAAATAAAAACCGGAAAGTTTAAGAAAATGGTTAGGGTGGTTAACAAAAAGGTGTTTATTTTGCTATTTATACATATTTCTCTTATTTTCTCTTTTTAAAAGTAACTATACATGCAAAAATTATGAAACACTAGTGAACTTTCTAAATCGTGTGTATATGCACACAGAAATAAAATGGAAATGTAAACAGTTGGTTGTCAAAGTGTACAAAAGTTGAAAGTTCGGCATGATTTTGCTTCGTTTTGCTTTACTTTACTTTTTTCGCCTTGTATTTAGCAGCACTCGTATAACATCAGGTCTTCAACTTATCTGTCAAAGCGAAACTCTGAAGCAAAGCAAAGCGAAAGTCTTATGTGTACGGCCCTTAAGAGTCAGCTCAGTAACTGATCTCAGTGCTGAGTTACCCACCTCTAATGAAAATGCAATAAAATTAAGAGTAAATAAGAGATGTTATTTCCTTAATGCCAGAAGATAATATATATAAAATCAAAACAATTAAAATATCGCAGAAATTCATATTTTGCAAAAACTGCTGTTATATACATATGCATTAAACATAAGTTTAAGATATAGCGCATTTGCTTATAAACATATGTACATATTTATTCATGTATATTAAAATGCAATATTTACCCAGTTCGCTTTGAAAAAATAGTTTTGGTATACATTTTTAAAATAAAATACAATATTTGTATGTAAATCAAAACCTTCATAGTTTGCTCAAACTTATATATTAAATTCAACTCTTCATTTAGAGATTTCATCTTTATATTTGATTACAAGATCGACGAGTGAAATTCTACACCGGGTATAGCCAAAGTTAAATTCGACAAAGCATACGTAAACACATTCGGTATGAAAGCATTGGCACCCAATAAAAATCCTACCAAAGGAACGTTTGACTCTCACGCGGAGGTATGTATGTACATATGTATATTCGTTGGCTAATCGGACAATTCAAAAGAATATTGGCTTTATTCCAGAACTAAAACGCATGTAATACTAAGTCGTGATGTAAAGTTTATTGATAATTTGGGGTTTGATAAAACATTAGGAAACTATGAGAACAAAAAAGAAAAAGGCATTAAAAATGAAAATAAAATAAACAACAACACAGATAGCACAGTATATACAGTAGTAAAACTGTGGTAAAGTCCTTCTCAGGGATAAAGGGCCGTACACATACAACTTTCCTCGCTTTACTTGACAATTCGAAATTTAACAACAAAGCATGAGGTGTAGAAGGTTTGCTACATAGAACGCTTTGACAGTTTCTACGTTAGTGGTTTGTTTTCAATTGTTATTTGTGTATATTCCAAATATTTTGTTTAATAAAATATTAAGAAATGAGTTTTACTTATATAATTAAGCGGTAGTTATGCTACTTATGTATGTTTCAAAGTCGCGAGTGTAATAAACTATATTCAGGCCGAGCATATTTCGACAAGATAAATAAAAACCGATCAAAGAGGTGTTTTATTTGCTATTTATTAATATTTCTCTTCTTTTATCTTTTTAAAAGTAATTATACACGCAAAAACTATGAAATACTAGTAAATTTTCTAAATCGTGTGTATATGCACGAAGAAATAGAATGGAAATGTAAACAGTTGGTTGTCAAAGTGTACAAATGTTGAGAGTTCGCCATGATTTTGCTTCGTTTTGCTTTGCTTTACTTTTCTCGCCTTGTATTTAGCAGCACTCATATAACATCAGGTCTTCAACTTATCTGTCAAAGCGAAACTCTGAAGCAAAGCAAAGCGAAAGTCTTATGTGTACGGCCCTTAAGAGTTTTGATGGTGGATAATGAAAATAAACTATAGCAGAGTTGCATGCAATGATATTTCATAATAAACTTTGAAAATCAAATAGAAAATTTTGTGGAATGTGAAATATTTGCATTAACCAGTGAAGATACACTTTATAATTATTACTTAAATCCGAAAATTTATAACCAAAATATGTGACGGCTGTTTTTATTTGCATATTTGAATAATTATTCAACGGCTCTCTACGATTCTCCTACAACCAACGTGTACAATAAAAAAAGCAACCCTGGGTAGCAAACTTCTCGGTGGTGAGTTATCTTCTTCGTTTCTTTTAATTGTTTTGTTGAAATTTGTAAACATAAGTAGGTAATTTTGCAAAAAATATATTAATTTCCTTCTAACTGAAGCATTTTTACATTTACTAGATGGAAATAACTGCCTGGCATGGAGCGGAAGCGAAACTACATATATACATAAACTGAAGCAGGGTATTCCTAGAATAGTTTATGTGGCTCATCTGCATGCATAATCAAAAAGAAAGCACATTTTTTTTTTTATGATTTCAAGGCCAATAAAGCAGCTGCGAAGGACTTTTGATACTTCAAGACCTCACAATTTACATCGAATTATGTGTAGCTCGATATTCATGGTGAAGATTTCTGAATATGTCCAAATATACAAAATTGAAAAGTGCATAGATTTGTAAAAACGTAGATTAATATATACATACATACATATCACGATGCTGGTAAGTTTGTGTTCAGACAGAGAAACTTTTGTCGCGGAGGGAGTGACGAGGAAAGGGGAAAGGGCACCGAGTTGCTCATGCTCGGGCGACACGCTTTGTGTTCTTATTCGTCTCAGTCGGCGGCCAAGAAATTTGACATTCCTTTTCATTTATAAATTCTTTCAGTGGTTGCAGTTTTGTTGAGTTTTAAATGAATACATGCGGTAAGTGGAGAAATGAAATTTGGTTCTTATTTTTTTGTAATTAAATATACACATATGTATGCATATACATATTAACCATGAACGAATTACATATTAACATTAATATTTAAGAATATGGAATTTTTCAGAAGTTGTAAATGCAGCGTAAGCGAAGCGTACAGAAATTTGCGAAAATAATATAAAATAAAATGTCAGAAAATTGCCTGAACAGAGTTGCTCTGTGTGAACGCGACGAGCAACACCAAAAGGGAAATCGCCGATAATAAGCAACAAAAGTGTCCCTGTCTGAACGCGGTCTAACAGATTTATGGCATTTGGCATTGTCACACGTTCAGTATTTTTTGACGTGATCCAAGTACCGTGTTATTTTTTTAACGTGCAGCATGCAATATGCATATATGGATATGGATCGCAATACCGTCAATACATCTTGTTACATTTCTCTTTCGTCGATGCGACTAATTTCTACTCCAGTAACTTCTCTTTACTTGTTGTGACTTTAATTAAAATGCCCGTATTGTAGCTAATCACGCTCGAATTTTATTTTCTTGTTCCATTTTCGATATACATATGTACATACTTCGAACCATGGAGCCTGCAAAGTATATAAATACTGACGGGATATATATACTCGGGATCAAAAGTGATTTGCCTGGGATAATTTTTCTTCGATAATACGTTTTCATTCTATTCCGTTTGAAAAATTTAATCAGAACAGAAAATATGCAAAAAATGATAAGCATTTGTGTATTAAAATATATACTTGTATAATAAATATATACGAAAATATTATTGCATGTTTAAACCTTATGTATAAATAACTATTTTGCTATCTAAGCGTCGGTTTAAAATATCCAGTTAAAATTCCAGCAGTAAATATTTTTTAGAATTAATTTTCATTCTTATTATGTCAAAAAAAAAATTAACATGCGTATGACCTTAAGCAGCATTTGAAGGTCAATTTAAAATAAACCAAATTGAAAATATAAAACAAACCATATGCAAAAGAATAACACGAACTACCTATTAGCTCAACTCGCACGGACACAGTTTTGTGAAGATATTCTTTAGAACTATGTATAGCTTTATAGCTCGAATAAACTTTGTTCGTTGAAGTTGTAATTTTACATGAACAAAGTCGCTTCAAAATTGTATTGAATTTAACGTTCACGAGCTTTTTGTGTAGTCCTCACTTCAGCAATTACAAATATAAGATATCTTTAATGAAGTAGTACAAGCTGTGAGTTTGTTCTATACGCGCTTTTTTTTTATTTATTAATGAATAAAATAAAACTTGTATATTTCCTTGCTGCACAAAACCCTGTTGAAAGATTATTTTGGTTAAAAAGAGTAACACGAAACCCAAGTCCGTTTGGGGGGTGAATTTTTGAGATAAATTATCGAAGAGTTGGCGTATTGTATACACTGTATATACTGTGCAGATGGTGCATGCAACTACAGCGATAAAGACAAAGATAATAGTAGTGTTCTTGAAGTCAATAGGTCTGTACTCGTACTTCTCCAGTAAGAATTATCCAGTAAAGAAATTTCTTAGAATTTGACAACGTTCGCTCTCAGAGTGAAAAATATACCAAAAAGTACAAGAACGGAAAACCAGTAAAAACTTGCAAGTTTGACGAACAGCTGATTGAATTTTTGTCCTCATCCAAATATACAAAATGAAAAACGTTGTATTAGTGTTTTCCTGAAACATTCCACTAACTAAGCTTAACCAAAGGAACTTGTACTTGCTTCTTGCAAGTTTGATACCCACATTTTATAATATTCGCCTTTAAAAGTCTTAAACAAAAATTTCCAAATTATCCAAATTGGAATCAGCTGCTTTTGATCAGCTGTTTTTCCACTTGCAAGTTTTTACTAGCAAAAATTTGTCCAGTAAAAATTATCAACTTCCCCTCAAAATGAAATGTCGATTCGCTCTCTCGATTTCCCCTACAAACTATTGACTTCGAGAACACTACTAATAGTTTGTAACAATTGTTACAAACTATCACGTTTTGGCGTTCTTGCACGCAAAAACTTGAAAGAAACTTGCAAAGTAGGGGAAATCGAGAAAGCGAATCGACATTTTATTTTGAGGGGAAGTTGATAATTTTTACTGGACAAATTTTTGCCAGTAAAAACTTGCAAGTGGAAAAACAGCTGATCGAAAGCAGCTGATTGCAATTTGAATAATTTGGAAATTTTTGTTTAAGTTTTAAAGGCGAATATTATAAAATGTGGGTATCAAACTTGCAAGAAGCAAGTACAAGTTCCTTTGGTTAAGCTTCGTTAGTGGAATGTTTCAGGAAAACACTAGTACAACGTTTTTCATTTTGTATATTTGGATGAGGACAAAAATTCAATCAGCTGTTCGTCAAACTTGCAAGTTTTTACTGGTTTTGCGTTTATGTACTTTTTGGTATATTTTTCACTCTGAGAGCGAACATTGTCAAATTCTAAGAAATTTCTTTACTGGATAATTCTTACTGGAGAAGTACGAGTACAGACCTAATAATAAAACCGTAAGTTGGCAATAAATTATAATTTCGTACAAAATATGAGAAGCTAAGAAAGGTTTGACCTGTAGCAAAAAGTTACGTTCAACGCCCAGACGAAGATTTGGAACAAGTAAAGAATACGGACCATTGAGCTAGAAAAAAAAAAAAAAAAGGGGGCGTGGTCCGCCCCTTTTTACCGATTTTGGCGGTATAATTTTTTTTTGGTGCAAAGTAATAGGAGGGGTTTTAGGGAGGGTTAAAGGGGGAAATTTCAATATTTTGAAAAGCTAATATTTCAAAAACTATTAATCCGATCTTCATAATATTGGTACCGTTAAAAAGATAATCAATTTTAAAAAATTAAAAATTAAATAAAACACAACGTTAATACCTTTCCGCGAAGCCGCTCTGGATCATTACTCTCATTATTACTGATTCTCTTATCGCCAGCAACACAAATAAAACCAAATTTCTTACAAAATTTAAGTTTTAATATATAAAATTATACATCAAATTAAAGGTATTTTTATGGGCTTTAAGACAAATTTATTTTTACATACTATTAATTACGTATTTTTTTTAAGAAAAATATAGTTTTTTATAAAAAAAATGTGCGTTTTTTCAGTTTTTGTTATTTTTCTGAAAATATATATATAATTTATATAAACATATGCATATCAAATAAAAGGTCTTTTAATTATCTTTATAACGATACCAATATTGTCGGATAAATAGTTTTTGAAATATTAGCTTTTCAAAATATTGAAATTTCTCCCTTTAACCCTCCCTAACACCCCTCCTATTACTTTGCACCAAAAAAAAATTATACCACCAAAATCGGTAAAAAAGGGCGGACCACGCCCACTGTGGTCCGTATTCTTTACTTAAGCCGAAGATTTTAACGACTGT
Organism: Philophylla caesio; assembly: GCA_963971545.1. NCBI lineage: Eukaryota > Metazoa > Arthropoda > Insecta > Diptera > Tephritidae > Philophylla > Philophylla caesio. The sequence continues at coordinate 154,046,651 of OZ020604.1, read as the reverse complement.
TTATCGCCTGTTATACGGTCCATTTTAGTATGACTTTTCACGGCATTGGCTGCAAAGTTCGACCTTCAGGTGCATCACACGGATATGGTCATCGCGTAATTGAACGAGGATCTGGACGAGAATATCTACATGGATGTTCCAGATGTGCTTATAGGTGTATTGAAGAAAATTCAACGAAGTCAACCCGACGGCTTAATATGTTTAATGAAGCATTGCAGCGAAAAGTGCCGATCATCGCAACAACGAAGTAGTCCTATGTGATTTTTAACGAAAGCACTGTTGAATTAACGTGGTATCATAAAGTATCATTAACCCTAAACAAGCTCGTTTTAAATTCAACTAAATTATACCCATGTTTCTACGAAAAGCATGAAGACGGTGACGTCATGTTAGTAATTATATAGGTGGAAGATTTACTGTTAACATCCAACAACGATAACTGTTTGAAAACAACAACGAAAACGATCTCTTTAGATTTATCTCAAGCCTGCATAAATTTTCGGGTTAGTTGCGGGTGTCGCGCACATAGAATTTGAGTGTGAAATTCGCTTGTGCTCATCTCTTAGCGAGGGTAATCAAACAGGCTCGATCATACTCAAAGCAGATCTGTGGTATAGATTTACATAAAAATTTTGTGAAGGGGCGAGATATTTCTATCACAACTATCAAATGCAGAATCAATATTGGACCGATTGTTCAGAAAAATAAACTGTCTACTACGAGTGAAGGTGTTGAGGAGGCGGAGTAGTTGGTAGTAAATGAATATGTATGTACCTTATTTTACAACTACGCATTCTTGCAATTCTCTTCCCTTTTTTATCATTCATACATTGTAAATGTTTTTTCGTATTAAATTTAAATCAGTCGGCATTTAGCATTCAATGTTCTCGTAACTTTACTTCAAACACTAATATACAAATATTTTCTTAATAGTGTTGTGCCTCGTTAAAAATTTAAACTTATTTTGTGTCGAAGAATACAAAAATGAGTTCATTTATTTTACCAAAGAAGCGTTTTCGAAAAATAGGCAAAGACCTGTATTCTAGGTCTTTTTGCAGTTATTGACAAAAAGAAAAACTCCAGTACTCCTTCTATGAATATGGCTCGAAAGCTACATTAAAGTCTAATTGCGTTCATATATTCTTTATATCAATCGGAATAGTACTTTTTGCATAAGAGAAGTTGGAATTTTAGGACATTTTCAAGCTTTTTAAAAAAAAAATTGCACTTACATATATTCATACATTTAAGTTTATAAACTTTGTAACAAAAAATAAATAAAAATGCATTTTTAAAAAGATACATTTTTCGTGCAAACTAGTGTAGTTCGATAAAATTCTCTTTTGAGGTAAATTACTACATTTTAAAAGTAAAAAAATTAACTTTTGGAAATTCGATATGAACAAATGCTTTATTTTAAATTATGTATAAGCAAAATTGTTTATAATGAAATATGTGTGTAACAAATATCGGAATTCTATGGAGTTGCCTATTTTTGTTTTACATTTCAGTGCACCCGATCCAGAAAATATCAGTTTATGTAAAAATATTGTTTCAATAATATGATCTTGTATATACATATATTAATTTTTTTTCTTGGCGCCCAGCTATTTATTACATAATTGATTTTGTGACTGATTCTTTTTAATATCAACAACTGTATATTTAGTCATGATAAGTTTTCGATTTGTTGTTATTGATAAAATACAAAAAGATTGTATAGCAAGCTCCTGTCACTAAAAATTTGACTGAATATCTAAACTATTTGTATAGAATTGTGATACCTAATAATACATAATTTTACATTTTTAGGTATGCAAATTAATTTTACTTATGTCGTTGAAACATTTAAATTTGCTGATAATATTCCATCTTGTTCTGGTATAATGGAAACAGCTTCTTTCACATATTCGTAAATGTGTTTACGGGTATCGATTACTACGTCCCGAACCATAGCTTTAAAAAATCCGCTATGACGAGGCGCTTCTGCATATCGCTCGTATTGGTCAAGCGAATCTTGAAGCTTTAGTGTAAGATCATAATTCTTGCGTACCACTTCCAGAATTTGTTCTTCTGAAGGTGTGGATAGTCCTTGTTCCGCCAACCATTCTTTTATTTTATTTTGGAAATGTTTCACTATAGCCAAAATATTTACAAGGGCATTCAGTAGTCGGATGACATCATCTTTAAATTCGCATTCGACCATTGATGTGTAGCGTAAAACTGTAAAAAAGCAAAAAACAGTAATATACATACATATGTAACACTTTCGTAATTGAGAAATTTTAAATATTTTTGTTTTGCTAATAAAAATGATATAAATACTCAAACAAATAGGTACATAACAGGTTGGTTATTTTTTAATAATTTCCAAATAAAAAATATGTTAACAAATAAGAAGTAATAAGAAAACCGATCTCTTTTTCAAGCCTAACCAACGGTAATAATATTCTCCATTCGCCTTACAATGTTTTTTCCTTTTGTTATTAAATCGAAATCCAGCCCAATCTTGAAGTGATTGTCTTTTTCTCTGATTACTACGATTCTAATTTATTTTGAACCCATTTCGAATGTATTGCCTAAACATATCCAATTTAATTTTCAACCGTTTACTACGATGTTTTCTAGGTTTAAACATATGCCGGTAAGTATCAAAAGAGTAAAGTTTAGAAAAAAAAGTTGGCTAGGCCCTCTTCGTGATCCAAATGTATATCACTAATTCCGCTCGTCGACTTCCAAAAAACTCGATACACGTATGACTTAAGCCTTGTTGTTGTTGTTGTAGCGGCTAGCTACACCCCACAGGGCTGGCGGGCATCCTCAATCATTAACATCAAGCTCAACTAACGAGAGGTCCAGGAAACTAGCTGTTTTAATAGGGTCGGGCCATAAGGAAAGGGATGTTAGTTAAGTGGGTTTGGCCGGGCATGTGAATAGGTGATTGGTGTCGTGCGGAGACTCTTCACATAGCGGGAAACTGTTTGGGGTGTCGGGGTTGATCCTGGATAAGTAGAAGTTTACAGTATCCAGATCTAAGTTGAGCCAGAGTAACGCGCGTCTCTCGAGGCAGCTGGAGCTCCTCAGCTGCTATGGGTGGTAGTTGGACTTCCAGGACTGCATTCACAGGGCTGGTGTCGATAAATTTGGATACCGACTCCCTGAGAATGTAGCCTAGAGACTGTCGGTATGTCCTTGGGTCCAGCGGTAAGCGTACGTAAGCCTGGACTTCGTCCATCAGTAGCGAGAGGTGTCCCCTAATGTGCCTGGGTGTCGGCTCCAGTGCGAGCAAGTCTCTGTTGGGGTGCCCCAGACGGTAGCATCACAACAGAAACTGTTTTCTGAGCATCAAATTGCGCTCATGCAATGGGAGAACGTTAGCATCATGAAAGAGGTGATTCACAGGAGTCATCAGGAGACATCCTGTCACTGTCCTGAGTGCGGCGTTCATTGGCGCAGCATAGTTTAGAACCGACCAGCCAATAGCCTTGTATGTTGCCAACAATGTTTCTTTGTCTTTTCCCCAAGTGCTGCCGGCGAGCGACTTGAGGACTTTTTTGCGGCTCTGTACCTTATTGACGACTGCGGTGTATGCGCTGAGGAGGCCAGGCTGTCGAGGGTAACCACCAGGATCTTCGCGTGGTTAACCGTCGGAATGGGGTCCCCTCGATGTGTATGTCGAGGGTGAGCCCGACCTCCTTCGTCCAAGATGTAAATAGGGTCGCGGTGGAGTCCTTCAACAAGGTGGAGTGGCTGACTGTGTCGAAGGCCTTCGACAAGTCCAGAGCCACGAGGACGGTTCTTTCACAGGGGCGGTTGCCATTGAGACCACGATTAATTTGTGTGTTTATGGCGTTAAGTGCCGTTGTAGTGCTATGCACTTTCCGGAAGCCATGTTGATGCTTCGCCGGTCTGAGGTAGTGGTTGAAGTACGGAAGCAGCAGGGCCTCAAGTGTCTTGACCACTGGGGAAAGCAGGGAGATCGGCCGGTAGGACTCGCCTTGGCCGGCAGGTTTCCCTGGTGTCAGCAGTGGTATCACCCTGCTCATCTTCCAGATGTCTGGGATGATCAGGGTGGTGAGGGACAAATTGAGGACCCTGGTAAGGTATGCTACTCCCGCAGTGCCCACTTTTTTTTAGTATCAACATGCTTAACCCGTCAGGGTCAATGGATTTGGAAGCTTTCGCCTTCCCGATGGCTTCCTTCACCTCAGTGCAAGAGAGGACAATTTGTGCCGTGATTTTTGCTTGCGCAGCCTTCTGGTCTCTGACCGTTTGGATCTGTCGGCCGAAGGATGCAATATGAATTGACGGCTAAAATAGCTCGCGCATCGCTTCGGGTCCGACGAGGCGTGGTCTCCCAAGAATATTGCTGTTCGGTCGTTACACCTCGTCGGGTTGGACAGGGACCTCACGGTCGACCATAGTTTACCCACTCAAGCCTCGAGGTTGCAGAAATTCAGGTGCTCCCTCCACTTGTCCCGCTTGTGTTGGTTGACCAGGCGTTGGATCTCCCCGTTTAAGCCTTCGGTAAGTGCGATTGAAAATTACCGAAATCGGTTCGAAATTCCGTCTACCTCTCGTACTTCGATCATTGAAAATAAAATCGCGTAGACAATTCTTGAATTAAGTGTTTCGCAAAGACTAATATAAAAAGAGGTGCAACTTAAAACCATTTTATATTTTATAATATTAATATTTCTTGGTTAATGATTAAAAAATTTCTTAAAAATTTTAATTAGCTTTTAAATAAAAATTATTACAAGTATTTACAAAAGCATACTCATTTGACTAAAGAGCTTCTTATTTGGCTTATTTAATCACAATGTTTTTTCAGCACGGTTTAATTTGTTATTTTAACGAATTGAAGTTTGATGAGTCGCGAGAACCGAATCAATTGCCGAGAAAGATTATTACAAAGGTTTTTCTCTGGTATGAACTAAACCATCAAATCCACGTCCTGTATGTGACACATTTCGGGATACAGCTTCTTTGGTTTTGCCGGTTTTGAAAATTCCCAAGTATAAATAAAGTGAGTGCACAAAAACCCCATAAAACCTTTAACTCAGTAACATTAGTTAATTTATTACATAAATCGCTTCAGATTTTTACAATTTACCAAAATTAAAACAAGTAGTTCACTAAAGGTCAGTTTCATCTCGTTCTTCTTTTTTTTATATTCTTTGTTTACTTACTTACATATGTCAATGCCCGTTATTTTGTAATATATCATTCTTGCGTCGAATCCCTAACTTGCTTTAATTTAATTTAAGTTAGCTTTATCTGCAATCTCGAAGCTTTGAGTAATAAACGTTTTTGCAAAGTAACTTGTACAATCTTTTAGTTTTCTGATAATCCTCCAGGCCTACATTGCGTTTTAGCATTGATAAATTTGACTGGAAGATGGGAGAACTTATTTTCTTTTTTTGTAGTATTATGCTTTCATGAAAAATCTCACACTTTTGTATGCTCTTTAATACTATTGTACCTATTTGTAAGCTATTTGCTTTAAGAAATTTAACTTAAAATCATTGTTGGTATGAATTATTCTAAATACATACATACATACATACATGTATATATATCTATTTGTTCACACCATTTGATTTGCCCTTCTTTCCATATATCAAATAAGTTCGAAATGGTTACAGTCGAGTTTCCTCGCTTTTTTTTTAAGTTGCAGCGCCATGTAAACTTCTAAGGGTTTACTGTATAATAATTGTATTTAATGCAAACTAAGCTTATGTAAAATTAAAATTTATGGAAAATCTAGTAATTTATTAATGGCCAGTTTTTCAGTGCAAATTGAACTCTGTTTGTCGTTTAAACTAAGTTCAAACTCAGTATGCAGTTTGTCAGTCATCTTTAAACGGAGTTTAAACTAAATTTAAACGGCCGCACGGTTAAACTTAGTTTAACTTATCAGCTCTTTGCTAACTACTTCGTTTTGGTTGCAACAAATTTAATTGAGCACAAGGAAACTAAGTTTAAATTTAAACTGAGTTTAACTAAACTCAGAGTGAACTTTAAAATTAGTGTTTCTTAGCCTGGGGTACAGCTGGGTGCTTATGGCTATACGGTTACAGTTGCACGGCTGTAGTCAAACCAGGTTCTTAGGTTCATGTTCGTACACCCTGGTCAACGTGAACAACCCATGTGCGAGATGCGGTAACCAACACGTGAAAAACCTTGACTCACGGCTCCGACATATTCGGACTTAAGGCCGCAGCGTCTGTTTACCATGAGGTGCGGCTGTAATGTCCGGCCCCTCTATAGGGAAATTACCTCCATTCAACTGCTGAATGTCCTAAAAAATATGTGCTACGGATACTCAGCTGATGCTCTGCTGAAACATTGCAAATTACTACCGCTCTGAAAGTGATGCAACTTTAATTTTTGTACTGGGATGGAAATGTTATTAAATTTAATAATTCATGAAGTGGAGGAAAGCTATACTAATTTTATGCTAACGAATCTAACGAAAAATATGATTGATAATAAATTCTGCTTCCATGTTAGGCCGGCTTCGTAGGAGTAGATTTGCCATCGAAGCACCCAGTTTTTCGCAAAAAAATATGAATTAAAATTACAAATACAAACCACACACATCTTCCGATGCCATTGCGTACAACTTGCAGTACACATTTCTCTGATACTTATTATGCGCAAAATGCACCATTGAACGCTCGGCATGTTGCAAGTGTTGCTAGAACCTCGCACAGAACGTGATACTTAGGCAAACTGCCAACACTGCAGTTGTGATTGACATCTCGAATGCAGCCTTCTTCTATAGCTGTCATGCAATGTCATCGCTGCTGGGAAGAATTACGCGGCATACCAATGCCACCCCGCAGCCCATTACTATGCGTGCAACAATCGAGCGATACCTACAGAAGAGGAGGGAAGAGAACCGTATTTTTAAGAGGAAGAGGACATTGGCCGTTTGCGGAACTATAAACGAACATACGGGGCTTCTCCCAACTCAAATTTCTGGTGGTTATCGTTTTTCAGGGAAAAAAATTGACAGTGGTACCTTAATGGACTATCAACATTATTCTAAGTGAGCCTCTTCAAGGCTGTCCTCTAACCTAAACTAACTAATTGGTCATTGTCAAGTGTATACAAATTCAACGATAACGATGGCTTGGGCATGTTGTTCGTTTGGAAGACGATGCCTCGGTGAAAATATCATTGGACTCGACACTTGTGGATGGACCACAAAGACAAGGCACTTATAAACGCATTTTATTTTAGTATGAGTAACTGCCATCAATAAATTGCGAACTCTTCTTTATCAGCATTATAGTTAATTTTATATGCTACTTAATATATCTTGTAAATGCTTTGTAATATAGTTTTTGTATATGTGTATTTTTTTGTATTTTATTTATGAATTTGAAAACTTTTTTGCGGAAATTACCACTATCAAACACGAGGTGGAACACTTACTTAACATATGTTACTCTTATTAAATATTTTCTTACCCATTGCGTGTATTTCTGAAAAAACTTTCTCTTCTCTATTCAACTCGTAGTACAGTTCATCATAGCTATTTGTAGTAGCTAGAAAAGTATCTCCATATGTTATAAATAAGTTAAAAATATTTACCACCTAATGGAAAAATTAAAAAGTATACAAATATTTCGTCTTAAAAAAGTAATATTTACCTGAACTGATAAATAGAAAATATTACATTTTTTCACTAGTGTTTGCTCCTGATTGACTAAAAATCGAAGCAACCCGATTAAAGCAGACCATAACTCCTTCCAGGGATAGTTCAAGCGGACTCTGCAGCGTTTTTGGTAGCATAACACACGATGAATAACACCAATACATAGTAAATACAATTCCATTGGGAATTTTTTCATCAAATGTGAAACGATGAACTCTACAAGTAAATCAAGCAAAGTTGCTGCTAATGGTTGCGATTTTCCCACTCGATCAACGTGCAGCTTGCGATGTCGCATTTGAGCGCGATGCAGCATCACTTTGAATGTAAGATTATTGTCATGCATCATCGAATTTGCATATTGATCCTCAGAAATGCATGTCAAAATTAGAAAGCACAGCTTTAAATTGGCTACACTGGTTTCGTTTTTGTTATCCTGCATTACGATGGAGCTACGATGGATGAAAAGGCGTTGCTTAGTGATAATAAACTTTGCTTTGTAATTTTGATTTTTTAAAAACATACCAATATTGAAAAACAGCAACCAGCAAATTGGTTGGATATTGTGTCATATCAATTATAGGAGCAGTCGCCAAATCGGGAACAGGTTGTGTTAGACTTAAAGTATTACTAGGAGATGGCGGCGCACTTGACTCGGCTTGAGTATGGGCTAACGTTGTAATGAAGTTTCGATTAAGGTGAACAGCTTCGTAAAGGGCCAACAAAAGACCATTGTTCGCTTTGATTTGCTGTACACGTTCACAGCCTTCGTCAGAAACGAACATGTTTCCAACAATGTTTGATATGGACGAAAACCACGAAGAAGACTGAACATTCGATAAGCTCTGCATGTATAGACGGCAAAAGTCAATCAAAGATTGCGATATCATCTGCCCATAGCTGGAAACAATTTTTCAAACTAAATGCATTACTTTTAATTAATCTTTTTTTTTGAATAATAGAGCAAGGCTGCAAACGGATTTCAATATTAGTGCAGTTTGATTGCGTGGTTCGAGCTAAATAAAAGCCTCGTGACCACGTTCTCATTCATGTGTATGGGTCAGACTTCTTTAGACTTCAACGCTGGATGCGTTTCTAAAATAAGCAGCTGAAACTGATGATGCATGAACAAAGAAAATGTGGCACTCTCAAAGAGAATAATTTTTCCTTCATTGTGATAAAATATTTTTAAAAAATGTCTGTTCTTATTACACGTATTTTGGAGCATGTGGCTAGCTGAAATAAAGCCAAAATCAGCTTGATTTATATCCCGACGCTAGTACTAGGCGAATTCGTCAAGTATATGTATACATATGTATGTAGGTGTGAACCTAGACAAGAAGCTAACTTGGACACAGAATGTCCAGAAGCGGGTGGGAGTTGTTTTCTCAGCCTTATTATGGCTAAAAAATCATTCTGCTTACCTGAACACTGCATTGGCTTGCGGTGGGGTTACTGAAACATAAGATATGATGGCAGTTGGCTTTTTAATTGCTATGGGTTCCAGGCCAAAGTAACATAACCGGCAATGAATTAGGGGACAAGCTTGCAGGGGGACAACATTTATTCCGCTTTCGTCAACCTATAACGGTTTTATCCGCTAATATGGGTTGCGGTATGGGTGTCTGAAAGTAAATTACTTCATTAATGGACATCATAAGGGATATCATACAAATGTATTCATTAATGGGCTTTAAAAGGGATCCCATGATATAAATTATAGTCAATATCCTGAAGGATATTAGCATGAAATACATATGTTACAAAATATCGAAAAATATCTTCCAAGTTATGTAAAAAAGTGGAACAAAGCCTTTAAGCACAACGTATTAATCATAAGGTCGCTGTGAATAGTGGAGTTTTTCACATACCAGGGCGCTCCGCATATTGCCCTCAAGGTTTTAGACTGCAGCCTTTGAATTATATCTAAGTTAGATTTAGACGCTGAACACCAAAGTTGGATCCCATAAATTTTTAGCCACTCTTCTACTACTTTTAAATGTTGTTGCAATCTATTAGCTGCTGTAATTGGGTTCGAGTGCACACTAAGTATTGCTGTATCATCCGCAAAAGTTGATGTGACTAGATTTAAGTTTGTGGGCAGATCATTTGTTGTGTAACTTTTTTGTTTAACACGAAATTTTCTGCCATCAAGGAAGCTTTTTAATACAGCACAAATATTTTCGGGAAGTGAACCTCTTAACTTATGTAATTGTCCTTCTAGCCAAACCTTATCGAATGCTTGCGCAACATCTAAGAATACTGCAGTGCAATACTGTTTGTTTTCAAAACCGACCTATGTGTGAAACTATTCTGTGTACTTGCTCAATTGTACTGTGCTCTTCCCTAAAGCCGAATTGGTGGTATGTTATTATTTGACTCCTTTCTAAAATGGGTTTTATTTCCTGTAGAAAGAGTTTTTCGAATATTTTGGAAAATAGTGAAATTAAACTAATAGGTCTATACGAGCTAACCATGGTAGGATCTTTATAAGGTTTAGGGACCATAATGTTTGGAAAGTACTGCAATCGTAATATGCTGTTGAAAATATAAAGTAAGTACTTGATTGCAACGGACGGAAGCTCTGTTATCATTTCTCCTGTCATAACCGGGTGCTTTGTTTTTCTGAATATCTTTGGTAATAGTTTCAATAAGGGATTTAATATTAAATTAAATTGGGGCTGCAGCTGGATTAAGTGTAAAGAGTTGAAAGGAGATAATGTTGATAAAGAGAATGTTTTTTGCCGAAAAAGTATATTTTATTGAAAAAGTTAATGACTTATCAAACCGCCTTCGTAATTTGCAATTTTACAAACACATTTACCGATTTTTTCAAATCAGTGCCACGTTGCCAGTCACGGTGGCTTCGAGTAAACGGTCCTTTTCTACTTTACGGAGATTGAGGACATATCTGCGCTGCTAAATATTCATCGAGACATTGAGGTTACTAGTGACTAAATGCTGGATATTTTGGCAAAGAAAACGAGGAGAACAAGAGGAGATAACGCACTTTAAATCCCTGACGTTTTATGATTCTACAGATTCAAATGATATCATAGCCTAACGATGGCTTTATAAAAATGCATTCAACATTTTACGCAATATTATTATATCCATGTTTATAATGGGCTATAATCAAATATTTCAAAATATGTTAAATATCGTAAAAAGTTGAAAATAAATGGACCCCCCAAAATATTTTCTGGATCCGTCCCTGGTAATAAGTAATGCATCTATGGTACCTAAATTTGAAGCAAAATGCTTTTTCATTTTCCATGATACTTTGAAAAAAATGTCAAAAAAAAAATGGTTAGGAAATAAAAGTCCGAAGTAGAAAACAAAGAAGTTCATTCTAATGACAGGGATGTAATAGTAAAAAAATAAATTGATTATTTTTGTTTTTTCTGGGACCCTAAAATTGTCTAAGATATTTGAAAGTGATGAAAGTGTAGGGTGTGAAAATCAACAATATTTAAACGCTGTGATATTTAAACAAAGTGAAAGGTGTAGCTATCTAAGCCATTACCACCTTACCATAATTTGTAATTTTAAATACGAACACTTTTTTTCCGTAAAAAAATATGTTTTATTCCAAAAGCCGGTGACTTATCAAACAGCCCTCGTAATTATAATGTTGTGATACACAATTAAGCAATAAAAATAAAACACTATTCAACAATATAATTAATAAAATATATTTAGATTAGATATAATGAATGTTGTAATATTCTTAGACTTTTGCATAGTAATTCACATGTGAGGATATCTACTACGACCCAATCTCATAAATACTAAATACTGCTAAAAATAACAAATTTAGCATAAATATTAGGATCAAATTTAATGAGAATAGAAAATCCTATCAAATATTCATCGAATGAGATTCCTGGAACAAATGGTTTCGATTTTAAGGAGGAAAAGCTATGGGTTTTTGTGAAAAATCGCTGTTTTTCGAAGGGGTTTTTTTTAAATGTATGTTTATTATATTGATAAATCATACTTTTATTTGACGAGTATTCAGCGTCTATACAGTACAAATGGACCTATCATAATTTTTGACAGATAATTCGGCTTATAAAAGAATATCCTTTCTCCTTGGCACCTTCGACATAATATTAACGACATTCTCATTTGTTACTTCGACGTCTCGATGCACGTTCAACAACGCTAATCCATTCAATCGGTCTTCACTTGTTTTGTTTCGTAAATACGTTTTTATTCTGAGATGGAAAAGAACGTTCGTTCGAAGCCACCGAGCGTTGCGCAAATTAGTAAAAGCCGATGTATCGATGGCTACAGCTGCTTGTTGTAGTTGATTAGAGCGTCTTTTTCACGTTTCGTATGATTACGTCCTCTAAATGTCAGTGGACTTCAAAGAAAATGCACTAACACTTATTTCCCTAGCGACCTAGCGACACACGGTGGCAGGCTGACAATTCAAATTTCACCCTCACAGTGCAGAATATCAGAGGCGCAAAATTTTAAATTCGTTTTTCGGTTACTGCTAATTACGGTTAATAACTGAATCCATCAATCTCTGTAATAAGGGATATGGTTGTCGACGAAACGCAACTTTGAAAACCTTTTTTATAACGACTTAAACATTTTTAGCGTTCCCTGAGCAAAAAAGTATCCAACTTGATACCTAAACCCGTGAAAATTGAATTTGGGAAAATCGGTTGAACGTGTACTTAGAACCAGGATTCCGTAACAAACTCGAATTTAGTATACGTTTATTTGATATCTTCATTTGTTCCTCATATCCGCGACTTAAATATACGAAGCAAGAACGTGTGAAAATAACCAAGCAAGCAGTATTTAAAGTTGAATGGCGGTGTTCTCTAACCGCGATGATAGGGTTAAAAATTTGAAATCAATGTTTGCGAAAAAAATCAAATTAAAAAAACCATAAGAACCCATCTGATCTAAACGTAGTCGATCCTAAAAAGTTGAATAAGTCGAAGATAGCGAGAATTGCGGTGACGAAAAAAGCCACTTCAGCTCTTTTATATTTTGTGCAACAATTTATGAGTTTTCTAAGCATCTAAAAACATTATAGCAACAAGGTTTCTTATTTATTTTACCGAAAAATGTCTTGGTTCACTTATCTCACCAGGTGTAAGACAACCAAACGAAAATTTGTTTCGTGCCTCCAGGAAGAATTGTTCGTCCCTCGGGAGAAAATTTAATTCTGCCTCGTGTGATCACATCTCTCTGATCTCTCCCTTTATTCGAATCGGAATATAAACTTCACACTGAACGAAACGTTATACGGTAAGAAATTAGTGCGACTTACGTGAACATTTTTGGCAAAAATTGTATAGCTGTAAGTTAAAAAATTCAGAGCTTGGGTTAGAAAATATTTCAAAATATTTTGATTCTACATGAGCTCAGTTTAGAGTTTACGACATCATTCATCTGAAAATTAATTTTAATTTCTAACTTCGCGCACTCTACATTTTTAAGGCAAGTGTTGCTGCCGGGTGCCAGTAAACGCTATGTATCAGAGGTTCCGGAAATGTCAGGATCCGCCCCTGGTTCTTGTTATCAGTCATCAATGATACAATCATTTTTAGAGGCTATTTCACTCTCTCATTACAGACGCCATATTAACCATTTGACCGAAAGTGCTTCGGATTTTCGTGCTACCAATTCCCTATTAAAAAATCCCTTATTTTTTTGAACAAAGAAAACAGAAAACAACAAGAACAATATTGAAAGAATAAAAACACGAAAGTTTTTCGATCACCAAATTCAATGAAAAATCTACTAAATCTTAACAAAAATCTTGCAGATATTGACGAAAAAATTATTAAAAGATAATTTTTGGAAAAACATATTTCAGTATCCGAATTTAAACAGTAACGAAAATAAAGTAATAATTAAAAAAAAAAAATAGACTTATGAACCGAAAATACCGCACGATTTTTTATTGAAGAACTTTGGATTTTTAATTATTTGCATGTTTTCATTTATTGGGGATATTTCTATGAGGGTTTGCCTCTGTTAAGACGTTCAACCAGGTGTAAAGAATATAACTGAAATTTGTAACAAAAAATTTTTTTTTATTTGACTAAAAATATTCCCACAGACTTCAATAACGCGGTAAGTCTACTAAAAGCACTTGAAATATTTTGATGGTCTAAAATCATATCACGATCTAATATACATACATAGATGTTAACAAAGGCTAATGAACAAGCGCATTAAGCAACATTACGACATACTTTCAGACGTTATACACTCCGATACTAACGGAATTCATATAATTAAACCGCAATCGGTGCAGTTCCTAGCTAAATTTACTTACGGTACGCTAGAATATAGTTTGAAGTGCTATCCTAGGCATCCACCGTTCACGAAATACAAGACAACCCCATTAACCGAAATGTTGTTTACTTGGAGCGATACATATGTATGTATATTAAGATATATACATATATGTATATAGTATACCATTCAGTAATAAAAATTTGCTTTCGTGAAATTACTTAATTTTATACATTTTTTTTTGCCCAAATCAGCGAAAATATTTTTAAAAAGCAAGCTTTTACGAACTTGCTACTGCTGTTTTATTTTTCATTATGGTCATATATAAGAATTTCCACTTTTTACAAAAAAGACACATAACGTAAAAAAAAAATAAAAATATTACTATCCCCGGCTTACCGCCCTAGGAATACAGCTTTTTTGGGTACGGGTCTTAAAATGACGACTCAGAAATGCTGCGAAGTAAATACGTAAAAAAACTGAAAGTATATTGCCACTGAGGAGATATGATATTTTAAGAATATAATTAACCGTTCTTATTAGAAATAAGGATAATGATGGGTATCTTCAGAGGACCCTGCACTTGGAGGGGTTTTAAATATAGTCTGGTTATGTTGTCGAATACATTATGTAGCTTCTTCGACTTTGTTGTTGTCTCACCCATGTACATTCCTATTAAATGCGCCGCCGAAGGCAGAAGGCACTAGAATTATATTGCATTCTTGGAGTTGTCGAAGGAAGTCGTTTTAGGAAAAGCATGACGATGCCTAGGGGCCTCAATGAATTATTAGGCCGTATTGGATACCTGACTCTTAAACTTATCCGGTTAGCAGCCCTGTGGTAATGTAACATGTATAGTTCTGTAAATGTTGACAAAATCAATTTTAAAGTTACGAGTCAGATTCCGGCAGCATATCATGAATATGGAATTTAAACAGACCAAGTTCCGTAAGAAATTTTGCCAAAAGCTTACAAATACATACATATACACTTTGCAATTACCCATACAAATGAGTGCATATAAATACATAATCCATTATACCCATTGAGCGCCATTTCATCTGCCAATATAGATAATTGAACCACATACGGATTTGTCGTTTCGTGTTTCCTATAATTAACCAAGATAGTCAAAAGAATTACGATATCGTGGCCGTGTTGGGCCCGCAGCGAAGAATCGCTTAGCAAATGTATGAAGTCATCAAAAAGTGTGTGCATTGTAAGATACTCCAACAGTACGTTTTGACTTACATTGTCAGTGCCTGTCACAATTACTAACAGCAGTTTCAAGCACATAAATCGGCCGCTTTCATTAATCTCGCCTATGACAGAATATTAAACTAATTATATTAATTTTAATATAAGAAAAACGAACCCAAGAGTATTTGATTGCAGTTTTTCAATAATTGTCTCATACTATTATCCATCTGTTCGTAACCAAATAATTCATTCAACAAGTTAAATGATGAATCTGATGATTTTTTGAATATTGCGTAGAAGAGTGAACATAGCGTTTGAAGACTGTTACACAAACGCTTTGGGTGTTCTGCAAAAAATTCATATAAAATAAATAAATAAAAATGTTTAATTTTGTTTGCTAACCTGTTCCCAAAATTTCAATACTTTTCGTAAGTAATGTATTAACATTTTGTTTTACAACCAAAAATTGTTCACACGTTAGTTTAGTAACTTCCGCTTCAAGCGATTCAACATTGGGTTGCAATAAAAAAAACTCGTTCCAGAATTCGAGACTATCCGTCGTTGGATCTTCACCCCGGAAAAACAATTCGTATATATAAACAACTTTCTCTTTAGGTCTTTTAGAAGAGCCACTGCCACTTCTTTTGCGAGATGTCATGACCAAATTATAATTATGTATATCTGCAACAAAATATTTACAGAATATTTTCCGTACGCTTTATTTAACCGACTGCTTTTTTTTGTTGATTTAAGTTCCTCCTTATACTTGTGCTGGCCAAATAATCCTTCAACCGCTTGCTTTTATTTTCAATAATATTTAGAGATTTCAACTATAATCAGCTGTTTCGAAAAGTACATACTCGCATTGAGATAAAGCCACTCCTACACGAGCCGAATTTAAACACGCGATATTCGTTAAACACTTAAAGGGCGGACAGACGGCGGCACTTATGCAAATAAACGATCTCATATGTATATCTGCATAATATTTTAGGCCTGACAGACGACACTTATCTGCATTTCGACATCAGTTGATTTGGCAAATGAAATTGAGCCGAAAATGGAAAGTAAGGAAAATAAGATTGGCAGCTAATTAAATGGCAAAAAATCATTACGAATTAAAAAGAGCTTAAAATTATTATCTTTGAATTGCTTAATAAAATCAAAATATGCAATACATTGGCACATATGTAATTCTTAGCAGGATGCTAAAGCCTTGTGTGGTTACACTTTTTGATATTAGAGAAAGGAAGTTGTGCAAATGTGTATATTTTATTTGCTGTAACGATATAAATAATTTATACACATGCATACTATTGCATGAATGATCGCTGTATCTTCTTTCGGAAACGAGACGAACCTACAAAGGACGAAAATTGTTTCAAAGAAAATTTTAATTTCAATACAAATGCATTTCGCAAAATTTGTGGAAAAGTTGTGGTCATTGAAAACGTGTACAGCAATATGAGGCAATGTATTCCCCTTCATAAAATAGTGGCTATCTTATTGTTCGCTTTGGAATATAGAACTTTTGCAAGTCTATAGGATGCAGTACTTTTTGTGAAAATGTTGTGGATTTTTGCCAAGCAGTTTGCGAAAATCATTCGGATTGCATGAATTCTTAGCCTCCAAACGTACAAGAAACCGGATTTAATTTGTAATTTGGTTTAATTTGCTAATATTTGCAGCTATTTTTTAATAATAAACACTTTTGATAGCAGATGTAGACATTTTGCTAGTTCACAAAGTATTTTTCTGTCAAAAGTGGCAGTATTGCCTCGTGAAATCACGATATTCAGTACTTATGCACATAATTTTCGTTCATTTATACGAGTGCTTATGCGCATTTGGAAGAGGATTATGTAAGAGTTAATTCAAAGCAAGGCTACTTATCTAGATAACATTGCCCGTCTGTCATCCCTTTTATATATTTTACAAAAAAGAAAAAATTTAATGAATTACATAAAATATATAAAAAAGCAAGTTTAAACTTTAGTACAGTGACCTTTGAATGGGTGGGTAAAAAGAGATTAGGGCCAAAGAAGGGAGTCTCCCCTTTCTAGAAATACCACTCCCAAGGTGAGAGTCTTATAATACATTTACATTGAGCCCAAATGCGCATTTCGAATGAGTCATTTCAAAAACGTGTATATTGCCTTATTGGCATTTCCTTTGACAGTTCAGGATGTGTTCAGGGAGTTACTTTTTAAATTTTCCCGCGCAAAAACTATTAGTATATATCAGTAGACTACTATCAAATTTTTAGCAAACTGAGTCATTTAGTTTACATTTGATGAACATTGAAAGCAGATACCATCCTGACTTCTCACAAAAATGGAAAAAAGCGAATTTCGAGTGCTAATTAAGCAATATTTTTTGCATAAGAAACCATTACCGTAACCAAGGAAAGCCTTGATAAATACTATGGCGGCACTGTAGCAATAATTTGTGAGTTTTCACCATGGCAAAAACCATGAAATCATGTGTATATTTGTATAAATGTGTACATAAATTTTTTAGGACACCACATTATCCGAATTGTTGCCGTCAGCACCATCAGATACGCATTTGTTTTTTAATACCTTTTGTTTTGAATATGAATTTTAGCACAATTTTTTTTACCGGCACTGTATATAGTAATTTTGTAAAATACTGATTAATACCCGAATTCAGTAACTCATACCCGAATTCAGTAACTTCGTATCATTTCAAGTCTCAAAATGAGCTAGAGATTATGGCTTTTCTTCGCTTTGGCGTTTTTTTCTTTTGCTTGTATTTTAAATTTTTGTGACCTGTAGCGCGATTCAGTAACTTTTTTAACAACGCTCGAAGTTGCCAAATCAGCTAAACAACAGAAGTTAACAATAGGTAAGTTCGTTTACAATCTCCAACAGAAAATATCCATCAGCAAAATTCAGTGGAATTGTCTCCTCTTCTCTCACAAAGAAAAATAACACGAACGCAAAATTTGCAGAAACTTGCAAATTCAACGAACAGCTGATTGAATTCTTGTCCGCATCCAAATATGCAAAATTGAAGACATTGCATTAGTGTTTTTTTTGGACCTTCTACTAAGGAAACTTAACAAACTAACATTTACTTGCTACTAGCATGTTTAACACTCCTATTTTATAATTTTTACCTTTAAACTTCTTAAACAAAAATTTCGTAAATATGCAAATTGCAATCATCTGTTTTTGATCAGCTGTTTTGCTGTTGGCAAATTTCTGCTGGCAAAAATTTTTCCAGCAGAAACCAACAGCTTCCCCTCAAATGGAAATGTCACTTTGCTCTCTCAATTTCCCCTACTTTGTTAGTTTTTGGCGTACGCGAACGCTAAAAGCTGATAGTTTTCGAAAACTTTCAATAATTATCCGTACCCGAACTTATCTAATACTGCTATTCAGTAACTCTTTTTTTGACAACATATGTTATTGCAAAATCAGCTGTGTTGTTAAGCTAGCGGCATCTAGTTTAGTGTTGTTAAGAAACGCGATAATAAATTTATTTTCATATACTTACATGTTTTTTATTTTATTATTATAAATTTGTAGTTCCATCTGTTAAGAACAACGATAATTTATATCTTACTATAATTGCTGTACCATTGTGAATGCGTAGACCTGCCTCTGGATTGCGACCGAGTGTAGTAAAAGATAAATGTGCATTAGATAACCCTGGCGCAATTGTCATGAATAAAAGTTTCGCGAGAAGTATTTAAATTAATTTCGGTTGTTCTTGGTCGCACCAGCAGCAGGAGGACGCACAAAAGCGTAAGTAAACTTGCTTACTCATAGTTACCAAATACTAAAACATTTATTGTAAATTTCCTTAGGAAATAAAACTCTACTAAATACACGTATGTACAAGGTAACAGAGTTCTTATTTGCAACTCCGGCGCGACCGGAACAATTTTTATTTCGCTTTTACACTTGGTGGAGTGATAGCAAGGAGTCGTGCGCCTAGGTCCAGGACTAGACGCAGCTGCACCAAATAAAGAGGATTTAAACGGGCACCAGACGAAACGTTGGACACTGTTGCAGTCAAAGTGGTCAGGTAAGAAGCTATAGAAGTGATTGGGAAATTAGGTGGTCAGGTAGTGGTGCAGGCATTAGAGGTTAGGTCGAAAGAAGGGCATACGGTACGTGAGCCGTTAGTAATCGATGAGAAAAAAATCAGTTAACCGCTGTTTCATAAATTTCATTCGTTCCATTCGTCGCGATGCCACAAACTCGTTCAACATCCAGTAGTACTGCAGAAAGAAATAGCGACGATTTAAACGAAACGGTTGTAGAAAATGCAGCGAGTAGCAATACATTAGAAATTAGGCTTAGTCAAATGATGGAGAAAATTAATGCGCTACAGGTCGAGCTGGATAACAGCAACCATCGCTTGAGGGAAGGTCATTTGACAGGTGTTATTGACCCACGGCCAACTACAAATGCAGACAGTGATAGTAATACGTCTAGATTACGACCTCTGAAGAATATGGTTACAATGATCGGCAGAACATGATGCGTTTGCAAAAGGCCATTAAGGGTAAAGCCAGGGATACCGTCGAATGTTTACTGATCCATAGCAGCAACGTTTTGCGAGTCATGAAGACGTTGGAGGAACGATTTGGTAGTCCAGACTTGTTAGTTAAAAGTCAGATTAGCAAAATCCGCGATGTACCTAGTATTTCGGAAAATCGAATCGAATCGCTAATACCTTTTGCAACCAAGGTACAGAACCTGGCTTCGCCTTTTTAAAAGCTGCCAACTGTGATCATCACCTATGCAACCCAACACTGATGGACGAAATGTTGACGAAACTAAAGCCAGGGATACCGTCGAATGTTTACTGATCCATAGCAGCAACGTTTTGCGAGTCATGAAGACGTTGGAGGAACGATTTGGTAGTCCAGACTTGTTAGTGAAAAGTCAGATTAGCAAAATCCGCGATGTACCTAGTATTTCGGAAAATCGAATCGAATCGCTAATACCTTTTGCAACCAAGGTACAGAACCTGGCTTCGCTTCCTTTTTAAAAGCTGCCAACTGTGATCATCACCTATGCAACCCAACACTGATGGACGAAATGTTGACGAAACTACCTGTGCAGCGAAGGCTGGAATGGGCTAGGCACGCGATTACAATCACTCCGCGACCATCTATAGTAGACTTCAGCGATTGGCTGCAAGAATTAGCTCGAGTCGTTAGCGTGGTATGCGTCGATATGAACGAGCGCCTAAAGCCAGCAACATGTAACGACCAACGTCAACGATTTTTTCACGCCAATGAGGTGGAGGCAAGCAGTAAGGCTTGCCGAATTTGTTCAGAAGATCACGAAGTGGTTAAGTGCAAGCAGTTTTTAGACATGCCTTGTAATCAGCGATGGAGAGTCGCCCGTCTGCACAAGCTTTGTTTTTGCTGTCTGCGACCTGGCCATTCAGGTAATCGTTGTTCATTACGAAGTCAAAGCGCAGGGGCTAGAGGGACGCATAGGCTCTTGCATGAACGTTTAGATGAAATAAATAACAAACAAGCGCATCCCATGTTTACTAGGGCCGTTGTAAATTATACAAATAGAAAGGTTTTCTTTAAAATCATACCGATAAGGTTATACGCTGGGAAAAAAGAAATTACTACGTATGCATTTCTCGATGAAGGTTCGGCAATTACATTGATGAACGAAGGTTTGGCAGTAAAACTTGGGCTGAAAGGTAAAAGCGAGAAGTTGACGCTTCAGTGGTTCGGAAGTAATACAGCAACCGAAATGTCTACACGCGTGGATTTTGGAATTTCTGGGATAAGAAAACATAGCAGAATATTTAATCTGAAAAACGTAAATACAGTGCCTGACCTTCGGCTGCCAATGCAGACGCTAAACATCGAGGAGCTTTCATCGAAGTACCGTCACATGAAAAAGCTACCCATATGCAACTATAATGAAGTCATTCCAGAATTACTGATAGGAGTAGATAACGCGCACCTTAGAGTGGCACATCGGGTTGCCAGAGATGGATGGAAAGGTCCTGCAGTAATCCTGACTAAGCTGGGTTGGGTCGTGTACGGTCCTGCAGACAGGGGACCAGTCGAGGATGTACATCACTTGTTCCTTACGCATTCTGATTGCAACCAGAGCGACGCACTGGATCGGTTGGTGAAAGAGTTCATCGCCAGCGACGACCTAGGTGTGCGATGTGCCGAAAATGTTGAAAGCGAAGACGTTAGGAGAGCTAAGTCTCTATTGCAGATTACGACGGCGCGTAAGGGCGAGCGTTACGAGACCGGACTTCTGTGGAGATGTAATGATCTAATGCTACCAAATAGCCGGCTAATGGCAGAAAAACGGCTGCTTCTGTTGGAGAAGAAATTCGAACGTGACACCAACTTCAAACAAGACTATCTGGGCGTCATGGCCGAATACTTGCGAAAGGGGTACTCAAGGCAACTAAGCGAGAATGAATCATTGGTTAAAGGTGGTCGCAAGTGGTATCTACCTCACTTTTCAGTATACAACCCCAAGAAACCAGGAAAAACAAGATTAGTATTCGATGCTGCAGCAAAAGTTGACGGCTGCTCTCTTAACTCTGCGTTGTTAAGTGGTCCCGACCAGTCTCAGCCTCTATCCGTAGTCTTAATGAAATTTCGCCAACGAAGGATCGGAGTATGCGCGGATATCGTCGAAATGTTTCACCAGGTGAAAATGCGAGAGGACGATCAGGCAGCTCAAAGATTACTCTGGAGACCCAACTCGAACGAGCCAATCAAAGAGTACGCGATGGCAGTTATGACATTCGGAGCGACTTGCTCGCCTTGTTCGGCTCAATACGTAAAAAACCATAACGCTCTACAGTTTAAAGATAAGTTTCCTGATGCCGTTAGCGCCATAATTAACAATCATTACGTCGACGATTTGGTTCACTCCTTTTCCAGTGAACGCGATGCAATGAAAATCCTTCCCGAAATCGTCTGTATACATAATGAAGCTGGTTTTGATTTAAAACGTTTTGCCTCTAATTCCGCATTGGTTAACCGAAAACTTAACGGAAATCTTGAAGATCGTTAAGTTTTTAGCCTCGATAAAGAAGCGGGAAGTTTTCAAAAGGTACTCGGCATGTGCTGGGATACGAGTGAGGACACACTTTGTTTTGCAAAAGCGCTGGAAAAGATTGACAACAATTTGCTAAACGAAAAGAGATTACCAACTAAACGGGAAGCGCTAAGTGTCTCAATGTCAATCTTCTATCCGTTCGGCCTGGCAGCAGAGTGTTCGTTGGTGGGCAAGCTTATACTGCAACTGACCTGGAGGAAGCAAGTCGACTGGGACGATGAAATACCGACGGATGCAGGAGCTCTCTGGGAAAAATGGGTCGGGATGCTTGGTGACTTGGGTAGTCTCAGTGTACCGCGATGTTACAGCACATACTTCGTTAGCCTTCCAGTGGAACTTCACATATTTGCAGATGCCAGTGAGTTGGCCTACGCAGCGGTGGCCTACTGGAGGATTGCCGAAGCACCCATGAAAGTTCGATTAGCGTTTGTACTGGGAAAGACCAGATGTGCCCCACTAAAATTGACCTCAATTTCCCGATTGGAGCTACAATCCGCGGTGTTGGCTACTCGTCTACGTCAGCTCATCATCCAAGGTCACGACGTTACACCTTCAAGAGTAGTTATGTGGAACGACTCAAAAACAGCGATATCATGGATCAAATCAGACCATAGACGCTACAAACCCTACGTGGCTCACAGAGTGAACGAGATATTGGAAGGAAGTAAGTCGGATGAATGGCGATGGCTCCCCAGTGGACTAAATCCTGCCGACTTCGGAACGAGAATAAGAGATGCTATAAAGGAATCGCCTTGGACAAGCGGACCAACGTTTCTACTGCAAAACGAAAGTTACTGGCCAGCATCAACGCAAATAGAGGAAACGAACGAAGAACTAAGACCCAAACCAATTTTTATAGTAACGTTTAAACATTTAAAATTCTTCGAAAGATATTCCACATTTCAGCGTATAAAACGAGTATTCAGTTGGGTCTTGCGCTTTTATGATAATTGCAGGCGCGGCCCGGATGAAATAAAATACACTGGCTTGGATCCATCAGACATGGAGAGAGCAGATTTGGTAATTTGTCGTGTTCTTCAAATGGAAGCTTATGATGACGATTATAAATCCCTGAGCCTACATGGACTAGTGGAACGCAAAAGCTCACTGTGGAAATTGACACCATACCTGGATGAATCCGGAGTAATACGAATAAACGGAAGATTGAACAACGCCGTGTCCATTTCTCCATATACTCGTCGACCGATTATACTTCCTAAGGTTCATCGTGTCGTTGACTTGATTGTAGACTTTTATCACTGCGCCTGGCGTCACCAAAATGATGACACGATAATCTCAGAGATTCGAAAACGTTACTGGATTCCTCGATTGCGGGCATCAGTCAAGCGAGCCACTAAAAGGTGCGTCGTGTGTCAAAAAAATCGTGCTAAGCCCGCAATACCAATGATAAGGCAATTACCTGAGGATCGAGTTACTCCGTTCGTAAGACCATTCTCCTATGTCGGATTGGACTACATGGGGCCGTTCGTCGTGACAATAGGTCGGCGCAGCGAGAAACGCTGGATAGCGCTGTTTACATGCCTAACCATACCCGCCGTTCATCTCGAGTTAGCCAAGGATTTGTCGACTGACACGTGTTTAATGTGCCTTCGCAATTTTATAAATCGGCGCGGTACTCCCGTGGGCATTCGTTCCGATAATGGCACAAATTTTGTTGGATCAGACAGGGAATTGAAGCGGCAGCTATCCGAGTTTGAATCTGGAAGGATTGCTGATGCTCTGTCCAAATTCGGCATCGAATGGGTATTCAATTGTCCACTTAACCCTCACGAAGGCGGTTGCTGGGAGCGGCTAGTACGAAGCGTGAAGAGAGCGATGGGTAACGCATTGTATAACGAAAGTCTACAAGAGCACAGCCTGTATAGCCTTATGTGTGAAGCTGAGAATATTGTGAACTCGCGACCACTAACTCATATACCTCTCGATGCCCCTACCGATGAATCCCTTACTCCTTATCACTTTCTTTTAGGCACCATGAATTCTGACCAGACGCCTAGTCCATTGCAAGAGAAGCTACGTGCAACCCGAAAGCAGTGGCGCAAAGTACAGCAAATCCAACATCGATTCTGGAAGAAGTGGCTTGCGGAATATCTTCCTGATTTATGCCGCAGAACCAAGTGGTACCAACCAGTCGAAGCGTTAAAGGTGGGTGATGTCGTCCTGATCTGCGATGCTAGTGTCCACCGTTCCAAATGGCTAATGGGAAGAGTGATCGAGGTGTATCCAGGCAAGGATCTCCATGTTAGAGCAGCCAAAGTGAAGACCAAACTAGGAGCTTTCAAGCGACCGGCCTGCATCCTAGCAAAGCTAGACATCGGTGAATCTAAGCTGGGCTAGATTCACGGAGGCTGGGATGTTAAGAACAACGATAAGTTATATCTTACTATAATTGCTGTACCATTGTGAATGCGTAGTCCTGCCTCTGGATTGCGACCGAGTGTAGTAAAAGATAAATGTGCATTAGATAACCCTGGCGCAATTGTCATGAATAAAAGTTTCACGAGAAGTATTTAAATTAATTTCGGTTGTTCTTGGTCGCACCAGCAGCAGGAGGATGCACAAAAGCATAAGTAAACTTGCTTACTCATAGTTACCAAATACTAAAACATTTATTGTAAATTTCCTTAGGAAATAAAACTCTACTAAATACACGTATGTACAAGGTAACAGAGTTCTTATTTGCAACTCCGGCGCGACAGGAACACCATCTTTTAACTAAATCGATTTAATTAACATGACTGTTTTATTAAAAACGTATATATTTTATTAAAGCAATGAATGTTAATTGTACATATGTATATATAAGTATATAAGTGAAATATACGCATTTGCAACATAAACAGAAACATTTTATAAACCTTATTTATTATTATTCATATTCCATTGGCAAGCTTTCTATCACAGAGAGGCCCTCTAAATACTGGCTTCCTATCAATTCCAGCACCCGCTCATCCAGCTGCGTTAAGAATGGCTGCTTTAATGGCCTGTTGTCGTCCTACTTTTTAAATCGTGCCAAACCTATGTTAGAAGAAAAAAAAAACACTATGAAATAAACAGGTAGAATTATACATACATACATATAAACAATGAACGTGCATAGTGGCTATACATGGAATTGGCTTCGCAATATGCACCAACAAGATATTTATTTTCACATACATTGTAACACTTCTATTAATGAAAGTCATGAATTTATTTATACACATGCGGCTTAATTTTTCACAATTCCAAGCACAATGCACATTTGCCACCACCGCACAGCTCCTTGTGGGTACATTCAAACACAATGGGGTTATTACATACCGTGCGCCATTGTTCGGCGAAGTTTTCTGCACCTCCGATGGCGGTTAGCTTGACAGCAACCTCCTCCCACATATTTTCTAGCTCCATCCTGCCATGGAGCCGATGAAACTTTCTGCTGTCTAGCCCCGGATTCACTTGAAAGAAATCCATCATTCCTTTGCTGCTGGGCTTGTTGAGGCCATTCTGAAAATAGAAAAAGAAAAGTAAATAATCTATTTAATAACTTTAATTAAGTATACTTGCCTTTGGTTTGCTGAATTTGCGCTCCAATGCTCCAACTATTGGCCGGATGAATTGCAATGTTTTATTTTTTTTGCATTCCTCTTTGTGCTTTTCGCTTATTGTGACATTTCGTAAAGCAGAGGTGCCACTTTTTGTTAATTTGAATAAATAAGAAAAATCAGCTGTTCAGGGTGGTTAAGCATAAGTTAGTGAATAGCACATTCGTTATAGCAAACAGCAAATATTGTTAAATAACAATTCAACATATTTAATTGTTAAGAGTTAGTGAATCGCGCTAATGCTCATCACCAGTAGTGCGATTCTGTAACTAATTTAACCCGCATTACACATTGTTATCGTTAGTTAATTAACAGCAATGCAGTCAACTGTTTGTTTTTGTGGTTTAGCTGCCGACGTCTCGTTTTGAGTTGTTCACTAACAATTTTATTTTTGTTTTATTATTTTAAGTGGATCGTGTGCGTTTAAGTGACTACGGTAGATTTATTTGTGTTAAAAAATGGCATGATAAAGAAATACACATTTATTCATATTTTTCGAAATTCGTATATTCTATATTTTATGTTTGTATTGTAGCGATGATCGGAAGAAAATCAATTTTATGTCGAGTGGTAGAGAAGATGTAGATGCACGATGGCTTGGCTCCGGACGCCCATTCGTTTTGGAAATACCAAATGCATTCCGTTTTTCTATGTCTTCCGAATGTGCTCGTGAAATGGAGAAATGTATCGATGATTCTCAAAAACTGTCTGTGCGCGATCTTCAGATGGTCTCAAGAGAAGATTTATCACATATTAAAATGGGAAAAGAACAAAAACGAAAATGCTATCGTGCACTTTGTCAACTTAATACTTGTATCACCGCACATGTACAAAAACATCTAGATTTACAAGAATTTGAAACTCAACAAAAAACACCGATACTTGTATTACATCGTCGACCTCTGCATACACTTCCCAGAACAGTATACAGCCTTTAAGCTTGATTAACATTACCGCCTTGACGTCGTGGAAATAGACTTCGATTGGCCACCACTTATTAACGTATTACCGAAAGTGATAGTAATAGCTTTGCTTTTCATAAAATTTCATATAAAGTACCAAGCCAGCGCAATTAATTTAATATTCGATTTTCGCTTTAATATCAGGCAATGCTGTTACTCCGTCCGTATTCACAAGAGCTACTTTGAAATTCTTTTGATTTATTACAAGCCGTTTTTTGGTTGCTTAACACAGTTTTCGAGAATTTGATAGGCTTCATCTTTGCTTAGTCCTTTTTTATATTCTCTATCAAAGATACTTTGGCAGAACATAGTAGCTTCATAGCCTTGTCCACTATATTTTACCTCCACAGAATTAGCCAAGTAATCGCAGAAGTACAGAGCTGATTTCTGCGATTTCTCTTCATACCTACAAAAACAATATAAATATTACTAATAAAAGCAGATTCATTCTTATGTATTGCTTACCCAGCTATAATAATATTCACTTGGTAAGGTGTTCTGCTGCGAAGGTTATCTGCCAAATTCTTCCAGGTAAAGTGTGCTGCTCCCTTGGGAGATGGCTCGTAATAGTTTCGCATTTTATACAGAGCAATATTTTGGAAATGAACTCGGTAAACTGCACAGTATCACCCGATTCTCCCATTGTTGCAAACACGATACTGTAGGAAATCTTATGAATTTTATTTTCATCTGGCATAAACTAAAGTAAAAGTTAAAAAATGTATGTTAACGTAAACGCTCAATTATTTACTTTCTTTCATTCCTCTTTGTGTTTTCTTATATTTGACATTTGCTTCGACTGAGATGCCACATGTAAGCATTTTAAATAAATCCTAATAGTCAGCTGTTTTTCATTGTTAAGGAACAGTTACAGAATCACACACTTGTTAGTGCAAACAGCAAAAGTTGTTAAGTAACCACACAACTTTTGGGTTGTTAAGAGTTACAGAATCGCACTACAGGTGACAATTTTGAGAATTTATTTTGAGATTAGACGCTTTATTTTGAGTCTAATGGATGCCGACTGGTCTAAAATTGTGATTTTTGTCTCTATTAATGACTGAGACTGCTTACTGAATTCGGGGGTTATTTTCGCTTTATAGCTAGTATATAAAAGCTGAAAATAACCCAGGAAATCAGTAAACAGTCTCAGTCTCTAATAGAGACCAAAGTCATAATTTTTAGACTCGAAATAAAGCCTCTAATCCATGGTACAATTAACATGTAATATAATTTTTTTTTTTTTTTTTTTTTTTTTTTTTTTTTTTTTTTTTTTTTTGGCGCGTACACTATATATCTCAGTCTTTTATATTATACCACAAATGGAGGGGCCTACAGTTTTGTGCCGACTCCGAACGGCAGTTGTATTTTATGAGAAACTTTTTCATGGCAGAAATACCCTCGGAGGTTTGCCATTGCCTGCCGTGGGGTGACCGCTATTAGAAAAAACGTTTTCTATTATTAAGATTTTGCTTGCCCTGACTGAGATTCGAACCTCGAACTCACCGGCATATCAAGTTATAGCACGCACCGCTACCAACTCGACCACAGCGGCCACATGTAATATAATGTTAGCAGCTAATTTGAGTTTCTTCTTATAAGTGGTCTATAACAAGTCAAACTTTGTTTACAAAAAAAACATGTTTCTTAAAAAAAAAACCAAACACCTTTGTTTACAAAACAATATTAGTTATTTCTAATATAATCAAATTTTTCATTAACGCGGTTTGGAAAACGTACATATGTACATATGTACATACTCAGAAAGGAGACATTATGTTCTAAAAGAGTGGAAAAGGGCGGATCTTGCTTTTCATATCCAATTGGAACAGAAATTCGGCATGCCGCTTTCTGCAAACGGTTGGGAGCGTTCCGACCATTGTTTTCATATTTGAAGGTGTATCACGAGAGTCTTTTCCAAATTTTGTGACCAGGAGCAATGTTCCTTGGGGATCCGTTGTAGTATGTATGATACATTTGGTTTACATTTAGAATTATCAAACTTGTCAAATTTGATATATCTATTTTGAAGGGAGATGGACCACAACAAATCAAAAAGTATGCCCCAGAGTTGCATTTTTTAATGCTGCTACCTGTTTAATGTGCCTTGCTCCAATCTCAAAATAAAGTCTCAAAATTGTGACCTTGTGATGAGCAAGACACAAAAAATTAAAATAAAACCAAAAGAAAGATATGTAAAAGCCAGGAAAAGCAATAATCTCTAGCTCATTTTGAGACTTGCGATGATACCAAGTTACTGAATTCGGGCATTAGTGTTAGTAGTAAAAAATAAAAGGTGAAATGAATAAATATAAATGCATTAAAAATAAAACAAGAAAAAAAACTGAAATGAATAAATACAAATGCATATATTTTTAAAAAGTTTTGTAGGATACAACACGTTATAATTATTATATTTATGTGTTTTGGGGCGTCTTGTAGGCCTCTCTCTACCTATTCTTCTGAATCCAACTTTAAGTTGCCCGAATCTATTTTCGATAAGGCGACGACATTTTGACATAAATTTAAAGGTTTTTTCGACTGATGGTTGGTTCGGTGAGTATGGAAATGGTTTCATCATATACCATGAGAGGCGAAAAGCCGAATCACCAATAAGCAGAATAGGTACGTTGACGCTCCTTATGGGTTTTCTGTACTGTATAAAAATGTCCGTTGTTTCATGGAATCTTTTTAATGCACTACATTCATAGTCGTGCCTTCTACCAATTGAGCCAATGTTTATGTACGAAAATTTTGATCTAAAAAATGGAGGCACTATTCAATGCTTCTTTTTTAAATAAATGTAAATAAAATCTTCATCATACCGATGGTCACAACTCGCTAACAAAACTACAGAGTACCAACCCTTGTAGTTGTAGTAGTCTACTGCGTTCTCCTTTTGTGGTTGAACTTCTATGTGGCAACTATCAACAGCTCCAAAGGACTGTAGAAATCCAAGGGGTGGGAATCCATTGATAATTTTCTTTAAATCAAGTTTCGTCCATTGAAGACGCATCACACTCCCAAAAAGTGCCATTACGATCCTTCAAGGAATATGTACATCATATTTAGTGTACTAATGAAAATAAAACATATTCTTACCAATTTTCACAACCGTGTTTCTCTGATATCAAGAAATGCACTTTAAGACATCACGTTAAAGTTTATCGCCAATGCATGAATTACTTTTACATTATTTAATAATTTTAAAAGAAGAATGCGAATTGTTTTGATAAATAAGTAATTGTTTTTCGCTAATAACATAGCTGTTAATTTAATGTTTTGCTCCTTTCCATTTTGAGTTGTAATATTTCTGTCAAATCAATAGCTGACAAAATGCGCATTAGTGCTGTGTGTCAGGGGTAAAAACTAAATCCGCATATGCCTCTCTTAATTCAAATTAAGTCGGCGTGTCTGACTCCACTTTTAGTCCCATAAGACTATTTCCTATTTCCAAACCCAAACAATGGCAAATGAAGAGGTCATCACAGAAACAAATACCTATTTTGAGAGGTTTTAGAAAGAATGAAAAAATTGTAAAATCGCCGGTCTTAGGTTATAGAGTTAAAAGGATATTATGTTGAGAAATTAATTTTTTGCCCAAAAAAAGTTTATTTTATTCAAGAAGTCACTGACTTATAAAGCACCCCTCTTATAAATAGCGTTGACATTCAGTTTGTCAGTGTCAAAAATGAGCCAAATCGTTGTCAGGATTGTTGTTTTTTGATGCGTTCGAGAAAATATGTCACGGTGGAACACGTTTCGTTCATGGTTATGGTCAAATACGTTGAAATTTGTATGGAGAAATGCGTGATTTGAGCTTCTTATTTGAGATGTTATACCCAAATGACGCGTTTGGGTCAATGTAGAAGTATTAATAGTACTTTTTAAAATATTTGCGTTTTAAATTTAAAGAATTTCATATTTTTAAGAGGATTTATACCCGAATTCAGTAACTTCGTATCATCTCAAGTCTCAAAATGAGCTAGAGATTATTGCTTTTCCTCACTTTCACATTTTTCTCTTTTGTTTGTATTTTCATTTTTTGTGACCTGCTCATCACCAGGTCACTATTTAGAGACTTTATTTTGAAAGTAGAGGCTTTATTTTGAAACTAAGAAATGTCAACTGGTATAAATTGGTGACTTTTGTCTCTATTAGAGACTGAGACTGCTTACTGAATTTGGGGGTCAATCACTTTTTCACTATGAAAGACATCCAAATAACGCTAAATACACATTATTTTAGTGTACTGAACATTTCTTTCACATTTACTTAACTCTATTGTTACGTTTTTACCCTAAAACGCCGATAATTTCCAAAATCCTTGAGGTTCGTCCACTAGATTGTTAAATAAAACACGCTCGTATTTCCTTAATGCTAACTTTATTTGTTTACAAATAATTGACAACACTTAACAACACTACTTAATTCACGAATACTTGTACTTGCACACTCGCAACTTTAAAACAATTAGCTTACAACTTTACAACTTTACTCTTCAAGGTTTAATTACAAACTGAATTCCCAAACGACGTGGCAACGCCTTTTTATACTCCGAGCTGAGTGCACTGTGGCAGCTCTAGAACATTATCGATCGTTATCGAAAGTTCTCGATTGCGATTGTTCTATTTGCACTTTCTCGACATCTCTATCTCTTTCTGGGTTTCTCTTTCGTATGTCATTCGTGTTTTGGCATATCGCACACTATTTTAATTATTAGTATGTACTGCGTATTGTGATTTCAGTATGGCAACACTGCCACTTTTAACAGAGTTTTACTATTGTGAACGAGCAAAATTGCTACAGCTGTTGGCAAAAATGTTTATTATTAAAACAGCTGCGAACATTAACATATTAAACCAAATTATAAATTAAAATTCGAATTTTTAAAATTGTTTTGGGTTTGGAGGATAGGAATTTATGCAGTTTGAAAGATTTTAGCCAACTGATTGGAAAAAATCTACAACAATTTCACCAACAGTAATGCATCCTATTCTAAATATTATTCATTGATAGCCACTCTCCACAAATTCTCCGAAATGCATTTCTCTTGAAATGAAAATTTTCTTTGAAACGATTTTCGTCCTTTGAAGGCTCGTCACGTTCCCAAAAGTATCTATAGCGCTCATTCATGGAATAGTATAAATGTGTACAAATTATTTATATCGTTCACAACAAATATAATATATTCACAAATTTCCACAACTGTCTTTCTATAATGTCGGGAAGTGTACCCATACAAGGCTTTGGCATACTGCTAAGAATTACGTATGTGCCAATGTATTGGTTATTTTTATCTTATCAAGCGACTTTAAGATAATAATTTTAAGTTTTTTTAATGCATAATGAGTTTTTGCCAATCTTATTTTCCATACATTTCATTTTGAGCTCGATTTCGTTGGTCAAATCAGCTGATATCGAAATGCAGATAAGTGCCGTCTGTCAGGCATTAAATATTATGCAGATATACATATGTGCCCGTTTATCTGCATAAGTACGCCCGTCTGTCAGTAGATTTTTTGTGCCCTCAGTGTCTTACAACACCTCCTCAAGTGCGAGAGCCTCTATAAATCTTAAGGGGGATCCCGGATTTAGGGAGTGTATATACTCTTCCTAACAACCTTTCCCTTCGTCGCGCTACAGCCTCACACTACAGGAGTATGTGGGGGGTGGGGTCTCCTTGATCATATCACAGAAGCGACGTATGTAGATCATTTGATCAGATACCCAGCTTGTGCAGATGACCCCTTAATCTGCAGTGGCCTGTAAGGATACCTGTGAGAATTCTAAGTTTTGCCTTTGGGGGATTTATAAGTAGTTTAAATCTTTTATTTTTATATCCTCCCTATAATTTCTTTGTTTGAAAAAGGTCATTCTGTGTTAATGCACCCCAAGACCAATAAAAATTTTCCTATCGCTGAGAATGAGGATTTTTTCACCCATTGGAACCGAAAGTTTAGCCTTAGGGCCAAATATCCTCCAAGGTCTTAGCGCCATCAGAATGGAGGGGTTACAAGTCATTTTGCCTGTTATTAAGTCTATTTAGAATGCCTTTCAAAAACTACTACCTTGTTCATATAATCCCTGGGAAAAAGAGCTAGTGGGAGCTGACGAGAGAACCTTGTCTTTACCGAAGCATTCTCTTGCAAAGTTCAACTGGGAACGCTTTACTGCCAGTACTACATGAATGTGGAGTGGCTCGTGCTCCAGGATCCCCTCTAGACGTTGGGCATGTGCGCATCCTAGGCGTTGCAGCTTGGCAAGTGATTGCCTCTCCGTTGTAACGTTGTTTTTTCCAGCCGGGGTATGACTCGCCGGATCCAGGGTTCTTTTACTGGTCGTTACAGAAAAACCAGCAAAAGCTAGAGTCTTATTTCAAAAGCTTTATTTTCAAACAAAAGTGTATTATTTATATCTATACATTTACTCAAATTTCATTACTTGTACTGCCTCGTGAGGCCTAGCGGTGATCTCTCCGTGGTGATGCTGACCTTCGTTATGTACAGTGCCGCCTCGTGTTCGCTAACGGCGATCTTAGGCGTGATGACGTGGTCTCTCTGGCAATAACGGCGATGTCTACGTGGCGATGCTGACTTTGGTTATGTACAGTGCCGCCTCGTGTTCGCTAACGGCGATCTTAGGCGTGATGACGTGGTCTCTCTGGCAATAACGGCGATGTCTACGTGGCGATGCTGACTTTGGTTATGTACAGCGTCGACTTGTGCTCGCTAACGGCGATCTTATGCGTGATGACGTGGTCTCTCTGGGAATAACGGTGATGTCTACGCGGTGATGCTGACTTTTGTAATGTACAACGTCGCCTCGTGTTTGCTAACGGCGATCCTAGGCGTGATGGCGTGGTCTCTCTGGGAATAGCGACGATGTCTACGTGGCGATGCTGACTTTGGTTATGTACAGTGCCGCCTCGTGTTCGCTAACGGCGATCTTAGGCGTTCGAGGATTACTATTACCGGCAATATAAATTTCGTTACGCGCCATGGTCTATCAAATTTAGGGCCGAGTTTGGCAGCGAAGCTTTCCGTGGCCTTGGACAACTGGTGCGTCTTGGAGAGTACGAGGTCTCCCAATCGAGGTTTCCAGGTGCGCCTTCGAAGGTTGTAATGTCGCGCTTGGTCATTTGCGGCACGTGTCATATTACGGCGTACTAGGACGAAGAGGTCTTTTAGGCGTGTTGCTTTCTCAATTGGTGACTGAACTACTTGTGAGGTCCCGGGTGTCTTTTCGTCGTATAATGTTTTAGGCAGGCAAACGTGGTTCTCGGCCTTGCACCAAAAAGGCTGGGCTAAAGCCGGTGCTCTCTGAAACGCTGGTGTTGATAGCTAGTGTTATTTCTGGTAGTAGACTATCCCAGTCACGTTGGCTTTCACAAGAAAATTGCGCGATCATGGTCTTGATGGTCCTGTTGGCTCGTTCCGTGGGATTCTCCTGGGGTGTGTATGGGGCGGTTGTCTGGTGTACGATTCCCAGTTCGCGCAAGAACTGTCTAAAACTCCGGCTGCAGAATTGGCTGCCGTTGTCGGATATAAATAGTTTTGGTAGTCCGAACCGAGCTAGGATTCTTTCTCGGAAGGCCCTTTTTAGGTTCTCGGTGCTTGCCTTTCGCATCGGTATCAGCTCACACCACTTACAGAAACGGTCGAAGAAAACTAGCAATGTGGTGTTCCCATGTTTTGATCTCGGTAGAGGACCGACAAAGTCTGCGCATGGCATTGCCCATGGCTCCTCTGCTATTTGTGTTAGCATGGTCCCCGTGAGCCCCTGTTGGCTTGGCTTGTATTTTTGGCAACTGTCACAGCTTCGTACCTAGCGGCTGGTTTCCCGGAATATCCCGGGCCAATAGTAACGATTGGAGATTCGGAGTATGGTCTTTCTGATACCCATGTGTCCTGCGGTAGGGTCGTCGTGGCCTTCTTTTAACACCTGCTCTCGAAAGTAGGTGGGGACACAAAGCTTCCAGGGCGTACAGTCTTCATCGCCCCGTTGTGCTTGGATGTGGCGGTATAGTTGGCCATTTTCGATGACGTAGTCGGGGAATTTGTCGGCGTGCTTCTTTTTTTCGTCTTTGCGCTTGTCTATCCACTTGCATGTTGGCTGGGGGGCGTTTTCGGGCGTGCATTGTAGGCGCGCCAGTTCTACCGGCTGTCGGGAGAGCGCATCCGCGATGACGTTATACTTTCCCTTCCTGTATTGAACGGTGAATTTGTATTGTTGGAGTTCTAGGGCCCACCGTGCGATACGACCTGACGGGCTCTCGATGGAATTCAGCCATTTGAGCGACAAGTGGTCCGTGATGACCGTAAAGTGGTATCCTTCCAAGCACGGCCGCATTTTACGAATGCCCCAGATTATGGCGAGACACTCCTTTTCGGTGGGGGAATAGTTTCGTTCGGGCTTGCTGAGGTGACGGCTGGCATACGCGATTACCCTCTCGCTCTCGTCGATTTCTTGCGTGAGTACAGCTCCGAGTCCGATGTCACTAGCATCAGTTTGTAAAATAAACTTGCTGGAGAAATCGGGGCAAGCGAGTATCGGAGCTTCTGTCAGGCTTCTCTTTAGTTCATTTAACGCGGATTGTTGTTCTTCGCCACACGACCGTTTTTGTCCCTTTTTCAGTAGTCTGGTAATTGGCTGCGCCACTTTGGAGAACTCTGGTACGAAGCGTCTATACCACGAGGCGATACCTATGCAACGTCGTAGTTCTCGGAGGTTGGTTGGAGCGGGTAACTCTTGAATTGCTTGTATCTTTTCGGGGTCCGTATGGATGCCTTGGCTGCTTACCACATGCCCCAGGTATTTAATCTCTTTCTTAAAAAAATCGCATTTTTCTGAGTCTCTGAGTCTTTCCAAGATGTGGTTAATTCGAGGTAGTGGGTATGCGTCGGGAATAGAATTTGCGTTTAGCTGTCTGAAATCTACACACAATCTCCACTTCCCATTTTTCTTTCTTACCAACACCAAGGGAGCACTGTGCGGACTGCGTGAAGGCTCGATGCATCCCTTCTCAAGTAGTTCATTGATCTCCTGGTTAATTATTGCTTACATCGCTGGGTTCTTCGGGAAGTATCGTTGTTTGATTGGTCTATCATCGACCATTGTTATTTTGTGACTTGTAATGTGGGATACACCACTTAGATCGTCGAATAGCCTTAGCTCGTGGTGTAGAAACTTTTCTATCTCTCGTTGCTCTTGGTACGGCGTGTCGTTGCTTTGGTTCTCTGGGTTTTGCTGGTCTGTGTGCTGCAGTGAGACGGTACCCTTGGGTTTGGGGAGCGCCTTCACACTGCTTATTCGATGCTTACCTCTCGGGCTAGTTCTTGGCGTACCTAAGTATACGGAGTTCCCGCCGCACGTTATCGTGGTATTTGTTCTCTCGAGGAAGTCCACGCCCAGGATGACATCATCGATGGCGGTCTCCATTATCAGAAACGGGATCGTATGTGAAGTTCCTCCGAACACTACTGGCAATATAGGGTTTCTCTCACTCTATCGACTCTGCCGTCTGCGAATCGGACATCTTCCGCGGTGGGTCTCGTCGGGTACCTTTTGAAAAATTCTTCGCTGAAGGTCTTTGTTATGAAACTCCTCGTAGCCCCTGTGTCGATGGTTGCCTGCACAGTCACCCCTCCGATCTGGGCGCTTGCTGAGAGTCGGAAGTCTTGGTAGATTAGTTCTGTTGCGGGGTTGCTTGTCCGACCTTCGAGTATCCCCGCTGCCTTGAGGGTCGGTCTGCGTTTCCCGCCGTTTGCTTTCGGCAGCAGTCTATCGTGCGTATTTCTTGTTGGCCACAATCCCAACAGAAGAGTACTCTCTCTCTTCGACAATCTCGGGCGAAGTGCCCTCCTCGTCCGCATCTAAAGCAGACCGTACGTTTTTCCATGTGTTCTCGGTGTGCCTCCATGCCTCGATTGCTTATCTGGTCCCTTGGCTCATGTCTCGGTTGGTTACATCTTGAGCGGACTTCTACGTAGTCTTCGGCCATCGCGGTCAGCTGGCTAAGTGTCTGGAACTCGTGACGCTTCACGTACAATTGTAGTTCTGGCAGGCAATTGCGGTATACTCAGTCCAGTTGTTGCTCCTTCTTGTATCCCGCGTGTCTCATCAGGTCTTGGATCCTTATAAGGAATGCTTTAAAAGGCTCGTGGGATCTCTGCGTGCATTGGCGGATTTGATCGTCCAGGTGCTCGAAAAACCGTGTCGGAAGAAAGAAGGTCAGGAAATCTTTCTTGAAGTTGGCCCATTGGCCCCAGTTCTCGTTGTTATTTCGATACCAGGTTCTTGCGTCGTCTATCAAAAGCTCGGGCATCACACGGGGGAGGCTGTCGTTGTTGATCCCGTAGATTTCGGATAATTCTTCTATCCGTTCTATGAATGCCAAAGGATCAGTGCCACCGCTGTATTTGATTCCCCACTTTCTTATCTTCTCGATTGCTGGGGTAGCAGGTCGTAGTTCGTGTTCTGTGTCATGGACATCCGGCCGGTGTCGGGATAGGAGATTCCATCCTTCGGTTCTATCTTCCGTTGCTACTGGTTCATGGATCTTCGGAACCGCGCCTTTAATAGTGGCGGGGGTTTTAAGTGGCAGACTTGGTCCAACTTCCATGCTCGGAGATGTTGCTCTCGCGTGGAACGCCTCTAGTTCCAGCAACCGTTCCTCGTACTCAGGCTGGTTTAAAAGCTCTGCTATAGTGTTAGCGCAGCGTCGTCTCAATTCGTCTACACTCCCGGAGTCGTCGAACTTGAACTCCTTGGCGTAATTTAATAAATCTTCCTTACGAAGATAATACACCCACGATATTCGGACCATAATGAGTCCCCTTTAAATTCTCTGTCAACTTGGGTTTAGTTTTCTCGTGTCTTCTTCTTCACGTTACCTCTGTGAATAATTATATGCCTCGCTCCTTGTAATTTTCGGGGTTTTTTTTTTGATTCGTTTGCACCTTTTAGATTTATTATTATAAAAGGCTTTTTGTTCATATAGGACTCTGCTTAATAGAGTCCCTGCTCGGGCGCCATCTGTAACAATGTTTTTTCCAGCCGGGGTATGACTCGCCGGATCCAGGGTTCTTTTACTGGTCGTTACAGAAAAACCAGCAAAAGCTAGAGTCTTATTTCAAAAGCTTTATTTTCAAACAAAAGTGTATTATTTATATCTATACATTTACTCAAATTTCATTACTTGTACTGCCTCGTGAGGCCTAGCGGTGATCTCTCCGTGGTGATGCTGACCTTCGTTATGTACAGTGCCGCCTCGTGTTTGCTAACGCCGATCTTAGGCGTGATGACGTCGTCTCTCTGGGAATAGCGACGATGTCTACGTGGCGATGCTGACTTTGGTTATGTACAGTGCCGCCTCGTGTTCGCTAACGGCGATCTTATGCGTGATGACGTGGTCTCTCTGGGAATAACGGTGATGTCTACGCGGTGATGCTGACTTTTGTAATGTACAACGTCGCCTCGTGTTTGCTAACGGCGATCCTAGGCGTGATGGCGTGGTCTCTCTGGGAATAGCGACGATGTCTACGTGGCGATGCTGACTTTGGTTATGTAAATTATAATAATAAGAACTTCACTTGTTTTTGCAACTTTATTATTCGGGTGGGAAGCACGTCCAGCCCGAAGAGTACCAAAATTTATACTGACTATTCTAACAAAATTTACTTAACAGCTACCCTCAAGCTATCTGTTGCTGCCGCTGCTACCGCGCTGTTGTTGTGTAGCAGAGGTGGTATTGCGAACCGGCCGGCGTGAAAACGAATATGTGCTGACTCAGGCCACGCGCAACTTTTTGGATGTAACTTTAAACTTGTTGTTTCCGTTCATAGACTTTGTATGTTACCCGTTGCATGGAATTTGCTGACTCGGGCCACGCGCAACGTTTTTAGGTAATTCAAAACACAATGTTGCTTCCCGTGATAACTCCTCCCCTCCTAAGTAAGGGCCGTCCTCGGACCTTCCTCTTGACGAGTGGGTGATGTTTCCTACTACTCTTGCTATTGCAGCTTGCCGTCTTTGTTTTTTGTATAAAATTATTATGGGAAGCAGCACAGCGACAATTATTATTATAATGAGGATTGTTGATGTCGTTGCCAAACCCTTTTTATATCCATCGTTTAGCTGCTCCATCAGCTGGCGATTCACCAGCGCGCGATGCCGCAAGTAAGGTAGACTCATTATTTCATCATGTCCGGTTATATTTATCCGAGTGGCCCAAGGGATTTCTGCTACCTTTACCTCAAGGGAATTTCGGTTCACGAAGGTCGTTTCATTTATGCTTGCCTTCTCTGAAAACGTTACTAGCTAAGTTCCTTTTCTTAGCGAAATGGTCTCGTTGTCAGATGTTACTGTGGCGGTGCAATCGTTTATGACGATCACACCATCATCAATTTCCTGCACAGGATCTAGTTCGCCAAATGTCGTTCTACATTCTGCAGTGGTGCTGGCTACTAATTGTTGACCGCAAGTCGTTGTGTTCGATTTTCTGCAAAACCGCATAGTTGTCCCTGCACAGCCATCCAAGGAATAGATGTCCTTACCACAGACCGCTACGGCGTTGTCGCGCAATGATAGCATTTTGTTGTTATGAGCTACAGGTAATATAATTTTTCTTTTGCAAAAAAGCTTAGGTCTAGGATACTTAACTAGGAAGTGAAAGAGATTATTATCGTGAAATACTTTAAACTTAGAGACTAATATCAAATCAGTTACGGTTAAATTGTTGAGAGACTCGGTTTTCAAGATTGAATCAATTTCAGCGTTATCAAAAATGATTGGGTTTAATAATCCTAATTGTGCTAAGGCGATTGATAGGATAATGTTATCTAGATCTGTAATAATAGCCCTATTTCGAGCCAAGAGAATTTCATAAAGATGTCCGGTATCTAATCGTTCCAGTTTTGTTATCTTTAAAATTTCATTTACTGTATTGGTTAAATCAGTAATTGGTTCTTGGAATTTTGAATTTACTGCTACTTGCCGATTGTTATTGTCCCTAAGCTTATCTAGATCTATAATTACTTTTTGAAAATCGTCGAAGTCAGGTGTGCCTGCCACAACCTTGAGAGCAGTTCCCAAGATGTTTAGGCTACGTGGGTGTCTCGTCGGTCCCATTACTGTTCGAAGGAGCTTGTCGATTTGGTCCAGGTCCGCATTCATTAGTTTCGTCATGTGGCTTTGTGGGTATAGTTTTAGTACTGAGCGAGTGTCAAGGGTCAATTCAGCGTAGGCAGTCAGGTTTGTCGTGTGTCTAATGTAATCGTCCGAGTCCCATAAAACAACGTCACCGTCCGTAATCGGTAAGTAGTCTGCGTGCGAGTAATCCACAACCTTACAGTTTGTGGAAGTCGAGGTCATGACGAGTATGAGCAGAAGTCTAAAGAAAAATAAGAAGGACAGAAACAAAGAAAAACATTAAAAATATTATATTTGACTATCGAAGATTATCCTTATGAACTATTCTACCCTTAACCCTTACTGTGGAACCCAAGTCCTCCTGAACTATGCCCTCCACATACAAGGGGGTAAGTTTATTTCCTAAGCGTCTATTTGATTTAATGTGCACTGTTTCTCCCACGGCAAATGTTCTTGCTACCCTGTTTTTGTTATGAGTCCTTAGCATTGATTCTTGAGCCTTTTCTATTTTATCCTTTGCTTCTGTCCCACCTACCCGCGAATGAAAAACATCCAAGGGTTTTTCGCGAATTACAGAGTGAATGCTCCTATT
Organism: Philophylla caesio; assembly: GCA_963971545.1. Taxonomy (NCBI): domain Eukaryota; kingdom Metazoa; phylum Arthropoda; class Insecta; order Diptera; family Tephritidae; genus Philophylla; species Philophylla caesio. Next base: position 154,006,107 of record OZ020604.1, on the reverse strand, counting down.
GTACTCAATTGTGGCTAGTTAAATTAGGTCCGTAGTATCTTCAATTCCTTTTTCTAATTTAAGACATCTAGCTATTTCTCCTATAGTGCTATGAAATCTCTCCACCTGTCCATTTGAAGTACTATGCAGAGGAGGAGAATTTATAATTTCAATGTCGAAAAGGTCTCTGAGACAAGATCTTATTGTATTGGAGTTTAATGATTTTTCGTTGTCGCAGAAAATAATTCTTGTTCCTGCGAACATATTGACCAATAGCAGAATACGCGGCTTAATATCGATTATGGTTCGTGAAGGAATTGGTTGCACCACTGCAAACTTTGATAGTTTGTCGACACAAGTGAGAAAATGTCGTAATTTATTTCCAAAAATAACAAATGTCCTTTTGTTCGGATGTAAGCCGGATTCCAAAATTAATTGGTTTCTATAAACATTTACTGGTTTTGAAACTGTTTCTACCGTGTAGGTGAGGGATTGCTCGCTATGAACAGTGGCTGCGTCTGATTCGGGCGTTTATAAACTGGCGTGATAAAGCGTCCGCTACTAAATTATCTTTCCCTGGCTTATAGTGAAGTTTGGCATTATATCCTTCAATAAAAGCTTTCCATCGCTTTATTTTTGGATTCGGGTTACGATCAGACACGGCGAAAGTTAGGGGTTGGTGATCTGTATAAATGTTTAGTTCCCTAACACCATACAAATAGTGCGTCAGCGTTTTAATGGCCCATACGATGGCCAGAAGTTCTCGCTCATTTGTGGCAAAATGTTCCTCGTTTTTGTCAAGAGTTCTAGAAATCATTGTAATTGGTCTCCCCTTCTGGGAGAGGACCGCGCCTAGGGCGTGTGAGGAAGCATCAGTGGTAAGGTCGAAAGCTTTTTTGAAGTCCGGATAGGCTAGCATGACATCTTCTGATATAAGTATATTCTTCAATTTATTAAATGCATTTAATTGGTCCTGATCAAATGAAATTTTAATTTTTTTCGATTCGCCTCTAAGGATATTGGTTATAGGTTTAGCAATTTTCGCATAGTCTCGAACGAAACACCGGTAGTACCCAGCCATTCCTAAGAAGGACCGGACGCCTCTCAATGTTGTTGGCTGTGGAAAGTTCTGAATTGCTTCGATTTTTTGTGGGCAAGTCTTTATTCCCCCTTTTTGTATTTGAAATCCGAGGTATTCGAGTTCTGTCTTGAAAAATTTCGATTTTTCAACAGAAACCCTCATATTTGCTTCAAGTAAGCTCGCTAAAATGGCTTTTACGTGTTCCAAATGGTCTTCTTTATTTTGTGAAAAAATTATCACATCATCAATATAAACAAAGCAGTACTTGCCAATATAATGCCTAAGAACGTCGTCAATTGCCCTCTGAAAAATTCCGGGGGCATTCTTCAGGCCAAATGGAAGGCGGCAGAACTCGTACTTCCCATTACAGACAGAGAAAGCAGTTTTCTCACGGTCTCGTTCGGCGAGTTCTATTTGGTGAAACCCGGACTTAAGGTCCAAGGTTGTGAAAAGCTGGGCTTTACCCAAATTTGATAATATTACCCCTACGTTTGGGATGGGGTATGAATCCTCTATTGTTTTTTCATTTAATTTTCGAAAATCAATTACTAATCTTTTCTTTTTCACCCCGTGTTCGTCGAGGCCCTTTTTGTCTACTACCCAAATGGGATTGTTATATGGTGACCGCGAACGTCGTATAATACCATTTTGGAGGAGATCCTCTATTTTATGTTTTTACAAAGTTGGCAACTCCCAGTGGGTATGGGTAGAACTTTGCGTAAGTCGGCTCATTATCCGTAGTACGGATTGTGGCTACGATATTAGTATTGTACGGTAATTTCTCATTCGGGTCGGCGAAAACCCCTGACACGCGTTTTATCATATCATTAAATGATTCTTTTATGCTCCCCGGGTCTGACTCGGTATGGAGCTGAAGATGACTAACATCTTGACCCTGGACAAAATGTATAATTTCTTTACCAGAGTTGTATTCGATAATTTTATTTTTTAAATTAATATTCGCATGAACTTTGTTCAGCAAGTCCAGACCTACTATGCCATCAAAGAGAGTTAGATCTGGCAGGACGAAAAATTCAGATATCACTCCAAACAAATGTACCTTGCATTTTTTCCTAATATTGGTGAATCCATGTATGGATTTCACTGTGAATTCCTTATCGACAGGCTTCACCCCTTTTAGACCCTCTAAAGGCCTGATGTAGTTTTTGGAGGCGCCTGTGTCGACAAGAAACTTTACCTCCCGCCCCCCTACTGACTTAGAAATCCAGGGCAGGAGGGATTTTCCCCTAAAAAATTTACCTCCTCTGCCTCCAGGTCCTCAACAACTGACTCAGATAATTCCTCATAAGAGTCTGAGTTTATCTTGGTACTTTGATTTTCATTCAAGTTATTAACCCTTTGAAGTTTTGGTCCTGTTCGGCGGTCCGATGGTGCCTGACGTTTTGGTCCACTTTCGTTTCCTGTGTAGTTTCTATTTTGTCGCAGGCGCGATAACGAGGGATCCACATCCATTGGTTCCTGTCTAGGTTGGGAGTTCCGGTTTTCAATTTGACGGTTCTGCGGAAAATTTTGTTGGCGAGACTGGCCATTATTTTGGTTATCACTCCTGTACTGCCTTACGAAATGAGGATTTTTGTGATTCTCCGAGCTTGCTTTATTGAACGCGTTTTGATTACTGTTACTCCTACTACTCTTTTCGCTGCTTTCTGTTTTTTTTGTAATATCAACTGACCTATTTGCAAAGCTTGCTGCGAAAATGTACCGTTCGTGATTCGCATCGACTTCTTGAGCAAGTGCCAATGCGGATGGCAGGTCACTAGGTTTTGATGCGAAAAGAATATCACAAAGGGGTTTTCTTAGCCCAGAGATAAACACTCTAAGAGCGTTAGCCCGATATTTTTCGTTAATTGCGTTTGCTATATTTTCTTCATGAGACATTTTGGTTTTATTAGCGAGTAAGGAGAGTTTTTTCTCAACTTCATCATAGAATTCGAGTACACTGCAAGAGCCCTGCCTTAATGTCGACAGTTCTTGTTCCACTAAGTAGATGGGTCGTTTATCGGAGTAAGTAAAATCTAGACGGGCTATGATGGCGTTAAAATTTAAGACGGTACTAAACGACGATAAAAGCGCATCAGAAGCGCCACGGATTTTATTTCTTATAATGGTAACGGCTTGATAATGCCGTGAGCTACCATCGTAGTCCTTAAAAATTTCATACGCGTTATGTGCCGCCTCACGCCAGGACACATAACACTCAGTTTTTCCGGAGAATTCAGGCAGGAACTTCACTACGTCCAACGATTCTTCGCAAGTTCTACCTGATACAATTTTAATTTTCTCGTATTTCGCTACTACCGGTTTTTGAGATAAATTCACAATTTGGTCCTGCATGACCTTAAGTTTATCCTCGAACTCCCGTCTCTGCATTCGTAAAGCAGCACTAACCGCCGCGTTTACTACCTGCGTGAGCTGTGCCTCATTCATTTTCACTTCTTTTCCTTCTGATAAATTAATTTTTTCAAAGTTGGAGACTAAGTCGGTCAAATTCACAGTCGACCTATTCATATACCGACTTAACCAATAAAATTCACTATTTTTTAAATATTCGCTCAAAGAGTTATTTGTTTCAACTCAGATATTCATTCACGAAATAGATACCGGGTGCACCGTAAAATAATTGTTGAAATTTAATTATGATTTTCAAAATATTATTTTTTTTTATTTATTGTTTAACTCTCTATTTAAACTCAGAATTTTTTGATTCAAATATGAAAAATGAGTTTTCCAACTTACATCGAATTCATTATTATATGATATTTGCTATTTTCCTTCCAGTAATTCTCGCTGCGGGTTGCTGGTTGATTATAGGTGCTGGTTGCTTAATTCTTGTAAGTAATTGCTGTAGTTATCGGTGCTGGTTGTTTGCGGCTGCTGGTTGATTGTAGTCGCTGGTTGCTTGATTTTTGTAAGTAATTGCTGTAGTTCTCGGTGTTGGTTGTTTGTGGCTGCTGGTTGATTGTAGTTGCTGGTTGATTACTTTTTTTTTTCATTTACAATCTACTTTACTCTAACACAGCCCCACGTTGGGCGCCAATTATAATAATAAGAACTTCACTTGTTTTTGCAACTTTATTATTCATGTGGGAAGCACGTCCAGCCCGAAGAGTACCAAAATTTATACTGACTATTCCAACAAAATTTACTTAACAGCTACCCTCAAGCTATCTGTTGCTGCCGCTGCTACCGCGCTGTTGTTGTGTAGCAGAGGTGGTATTGCGAACCGGCCGGCGTGAGAACGAATATGTGCTGACTCAGGCCACGCGCAACTTTTTGGATGTAACTTTAAACTTGTTGTTTCCGTTCATAGACTTTGTATGTTACCCGTTGCATGGAATTTGCTGACTCGGGCCACGCGCAACGTTTTTAGGTAATTCAAAACACAATGTTGCTTCCCGTGATAACTTGTACAGTGCCGCCTCGTGTTCGCTAACGGCGATCTTAGGCGTGATGACGTGGTCTCTCTGGCAATAACGGCGATGTCTACGTGGCGATACTGACTTTGGTTATGTACAGCGTCGACTTGTGCTCGCTAACGGCGATCTTATGCGTGATGACGTGGTCTCTCTGGGAATAACGGTGATGTCTACGCGGTGATGCTGACTTTTGTTATATACAGCGTCGACTTGTGCTTGCTAACGGCGATCTTATGCGTGATGACGTGGTCTCTCTGGGAATAACGGCGATGTCTACGCGGTGCTGCTGACTTTGATTATGTGCTGTCCTGGCTTGCGTGCACTCCTGGCTATCCTGTCGGGGCAGAGGATTACTTGGTTCTACTGTGGTCGTTGATCGGCTTACCACCGACTGCACCACGTGTACTGTACTAGGCTTTGGCCGCTGGCAGAAACTGACTACCGACTGCACCACGTATACTGTACTAGGCTGTGGCCGCTGGCAGAAACTGACTACCGACTGCACCACGTATACCGCTAATCTGTGGCCGCTGGCAGATAACTGACTACCGACTGCACCACGTATACTGTACTAGGCTGTGGCCGCTGGCAGAAACTGGCTACCGACTGCACCACGTATACTGTACTAGGCTGTGGCCGCTGGCAGAAACTGACTACCGACTGCACCACGTATACTGTACTAGGCTGTGGCCGCTGGCAGAAACTGACTACCGACTGCACCACGTATACTGTACTACTGCACTACTATACTACCGGGGGTTTCACCACACTCGCCTTACTACTGCACTGCGCCTTGTTGAGCCTTCGCCGGCTCGATGACAACTAACCCATCGGTGCTATTTCTCGTCCTTTTATGCTCGTGTTCTGCTTCTTCCTTGCTTTGGCACGGCCGTGCGCTCTGCGCGCCACCGCCCGTAGTTAGCGATCAGCTGTTCTTCCTTGCATTGGCACTGCTTTGCGCTTTGTGCGCCATCTGACCGTAGTTAGCGATCAGCTGTTCTTCCTTGGGTTGTTATAAACTAGTTGTGTTATCTGTCTAATATGCTTACATGGCTATTAATGTTATGTGCGAGACGTATTTATTGCGTCGTCGCACCGTGGCCATTTGTCAACCTACCATGGGGTACATTCATCTCAAAATCTTCGGGGTTCCTTCCTTTTAGTTTACGGCTATACCCTTGCACACCATAAGTGCCCTCGTTGCTTTGGAGGTAGTCGCGTCTACATGACCCTTCCACAGAAGCTCAGTCCAGGGTTAGAACCAGATATTTCAACTATGTGGCAATCATAGCCCCATAGCGACTGTTTTAGAAGAGTTGATGTTCAGCCCTACATCAGTACACAATCTTTTTGCTAGTTGGAACCCTCTTTGAATGATATCACAGAACTTACTAAGAAACTTTAATCACTATGTCATCGGCATAATCTGACAGCGGATTCTGTTTTTTGTGAAAATCTGCAAGAGTTCATTCACAACAAGGATCCACAATAAGGGAGATGGCAAATTAGCCAGAACCCAATTGGATCGATCGATAAAAAGGAATAAAACCACGATTGTAATATTTAGGCCTTTATTTTAGTATCGTAATACAAGATGATGACGCACTTACGTGCCGATGTGTTGTGGTTCAGTGCTGATCAGTAAGTTTTTACAAATTCTAGTGTGCATTGCTTAAATTGCTACTTAACTGCACCGCTATGCTGTTCTTGTTGATGGGCAGATAACAGCAAGCATATCATGCGAAGACGACGAGAGGGGACTCAGAGCCGTTTATTTATGAATATTTGTTGCTACTGCAGATGTATGTACTAAAATTGAGCTATGATCATAGCATAACGATGATAAGTAGCGTGATATGTCGAAATATGGTCGATGCGAAGAAAATTATGTAGGCTCAGAGTCCAGTTCTTACCAGAGGATAAAACCCCTCCTTGCGGACAACCTTTAACTGTTGTTACCAGTGTTAGTTTTAGCAATTCTAGTATGTAGCAGCTCCGATATCCCTTTACGAATGGTTGGCTGAATACCTCGTTCTACCAGCGCTCGATCACTTGAACGAGTGGTGTGGTCGAAAGCTCCCTGAATGTCGAGAAAATCGCATAGCGCCGTCTCTGCTCACTTAAAGACGTCCTGGATGTTGATCTGCCTGCCCTATAGGCTGCAATCACAACCGCACTTCTAGAGATCACCCCCCCGGCGGAGGTGTGAAAGCCCGCATTCTGGGCCCGCAGTAGCTCCATGGCATTCCCTGTCAATTCCACATCCGTTCTGGGGAGGAAAACCGAGACGTTATGCACCGGATGTATATCACCACCCTTCCGGGTACACAACGTGGGTCTCTCCCAGCCTTCTAGCTGTGGGACCTTCTCTGCTAGCCAAGCTGCAGTGCCTTCATCCTTTCAGTCCACAAGAAGCATACCTGAGCGGCAATGTACACCGCAAAACGGATGCGACCATACCCTGACAACCGCGAACATAGTGATGTTCTCGAACGAATGGGTGCCCCGCTTATCCGTCTATCGACGATCGCGGGTATCTGTTGTTGCTGCGTGTCGCTTCTCTGCCCCGGCACAGGCGCGGGTTAACGGCGCTGGGTATTTGTTCCGCTTCTCCGGTCATTTTTGGGCGCGGTTGTGCTGCCTGCCCCTGTCGCTCTGCGAGTCCGCTCGTCCTACTCCACCTCAATTCGGGAGGTAGCATTTCGACCCGGAGTCGGTTAAACACGCTCGACGATGGTCTTCAAGCGCCCCCAGCTGACCCGGTGCCTTCTCTTTGGCTGTTGCCAGACAGAGCATCGGCGACTTCACACTCGGAGCTGGAACCAGATCTACTAGATCGGTTTTGCGACCAATATACTACAAATTCTTTATTAAAACTTAGCAAGAAGCACTCATACCTCCTTGTACCTTCTGCCGGAACAGCAGCCAACATCTTAGTTAGGGAAATCTTGAGGTGCGCCGTGTCAGCGACCCTTGCCGTGGTAAGCCCACTGCTACTCCGGTAGGCGGCCGGTATTGAAGAGGCTCCGTTACCGCAAACCGACCAATGCGCACGGTGTCGCCTAGGAGGAGGTAGTTCTTGGTCATCGCCCCAAGCGGCTCCGACCATCCCCCACGGACCCTCGCATACGAACGATGATACCATCGAATGGTCGAAACAGTTTTAAGGAGCGACTAAACCCCTCGCCGAGTCAAAGTGCCTACCCTTGCTGAGGTTTTTAACTATAATTGCTATTAATTAAAAAAAAATTCACAACCTTTAAAAACAAACACGTTTATGTGAATTGACAGCAGCACATGGTATTGCCAGGTAGCAAAGATCAGATGATACGATACTCCACATTTTTTAAAACAGTTTCCAATAGTAGCACTATGTAATATATGAAGCTTAGAGCTTTTCATTGCATTTTTTGGGGAATTTCGCAGTTTCCACACGCCTCTTGAAGTATGCAAAGGAATAAACACAAATGCAATATATGCAACAAAATTATTCGATATCAGTTGCAGGTATCATTAAGGTATATAACAGAATTTTTGCGTATACTTAGCGTAGTAATCGCTGCAATTGCTGTAACGCCTTCACGACGTTTCCAAGGCCGGTTGGACAAGCGTTTTTATTTGTTCCTACCGATTTATGAGAGATACGGATTGCTCCTCTGGTTCAGGGATGGCCAAAAGTGGAGCTCCTCTAAGGAAATGACCAGGAGTGAAGGCCGTAAATCGGAGGGATCTTGCGAGAGTGCAGAGATCGGCCGTGAGTTGAGAACGGCTTATATTCGGGCTAGTAAAGTAGTAATTTCTTCATAATTGAACTTGTGAATGCCAGCGGTCTTTTTTAAGTGTGATTTAAAACTTTTTACGGCTGATTCCCAGAGTCCACCCATATGTGGAGAGCTCGGTGGTATGAATTGCCAGTCAAGGCCTTGGGGTGCGTGTTTTTAACAATTTCTGGCGGGCCTTTCTCTATGAATTTAACAAACTCTTCCTCAGTAGTTCTTTGGGATTCAATAAAGGTTTTCCCATTGTCACTCATTATTTTTGAAGCAAATCCACGCCGTCCGACAACGCGAGCAAATGCCGCGAGAAAAGCTGCAGTTGTCAGATCAGAACATAGCTCGAGGTGCACCGATTTTGTCGTAAAGCAGACAAAGACGGCCACATAGCCCATGGTAAAGGAGGAAGATCCCAACATGGAAGCCTTTTTCTGGAAAAGCCCGGCAAAATCAACACCAGTAATGATAAAGGGAAGCGAGAAGTTGCAGCGTTCCGGTGGAAGAGCTGTCATGATCTGCATGCGCATCTTCTGTTTATGCATAGTGCAAACTTTACACATATATATACACTTTTTGATTTAAGGCTTAAGCCGTGGAATGTAGAATTCCTGTCGGACCATTTGTTGTATGAGGCGGTGTTCGGCGTGTAGCATAAGTAAAATGGAGGAATCTTATGAATAATAAGGTAATTGAGATTTTTCTGGTATTATTATGGGGAACCGTTCATTGTATCTCTGGCTTTAATTCGATAATCGTCCATTGGCACGAAGCAGACACTTCATGTCCAGAAATTGATTGAATACTAAGAGTGGGCTCTTTTATCAATTATTTTTGATTCTCTTAGCATTGAGATTTCGCTGCTCAAATAGCGCATTTGGGTGGAGGTAATGAGCGAGACCTTTGCTTTCTGCAGATCTTCATGCGTTAATGTGTTATATGGAGAATTCGGCTTTTTTTCGATTTTATTTTTAAGGCGTCTTATAAATTGAATCATATATGCCACTACTGTGAGGGCTCGGGGAACGATGAAAATCGCTCTAAGATGTCATGGTCATCCAATAAGGTGTGAAAGATTTAAATTTTTCGACTTTCTGGGGCAATAATATTAACCAGTTGGGGCCTGCTCACCAAAGTGGGGTGGTGGCAAGGTGCAAGAGCTTGCAGCCTCTTGTGCCAAGATCATCGGTATTATCAGCACTGGGCACATGTCGCCAAGAGGCTGGCCCTACTAAATGAAGAATTTGGGATATGCGATATGAAACATATGTTTTCCATGTGTAGGGAGGTTTTTCTATCGAGGCTTCGACGATTTCGGAGTCTGGCCATAGATATAATTTTTGAATGGTCATGTTTAAATGCTTCTGCACTGTGGATGCTTATTTTGCGAGAAGTAGTGCACCACAGAGTTCAAGTCGTCTTAGACTGAGTATTTTTAGAGGAGCTACTTTGGCTTTGGCGTCGCAAAAACCGTGCAGTTCGACTTCATTGTCGGCAGAAAAATTCACCCAGCCGGGGGATTTGTATCTCTGAAATAGTGTTTAAGTTACTTGCAAACTGAGAACATTTCACTAAGCGCAGGGGTTTTACTTGCTCGTCCCAGTCTGTTCCGTCTAGCCATAATTCTTGAATAAAGATTTTCGCATCTATCATAATTGGCGATAGCCATCATAGCTTTTGTCTCTTCATATTGGCGAATGCCGAAGATTTAAAGTTGTCGGGCAAATTGGAATCATCCGTTTCGACAATTGTATCATACGCCGGCGTGTCCAAAAGTGATCAAGATTACTGTTTTTTATTTCAAGGACTGGTTCCGAATTATCTTCTATTGGGGTTGAATATAATCTAGTGCAGTATCTTATAAGACTGTCACTGTCGGAAATAAATCTTGCTGCTTTAATAGGGGATTTTCTAGTTGCACGTAAATGCAAGAAACATTTTAATACTGTTTTTGTTTAAATTAGGTTTTTAATATACGTAAAATTTATATTAAATTATATTTAAAATATGTGTATATACGTGAATAAAGGTATAACTCTGAATAACTGAGAGTATATTTTCTTATCTTATTAAAATATAATTTTTTTGTGTTTGTTGTTTTTGCTTTGTTTTTGTTCGAATTATTGGCCGCTGTGGTCGAGTTGGTAGCGGTGCGTACTATAATTCGATATGCCGGTGAGTTCGAGGTTCGAATCTCAGTCAGGGCAAACAAAATCTTAATCATAGAATCATCTGCCCTTTGGACTCTGCACAAAACTGTAGGTCCCTCCATTTCTGGTATAATATAAAGACGCACACCACAAATGATAGGAAAAGCTCGGCCAAACACTGAGCTATATAGTGTTAGCGCCAAAATTATATTATTATATAGATATATATTTTATTTTATTATTATAATCGAAAAAAATTAAAAATAGTTTTTTTTGGAAATTTTGACTCGCACTCATTAAAAGTTGCGATATGTAAATATGTATTAGGCATGCCAATTTTGAGCATTTTATTGATCCCGGGATTTTCGAGATTTGAAAACAAAATCCCGGGATCCCGAACTTCACGAAGTTTTGATTCGTAAATTTTAATTTGTCAAAAGATTTAATACGTCTGTAATAGTTATAGAATTATGCAAAATAACATTAATAGAACAAAGAACGATTTGTTGTAATTCATGTAGGGATTTATTGGTATTTTCGAGAACAATAAAAAAATAAGCGTAATCAAGTACAAATATACATATTTGGTAAAGAAGCAAATACCTTTAAAAACCTTCATAAGGTAAAATTGTTTTTAAGCACTGTTTGAGACCAATGTAATATATTAATATATTACCATTCAGTAAAAAAAGAAATAAATGATGTAAAAATTAAATACATCTCCCATTCCATTTTGAGCGAGGCAGAATTATATCTTATTTTGATCAAAATGCAATCATAAAGAAATAAAAGCTTAAGTGTGTTATCATCCAACCAGTACCAAAATTTGTTGCATGTAAAATCTGCAGTGGAGAAGCACCCACTCAACACTTGTTGGTTCGATTGTCGCCAAAAAGTTAATTGATCTCTGTAGGAATTAGCCTTTTTCGCCACCATTACAAAAATTATAGGATATTTTCAAGCTCATTTATAATGGCAAGAGCAAAACAAAGCCTTTAGGGAGTTAACAAGCCATGTTATTTTTTGTATTGTGTTATCGTAATACAACAGTTTAAAATTTGTTATTTTTGTTTCTCATCTTAAATGTTATTATTTCAATCCAACTCTGAAAGGTTTGCTTAGTGTGTTATTTGTGTGTTTTATTCGATCTTCTCTTTTTGTTTTAAATCATTTGAGGTTTATTTTTGTTTGTAAGGGGCCATCCACATATTACGTGACGTGTCTAGGAGAGGGGGAGGGGGGCGGCGGCGGTTGTTGAGGACAGCTTAATTCTACATTAAGAAAATAAGTATATTTGTATTTGTTTGTTGCTTTCGGTACAGCGAATGTCAAAACCAACCAACAAACAAATGGTTCTGACATTTGCTGTACCACGGCGATAGCAAAAACAAATCAATCAGCTGCTTACTAAAGCAATTATACTAAATTCGGCTTAGTTATACGAGTACCTGTAAGAAAAATAAAACATTTCAAGACTTGGCTTCTGCATTCTAGAAAGCAAGCATTTTTATTAATCCCATTATCGTCTTAAACAAATTTTGAGTTCTCCAGGGGGGGGGGGGCGGTCCTGGGCAGAAGAAACGTCACGAAATTATGGGGGGGGGTCCAATCAAGGGTCACGGTTTGTCACGCAGGAGGGGATGGGGTCAAAAATGGGCAAAATTTGCGTCGCGTAATATATGGACGGATCCTAAATTTAAAATTTAAAAAATAAGTGGCTATTAGGTTCACTGTTTTCTCTGCAATTCCGGTATTTGAAAAGACTGATCCTGGGATATTCGGGAGTTCAAAAAGGCCGGGATTTCGGAATCCCGGGATTGACATGCCTAATATGCGTGTGTTTCAATATTGCAGTGATAGGAGATGCACTGAGCGGCTTATTTGTTAATAGTGCGTGTGTGTGTTAATGCATGCAGTGTTAAGCGTAGGCGGATGACTTTGGTTAGTGTGTGTGCATATACTTGCAATAACGAAGGACAAAAATTATACCTATTATTAATGCCTACAAGTTAGCCCAAAAACGCTTTTTTATAAGAACCTTACGTTGTGGAATTTTTTGAGTATTTTTTTTAGTTTTCAGAACACCTAAATAAATATAAATCAGTTACAAATATCCAGACAGCATTTTTGTTGCAGACCTCTGTTATTTAACACAAAACACTACTAACTTAAGGACAAGTTTTTCAAAATCAATTAAATTACCTCAATTTTGGGAAGAATGTCCTGAAGCTTGGTTTCTTCTTGTTGAAGGACAATTTGAAATCAATAATATTCAGGACGATAATATTAAATTTCGAAACATACTTATTGTTTTACAACGTGAAACAATTTTCAAAATTTTGAATGTTATCAATCCACCTCCATTTATGAATACTCTACAATTAAGAAAACGTTGTGTGAAAGATTTTCTCTTAGTAAAGAAAAAAAATTAAGAAAATTATTTTCAGATACAGAACTTGGCGATCGTTCTTTATCAGAAATTTTTAGATATACTCGTATGAAGTCTCTAATAGGTTCTGAGTCTATCGTCAGTAACGAATTACTTTTTAAATTGTGGATCCGAAAATTACCACAACAGATACGAATTAATTTAACCTCAAGTAATAATCAAAATAAAGATGAAAATGTTATTCTTGCAGATAAACTTTTTGATTTATTAAATCAATCTCAGTCTTCTAAATCTTTGTCAATAGCAAGTGTTGAAAATAACATTCTTAAACAATGTATTAAAAATTTAACAGAATTAACTACGGCAATTTATCAAAATTTAAACAAAATTACTTCTGATATTACTGAATTACAAATTAGATCAAGATCTAGAGATATAAACCGAAGTCATTCTAATTCATGAATATTTTTTAGATCAAGAGATAATATTATTCAAATCATTTGTTGGTATCATAGAAAATTTAAAAATTACGCTTTAAAATGTATTAAATCCTGAGTTTTATTACAAATGAAAAAAGGTCAAATCAAAACATTTTAAACAGAAACCTTCTATTATGACGGCGACTAATAATTGAAATAACATTAAGTCATCTCGCCGCTTATTTATTCATGATAAAAGAAATAAATAAAATTTTTTAATAGATTCTGGCGCTATAGTTTCTATAATTCCTTTTCCCAAATTCAAATCATTTAAAAGAAATTCCGATCTTAATTTGACTGCAGCAATCAATTCCTCTATTAAAACATTTGGTACAAAACTTTAAAAAATTTACTTAGATCTTAGACGCGATTTCGAATTCCCTTTCATTTTAGCAGAATATATAATAGGTGCTAACTTTTAAGAGAAATTCGGGATATTAGTTGATATGACAAATAAACAAACAACAAAATTAAAAGTTTCTGGATCTTCTCGTCAGAGAATTCCATAGCTATCATGACCTCCGCGACAAGGGCTCTGCGGCTGCTAACTCAAGCTTTGGCACTGAAACAGTTTTCATTAGCGCCACCCGTGATTTGGATACAAGCAGAGTTCTTTTGCCTCTGCATTTTTGTTTTGTACACGTACATAAATTACAGCACCATATGCTAATGCCGACGCGTCCGCGAACCCATGCAGCTCGACTCGATGCCCAAAGCCAGTTCCGATCAATCTATCTAAATGAAACGCCTCAAGGCATTCCATACCTTCCCAAATCCTCTGAATTTATTTTCTATTTCATTGCCCACAGGTGTATCCCATTCTATTCCAAGGTGTATCCCATAAATCCCCTGGTCCAGATTCCCTCACCTTGAAAAGAGGTGAAAGTAGTATTTATACCGAATTCGGGGAAAAACGCAAATCAACTTCCAATGGCGTTTAGACCCATAAGCCTTAGTTCCTTCATGATAAAAACCTTGGAAAAACTTATTGACTTTCACATCAGGGATACCTATCTAAAGATAAAATCACTATGTGAAAGTCAACATGCATATTAAGCAGCAAAGTCTACTATTACTGCCATTCACGGCCAGACTCACGTACTTGAAAAGGCCTTGGAGTACAAACAGATAGCCCTGTGTGCATTCCTTATGAAGCAATCTCCGCTGGATTGGCAAGGAAGGATAACCCGATGCTTATAACCGACTGGGTAATAAGTATGCTGAGGTCTATAACCATAATGGCTGAACTGGGGGGAGACTTCAAGTAACGGCCACGCGTGGCTGCCCTCAAGGGGGTGTTCTCTCACCTCTGTTGTGGACACTGGTTGTCGATGAACTCTTAGAGAATCTTAAAGGGAATGGATTCAAAGCTTACGGTTATGCTGACGACCTTGTAATCTACGTTGTGGGCTGGGATGAAGGGACATTAAGCTCTAGGCTTCAATGTGCCCTAAACCTTACGCTCAAATGGTGTTATGAGAAAGGGTTGTGAATTAATCCATCAAAGTCCACTATCGTCCCCTTCACAAAGAAAAGGAAGGTCAACCTGACCAAACCAATGTTGGGAGGTACTGAGATAATAAACTCAACTGGAACTCTCATCGCACAGAAATTACCAATAAGGAAACAAGAACGTTTTATGCTTGTCAAAAACTGCACATGCGCACATGTCCAACGGATGCGGTTGGTATCATCACAGGCATCCCACCAATGGCTATAGTCATTGAGAAGGAGGCCTGTCAGAGCGCTTTAAGACTGCCTAGTATTAGTTGTCTAAAAAGTGGAGACTTTAGGGGGTCTTACAACCACTCAGTGCTGACCCGATTGTCAAACTTACATAATCCATGCTGCCAAAACTATCCTTTACCAAGGCCTAAAAATGCATAATACTTGAAAGGGCCACAAGTAAAGAGATGGTGAAAGTTATCAACAAAGGATCACAAGTGTGGTACACTGACGGATCCAAACTTATCGACGGGAGCACTGTGGCCGGGGTGTTCGGACCTAGATTTCAAAAAAGTGTCCCGATGGGGTTATACACAACCATCTTCCGCAAAGTCGAACAAACAATCTAAAAGGTTCATAAGTTCATCCCGTGAAACCTCTAAAAAACTTCTCAATCTCAGCAGAGAGGGTCTTAGGACTCTCACCGGGTACTTGACAGGTCACTGCAGGTTGATATACCAACAAAATAGGACTCTCTGAGGTTGCAGACTGTAGGTTTTGTGGCCTAGATACGGAGACTTCTGAACATATACTTTGTGAATGCCCAAGAATAAGCGGACTCAGGCTTATACACCTGGGAGAGCGATTATTATATGCATCCAGAATATGGACAACTACCCCCTCCAAAGTGCTTAACTTCTTAAGTAGCTTAAGGATGGAGTGCCAATAGATCTTGTAAGGTCGCAGCGTTAATATGCCGTAATAATAATAACAATAATAATAATTCCAAGGCTCCATAAATCTTGTATAAATCGTAACAGGAGTGATGTATCCATTAGAGTCTTAAAGATGCACCACCAAGCGTAAAATTCGCCTTTTGGTAACAGAACGTTCAACCTCGGGAGTCTTTACAACGAAGGTGAATTGATCCCGAATAATATTCCATTTAAGCCCTAGTACTGTGGCTCTTTCCTCGTTTATGAACATGTTTGCATCTTCATCATTTGAATGCATGTCCTTAATCAGTTGTTGGAGTTCGACTTCCACTTTTTCATTCCAAACCCTCCACCTGTTAATACATTTTGGACTGATTTTGCCATCTTTATCGCTTCCTCTTCAATGTCTGCTCCGGAAATGCAATCATCCATATATAAATCATCTTAAATTATCTTAGAAGCTTTTGGAAATTCATCGGTTGCATCTCACGTACACTGTATGACCGCTCGAACTGCGTTAAAAGCTGGCGATGTCATTTCAAAATTAACCACTTTTAACCAATACTCCTTAAAAGGTTCACTGATATTTTCTCTCCAAAAAATCCGTTAGTTCCACTGCCCTTTGCTTATAAAAACCTGCCGAAACATAATTTTTATGTTGCCAATGAATCCGACCTTATGTCTACGAAATCTCATAACAATTTCTGTTGGATCGCGCTGTAGCTTCTCACCCAACCAATGCACATCATTAAGCGAAATCCGAGTATCTGTTCGGCAGCTGGCATCAAAGGCTACTCTAAATTTTTTCGTTACGCAGTGATGAGGAATGTAGTAAACTATCTCACGCGCGGATGGTCTGGAAACTTGGACCATGTATCCCCGGATCTCGGCTCAATATTTTTTCTAATGACAAAAAACGCTGTAGCGCAATATCTCTTGAACACCCAAAAATTTTTATATTGTCTTTATAGAAATTGTTATCGTAAATCTTCCTGTTTTATCTTGATAATATATTCCTTCAAAAATTCGTTCGACATTCTCTTCTTCTTAGGTACGCTTAGGAAAAGAATCAATTTCATCTAATTACCAGAACCGCTTAACCAGCTCACCAAGATCCTCTACATTCCCAGTTGTTTTCACTAGCCAGTATCCTAAATTCTTCTTCTATATAGCTTCTTGAGTCAAACCACGGCCTTTCTTGTATAACAACATGACGACTAACACCGATTGATTTCCCTTCAATTCCAATCATTTTGTTTGTTGCTGGTAAGCTAGGGAATCTGTATCTGGTAAGCAGGCTAGACGCGATCAAGTTTGGCTGAGCCCCACAATCTAACAATGTTCGAACCGGCCCGACACATTGCCCATCCGCTTCTAACTTGACCATCACGGTCGGCAATAGAGCAGGCAATGAATCTGTATCAAACTTAAACGAGCCGAAGTATTTATTTCTCTTTCTTTGATATTAAAACCTTTTTCTTGTTCGAAAACTATCTTGCGTTTTTTAAACAATTGATCCTGCTTATCAAGTAAAGTCAATTGCCTATCAACTCTTTTAATCTCGTTGTCAATATCCATAAAGCCTTTAGAACTATTAAGCTGTGCAGTATACACGCAATTGGCAGATGCATCCTGCTGTCATTTCATTGACTTCTTATATTTACGTGGGGTCGAGCGAAAGCAGGGTGTGGATGTAGCGCCATATAGTGCCCAGGTCATCCTAGACACCTAGCCAATCCCACATCAAGACCGTAGTGCACGATGAGGAGTCATACCCCTCCCTACCCGGAGGGTGTCGAAACTACCCTTCCCCCCAAATCCGAGGTGTCATACGTCACCGTGCCCATAGATGATTTGCAGTCAGGGGTTTTTTCCGACTGTATTCTAACGGCGCCTCCCGGACACCGGTCCACCTCCGGGAGTAACAGTGGACTTGCTGCGGCATAGGGCTCTGTCGTAGTCGACCGTTTCCTTCCTTTTCCCTTTATTTCCGGCCACCGAACGGTCTCGGCTGAATAGGTGGCCAACGAACCAGAATCATGATTAAAACTAAAAAACCAGCCTCGGAAACCTGCACGGGTAGTGCCGCCGACGAACACGGCGAAGAAACGGCCAACCCTATCTCGGGACCGAAATGACGGTGCCGAAAGGTCCTGCACGGCCCGGTACTCAACTTCGATCCTCCGCAACGACTGGAGATATGGCCCCACCCCCTGAAGGAAAGCCATCCTCCGGAGAAGCCGGAAGTACTAAGCCCCTCGAGGGAAAGTCGCTTCCGTCGGAAAAGCTGAGAACAATCAA
This sequence comes from Philophylla caesio, assembly GCA_963971545.1. Lineage (NCBI taxonomy): Eukaryota > Metazoa > Arthropoda > Insecta > Diptera > Tephritidae > Philophylla > Philophylla caesio. The sequence goes on along the minus strand of OZ020604.1, from coordinate 153,988,140 downwards.
TCCCCAGGCCCACCAAGGCCTCTCCTACCCTGTACAGTTTGGTGGTCAAACAGGGGTCCTCTACGGACATCAAACCAACCACAGTTGCGCAAAAGACTGGCACAGCCACTAAGCCTCACGTCAGGGCCCAGCGCGACTGAAGAGCAGCCCGAAGGTCTTCAAACGGCTGCGGATTATACCGTACACCCAATCGACGGAGGCACAGAAAGCCTCTCTCAAGGGAGTTCTGAACGCCAGCGAAAAGTGCCCCTTATGCAACGACAGGCGGCCTCGAGCCTGGGCCTGGGTCCTAGCAGGCCCAGGAGATCCTCGAGCTCATCCGCCTTCGCAACGGATATCTACCCAACAGTGATCGGAGGATAGTCCTCTCAGCCACTCCTAGACAAGTTTATCACGATAGGCTAGGCCTATCTCAAACACCTGACGAAGCGAGGACCTCAAACACGAAGGCGTTTCTCTCGGTGAGCTTGACTCACCGTTGAAAATAGATGAAGCGGTAGACCTTATAACAAACGATGTACTTCTGCTTTCAGAGTCTCCTGCCATAAGACCCTCTCGAAGGGTAAAAAGAAACCCCAGTGGTGGAATTTAGAGATTTCAGCACTCAGGAAAGAGAGCAGGCGTCTCTTTAACCAAGTTAAGAGGACGGGTCTTTGGCAACCATACAAAGACGCTCTTAAAACTTTCAAGAAGGCCATTAAGACAGCACAACGCAAATCTCGGCACAACTTCTGTAACAACATAGAAGAAAACTCCGAAGCCAACAGGCTGAGGAATGTTGTTTCGAAAAGTGCGCCAACGATAAATTCTATTCAAAAATCAAACAGAGAATGGACATCTACAACCGACGAAATGCTGGAGCTACTTATGACCACCCACTTTCCTGGGGGCTCTGATGACTCCTACATCTTGCCAGGTCTTCAAGTAAACTCACTTATAGGGAGTACCGCAGGGGACATAGTGAGGTACGACAACGTGGAATGGGCAGTAATGTCTTTCGAACTGCAAGCAGCGCAGAACTTTCTTTGTCCCCTGCTTAGACAGATTTTTATAGGACGCCTTACCGTCACCCACATTCCTTATGAGTGGACGAAGGCAAAAGTCGTTTTTCTACCGAAGGGTAGTTCTGTGTGCCCGCAATACCCCCAAAGTAAATGTTTGTCATACTTCATACATATGTATGTATGTATACCCTGAAGTTCTTTTAAACTTTGAAATTTAATATAATTAATTTAATTTAATAACGATTTTGTTCAATATGCACTGAAATAATTAATTAATAAATACAGATGTATGTATAATATGGAATATTAAATTAATATTCAGGTCTGACTTCTTAGTTGTTGTGGGTGCTATAATGGGGCTTGGTATGTAGCAGTCTATTGAGAACCACACTACCCCCCCCCCCCCCCCCAGGCTGAAGCTCCGGAACGAAAGCTAGTGCACACAAAACTGCTTCATACAGGCAAGGCAAGTCCAATTAATGGAAACGGCTGAAGGGGTACACAACACCTTACTCTGGGACCTTACGGTAAACGACTTACTCTTAAACCTTAAGAGCACCGGCTGCAATGTCGTGGTATATGCTGACGACTTGGCAATCGCCGCAACGGGCAAACATCTTCAAGTCCTTAGCGATTTACTGCAAAACGCTCTAAATATCGTTGCTCACTGGTCTGTGGAATGTGGACTTAACGTCAATCCTACCAAGACCGAAGCAGTGCTCTTTACAAGGAAATACAAAATTCCCGTTTTCCGTAAACGGAGTGGTACTTAGTCTCTCAACGGAGGGCAAATATCTCGGAGTTATACTAGATAAAAAACTCGACTGGAGGCGGAACATTGAAGACCGCAACGAAGAAAGCGATTGTTGCTCTATATGCTTGTAAGACGGCCGTGGGGAAGAAATGGGGTAAAAAGCTACAGATTGTACACTGGATGTACACAGCTGTGATAAGACCCATTCTCTTCTACAGGATCGTCGTATGGTGGCCGGCATTGAGCAGGACTCTTACCAGAGCCAAGCTAGAACGGGTCCAGAGGGAAGCCGCAATGCTCACCACAGGAGCACTGCCCTCTACATCCACCAAATCTCTGGAGATAATGTTAAATCTTCAACCGGTGGATCTCTACGGAAAATTTCTGGCGGACTGCAGTACTGCTAGGCTAAATGCGATCCTTCCGTGGAGAAATCCTAACCACGGGCATGCAAAGGTCCTGGAAACTCTGCCCGAAAACCCGAGGAGGTTGGGTTACACTTTACACCCTCCTTTCTCTGGAAATAGATCCTCCACAAGAATCCCAGAGAGGAGCGAATGTATAGGTATCGTAGACCTGTATCCAGGATCGATGGCTGTATACACAGACGGTTCCAAGTTAAACGAAAGAGTAGGCAGCGGAATTTACTTTGAGAACACACAAGGCTATTATGTTTCACTTGCCCTGAGCAACATGGGCAAGCACTCTAATAGCAATTCCTTGTGATGTCAGCTACATTTGCCAAAGCTGAAGCCTGTCTATGAAAAAAGTCTAACATTTCTTTGATGGTCGGTGTCTCTGATTGACGTGGGAGCTCCCATTGTTTCCTTGTCTCTTGCTTGTCGCTCACACAGTAAATGCACGATTATTACATCCCAACCTTCTGCAGGAATTCCTTGGGCACGAAGCTGGCTTAACGCAAATAAACCCTTTCACCATCGATACTTAATTTAAATCAGCTGCTTTTTCTAAACACACCACGATCAAATTCTATTTAACTCACTCCTCTAACTGTTTTACTATTTGCGTTCTCAGCTGTACACGTGATGCTTACGCTCTTTAGCATAAGCTCACTCTTCGCTCATGCGTACGTTCTTTATACAAATTTAACTCAATACGCCCAAAATGCACTTTGTTGAATTATTACAACTTACCATTAAGCTTCATAATTCCCCACTTAACAGAATCCTATACCTTCGTAAGGTTCGTGCCAAAGCTATAAATATCAAAAGCCCCTGATCTGAACATTTCAGCGAAGTTTCAAACGATCTTTCCTTTTCTATGTGGCCACCAGAGATCTGCTTTAAGTGTGATCGAGCCTCTTCGAACACCCGCGGCAAAATTTAAGCACGAACGAACGCCATACTCGGTAACCAAATGTTCGTCCGAGTGGCACACCCGAGAGCTGCTTTAAGCGCACTTGAGTGTGTTCGATCACATATGGTAGCTGTTAGGTAACTCTATGTTTGTGCGTTTCCATAGTAAGACAGGCTTACGAAAACTTTCTTCAATCCGGCATGTAGTAGTTCTCAATATTTCTCTAGCACGAACGTCAGTATCACTCTCAACTGGGGTGCCCTGACCCCGAAGATCTCTGTTCTGAAGTAATCAGCCACTGCATTGTGCAATGACTGGTCAGTGTGGCAATTCACTAACGGGTATGATGGCAACGGCGATTGTGTTTTAGTTGTCGGGCCAAAAACTAGCCATCCTAGCTCTGTGTTAGCGGTGAACGGTCCACTCTGGTTCAACTTCATAGCAGCTGATGGCAATCCAAGGTGACAGTGGTCTAGACCAATTAAGAGCTCCGGCTTTACTTGCGAATATGTTGTACTGGGAGCTGTTCATGTATGCATCATTGCAGCTCATGTCAGCTTTGCTCAAGCTTTGACAAGGCAATTGTAGATTTGACACACCATATACATATATTACGCAATGTGTGCCTCTTTTGCAAACCAGCACTACTGATGAGAAAATCCACTGCGACGGCTTGCTCCTGTGTCGCACTGCCAGGATTCTAAAAAACAGCTTGGTAACGGCAGTCGTGTTACTACATCTAAGAACATATGCTGCGTTATCACTCTCAACACGCTTTCTAATGGGCAATTTCGCTACGAGTTCATCGAGCAATGTTGAATTCGCGATATGCTGCTCACCACCATACGCGTTGTGCAGAAATGCAGAAACATTGTTTACCTTCGATGCAAATGGAATCAACTACGCTACTGAACCCTCCGATATTGGCGCAATCTCTCGCACCTGGGTTAGTTGGCTGCGAATTAATTGTTCCGGGCGACCGAATCTGAACTTCAGCTGCTCAATAATATTGCCGACGTTGCTAGGGTGGATGAGAAGCGATTTAACAGTTTCTCGCGCCTCACCCTTCAAGCACTTCTGAAATCGTAAATTATTTTTAAAAAAAAGACTGTAGCCTTAAACTGCAGTTGACTCGGAAAAGGCGGTGTAGAAAATTGCCATTCCTGCTCTCTAAGTTTGTGTTGGGCGATTTTTAAGCTGCTTTCAAGCGTAGCGATACGCGCCTGCATTGCCTAAAACATCGCTTCTTGGCGTGCTACGGCGGCTGATGAAGCACGGGTGGTAACTCCTTCGGCAATAGGAGCGTTCGGTAAATCTTCAATACAGACAGCAGCGTTGGTAACTTTGACGACTCGGATACTAGCGCTGATGTGTTACTTTTCAAAATTGGCGAACGCGTAGTTATATCGATGGCTAATGGTTGTCCAATTCATAAACGAAAGTTTCCCACTAGTATGGCGATTATGGAATACTGCAAATTATGATGACGGCGATTTTTTAGTAAAATTAATATTTCACAGCGAAATAAAGATTTGTCGTCGACTCCGCTGGCGAATTTAACGGAAGTTATTATTTTGGAAAACTTGGTTTATTTCTAAAACAAAATGTACAGTTTTACAAATCAGGTTATAATAATTAAAATAATTACTTACCGCAGTGTGTCCTTCACCTACTCTCTCTGACCAAAGGAAAAGGCAAATTACACACAGCGGCAGAGTAAAACAAATTCAGGGAAATACAAAAGTATATGCAGACGAGCATATTCCAGGAACGCGTGAACAAAAAGAAGTAAATACTGCATAGCGGGAAACTTACAAAAATAATTGTAACAACAAATAAATGAGCAAAATGCCAGTCGCTCCATATTTTTTTTTTTTTTTTTTTTCAGGGGCGTTGTGGTAGCGCGCTACCATCAAGTGGCCCTTTGAAACCAGGATAAGCCTGTTTTTTCGTCTAATTCCCCGCCCCACGGAACTGCCGTCAAGCATTACATCATGGGGGGGAAAGGCGGTTAGTCGCCGCTGCTACGCCTACGTCTTTCGAGGGTTCTCAACCTCTTCATTGCTTCTGCTATTGCATCACAAGCTGTCTTCCATTTTTCGCTGCTTTTTAGCATGGACGCTACGAGCGATTCGGGTGTATAAATTACCCCGGTGATGTTGCGAATTTTGCGTTTGGTGTCATCAAATCGCATGCACTCGAAGAATACGTGGTGGACGCTTTCTGTTGCGTCTCCTCCACAGTAGTCGCACATCGGGTCCGGTTCGTGTTTGAAGCGGTGGAGATATGCTTTAAAGCACCCGTGTCCCGTCAGGAACTGTGCTAAGTATAAATCTACTTCGCCGTGCTTTCTTGTCAACCAGCTTTTCAAATCTGGAATACATCGGTATGTCCAGCGACCATTTGTTGCGTTACTCCATCTGTTCCGCCAGGTTTGCGTGCTGGCCTCTCTTGCGAGGGATTGCTCCGTTTTGTTATCCGCAATGATTGCCGCTTCGTTCACTAGTATATCGATAGGATACATCCCCGCGATTACTAGTGCTGCTTCGTCTGAAACTGTCTTAAAAGCGCAGCACACGCGGAGCGCGCATAGGCGGTATGTTGCCTTTATGCCACGCATGTACGATGCGCACTTTGATGCCGAGTGCCAGACTGGAGCGCCGTATAATATTTGGCTCTTTACTGTGCTTGTAATTAATTGACGTCGTCGGTTGTTTGGGCCGCGTACATTTAACATTATACGCGATAGTGCTGTTACTGTGGCTGATGCTCTTTCATTAGCGTATTCGAGGTGCGATTTGAAGGATAGCCTCCTATCTATCATTATTCCCAGATACTTAACTGCTGGCTGTGTTGTTATATAGTGGTCGCCAACTTTTATTGTGACGTACTCCACCTTTTTCCTGCTGGATATGAGCACTGACTCTGTTTTCTGCTCCGCCAGTTTAAGTCCATTTTGCGCCAGCCACGACTGAACTAATGCTATAGCTCTATTCGTGGTGTCGCAAATTTCGCTCAGGTGTTTACCCGTAGTAATCAAGGCGATGTCGTCTGCGAATCCGATTATTTTTGCCTCGTTTGGCAGTTTTATACGCAGGACCCCTCCGTACATTACGTTCCAGAGTAATGGTCCGAGTACGGAACCTTGGGGAATACCGCCTGTGACTTTCAAGTTTCTCGCGCCCGCTGATGTTGCGTACTCCAAAACGCGTCCTTCAAAATAGCTGCGCATTGTTTGTCGTAGGTAGCTGGATATTCCAATACGATCTAGCGCGTCTAGAGTTTTAGCCCAGTTGGCTGTGTTGAAGGCATTTTTGACGTCAAGAGTCACCATTATGCAGTATTTTTTAGATCCCTCAAGCCATCGAGTACCACTAATCGCCTCTCGTGCAATTTTCGTAGCCATGTTCACGGCATCGATAGTGGATCTTCCTTTTCTAAACCCGAACTGGGTTTCAGATAAACCGTTTGCGGCGTCAACTTCGCTTTCAAGGCGGTTGTATATTATACGCTCTAGGATTTTACCTGCAGAGTCGAGCAAGCATATTGGTCTGTAGCTAGATGGCTCTGTAAGGTGTTTACCTGGTTTGGGCAAAAGTACCAGCGTTTGTCGCTTCCATATCGATGGGAACGTTGCCTCCGCCAAGCAGGTATTAAATAAATCTACTACCGTTGGTGTCACGTGAGTAAAGGCCAGTTTTAGCACCTTATTCGGAACTCCGTCGGGACCTGGAGACTTATTGTCGTCGAGTCTCCTCACTGCTTGAATAACTTCTTCAGCGGTTACCTTGGGGAAAACATGCTCTCTAGTTTTTAGGGTAGATGAGACCAGCTTTCTTTGCTCTGGAAAAAGTATGTTCACTGTTTGCCTTAGGAATTGTGGACATGTTGGAATCGAGTCTTTTACGTCTTTCAATTTCTTTGTCCCAATTTTGTATGCTGTTCCCCATGGATTATTCTCAGCTTCATCACAGAGTTGAAGGAAGCATTGCCGCTTGCTTTCTTTAATTGCCATCTTCAGTGCGCGCCTCGCTAATCTGTACATTTCTCTTGAGTCTGTGAAGTGTGGTCTTCCTTTTGCTCTTTGGAAGCGCCTTCTGGACTTGATACACTCTTCTCTAAGGTTTTGTATGTGCTCGTTCCACCAATAAACCGGGAAGTTTTGCTTGAGGGCAGACTTACGAGACATCGACGCATTGCATGCTGTTCGAATATTGTTCATGAATTTTGTGCACTTGTTGTTCGCGCACCCCGTGTATTCTGTAGTTTGTAGCATTTCTTTGAACACCTTTTGGTCGAGGGTGCTGATTTTCCACCCATGACGCTTTAGTCGCTGTTCTCGTTTAACAGGTTTGCAACTGTTTAGTTCTATATCGCATATAATAGCCGAGTGATCGCTTTGAGTGTAGCATGCGCTAATGCTCCACTTGAACTGTGTGTAGAGGTTGGAGCTTACGAGTGTAATGTCTATGATGGAGCCGAAGCCATTTCTCGAAAAGGTGTGTTCTGCGCCGGTGTTCAGTATCGCCACATCTAAACATGCAAATGCTTCGAGCAGCGCTCTTCCCTTTGGTGTCGTTCGTTGTGAGCCCCACTCTGTGGCCCAGGCATTAAAGTCTCCTGCAATTATAAATCGTTGTTTAGTTATGGCATCTATGGCTATTTTTTCGACAATTTCCTCAAACATGTTTAATGGGGTGCTTGGCGGAATGTAACAGCTGTATATATAAATATCATCTATTTTACCGCATATGAAACCTCTTTCACACAGTACATTTTCTATATATGGGGGATTTCGTCCACAGGACCATATCGCGGCTTTCCCATCGATGTCCTGAGTCCAATTGACCGACTTTCTCTTGTACGGCTCGCTAAGTAGTGCTGCGTCGACCTTTAAGTCGAGAACTGTTTGCGCTAGGAGGTCTTGCGCGGCTGCGCAGTGGTTAAGATTTAGCTGCAATAATCTCATAGTGCTTTTAATTTTTGGATGGCTTCTTTATACGCTGGGCACTTAACGCCGCCACTAGAGTGGTTCATATGTACATATGTACAAATGTACTCGCATGCTCAAATCACTTGTATGCATATGCGCACAAGCAGGTGCACATATTTTAGGCTGTGCGGTTGAAAACTTATGTTTTCCATATATGGGGAGGTTTTTTTAACCATGCTAAGACGATTTCGGATTCAGACCAGAGATATAATTTTCGATCGCTCAATCCTAAATTAGTTTGCACAGTAGCGACTAATTTTGCTAGGAGGAGCGCTCCCCACAGCTCGATGGCGTATATATTAAAACCGTATATAATGTGAACTTCTAGCAGCATCTTAGCGACGCTCCAACCGAGACGGATGTGTTCCCCCCGGCGATCTGCATATATTTTAAACTAAATACGGATTGTAAATTAATTCCGAAACTCGTGATTTTATTTAAAATAAAAGGTTGTGCAAAAGTGGTGTGTGGTTCCGGAGTACAGCAAGTAACAGTGCAGTGACAAGTGCATGTGTATAAAAATACTATGGGAACATTGCACCAAAAGTTGCAGTGGTGAAGAATTAGTTTATTGAGCTCCGATGTGGTCGTATCAGAACAAGTCAGTCGCCCAAAACAGGTTACTCCAGAAATCGTCGATAAAATTCATGGAATGATATTGGATGAGTGAAAAATAAAAGTGTATGAGGTGCTTGAGACTGTAAGTATCTCAACTGAATGGGTACATTACATTTTACACCTATGTTTGTAAATGAAAAATCTATCAGCGCGATGGGTGCCGCGATTGCTAACACTCGACCATAAGCGCAAACGTGTGACCGCAAAAATCCAATTTGTAAATATAAGTGCAAATGTATTTTCACAAACATTTTTGAATATAAACAAAACAATCGGGCATGTGCTGAATTTCACAGTTCCGTTTTTGTTTTCAAACATCAAATCGCAACGATTTGGCGTGTGCCATTGGTACGCGAAATTACTGTAGAGCTAGCGGAAAACTCAAAAGATGTAAGTATTTGGTTTTTTTTTTTGTAAAAATGCATTAAATACATAAATACAATAGCTTGCTGAAATCCCCCTCCGCCAGAAACTTCAACGTCGCTGCTAGTTTAGCTTAACAGGTATAGTTGACTAGTTTTTTAAAGGTTTTATATCTTTAATAACATTTTGGAAAGCTTATTTATTTATTCTGTAGTATGAAATAAAGCGAAACAACTTTATATACGCACTTACACTTCCTCAGGAAGGACCAAAGGATTGGAGCGGTCTCTCAGAATACGTCGAGTTTTTCATTATTTTTCCAGTCATTTTGACTCATTAGATAACTACAAATAGTAAAAACGCTAATTTCTTACAATTTTGGTTTCGGGATGAAATTACGCGATTCCAGCACATGCCTGAATATTTTTATTCTGAAGTAAATAAACAAATATCATTGAAACTCACAGTTTTTTAAACATCTCAATGAGAACGCTTGACAGGTGTGCATAAACTCAAAACCGCAAATTCGAGTTTACTGCGCAGTCAGAACATAGTATATCGCTCGTATAACTGGCCACGTTTTTAAGTGATTTGTTATTGTGTCTTTTTTCCTTGTCAAGCGCAATTGTAGAACCTAAAAACTCTAGCGTTTTAAAAAACCGTCATTAATAGGAAATTTGTCAAGAATTTTGCACATACAAGTTTTGAGTAAAATGTGCGCGATTAATTTTTTTTATGTAATGCTTAATTTCTGTCAAGTTTAGCAATGTTTTCTTAAATTTCACTATTAAATTACATACCATCAGGGGAAAGTTCAGTGCTTGGAATTAACTATGAATACAGTTGAATACGGACTAGTAGGTCCAGCGATTGAAACAGAGCATTAAATACATATATATATATAAAAATGCAATACAATATTTTTCAAAAAAAGTAAGTAGGTTTTAATAACGGCCTATCTAAACTTTGCAAAATTTGTTCAGCTTTTGTCCTGCTCAAGAATTATTTTTCATAAATAAAATAGTATTTTAATGCAGTCCTCAAATGATCGTATTTAGCTAGATTTTTAGTAATAATCGTGTTTCGATTTCGAAAATTTGTTAAAATATACGTTCTGCCAAAACAAAACGATCAGGTTCCAATTCGCTGCACGTAAAGCTCGGACAGCTCATCGTTCCGTTTTCTGCGGTACTCATATTCGCCATCGCAAATGTCCATAAATCTTTTGAAGAATCTTTTGTCGAATACTCCAAGGCTTCTCACATCTGATATTGTCATCGCACATGCTTCTGCGGCATACAATAGCACGGATATAAATATACGGATACCATGCTGTGATGTTCACCGATAGACCCAAAGTGTACTCTCAATTGTCTAAACAGCACGAAGATGCACTTGTTGGCTTTAGACTTCACATAATACGCTCGACAGAACCGTATGTGCGATATTAAGAAGATTAATCCCGTGATAATTGGCGCAAACTTGTGGATTGGGCAGAGTACACTTAAATTTCGCTTAGCAGGCATGCATTTGTTCGGCCATATTCTGGAAATGAAGTAACGCATGCACTTCACCAGAAGAAGGAAGGTGAACCTAACTAAACCAATGCTGGGAGGTACTGAGATCGAATTCTCAAAAGAGGTGAAATACCTAGGGATCACACTAGATAGTAAGCTTAACTGGAACTCTCATCTCACAGAAAGTACAAATAAAGCGACAAGAGCGTTCTATGCTTGTCAAAGACTACACGGCAAAACCTGGGGAATCTCCCTGGAACTCACATACTGGTCATGTAACACGGTGATAAAGCCAATTATTACCTACGCAGCACTATTATGGTGGCCTAAGGCCAAAATGGCGAGTTCCGGCGTAACTCTCGGTAAACTCCATCGCCTCGTCTGTGTGGCCATTACGGGGGCCATGCGCACATGTCCAACAGTAGCGCATCATCTCGGGCATCCCACCATTGGCCATACTCATTGAGAAAGAGGCTTGTCAGGGCGCTCTGCGACTGTCTAATCTTAGTCGTCTGAAAAGTGGAGACTTCAGGCGGCATTTGGGTGTCCTACAACCACTCAGTGCCGATCCAATAATCAAACTCACAGACACTATGTTGCCAAAACTATCCTTTACCAAGGCCTACAAAGTCATAATACTTGAAAGGGATACATGTAAAAGGATGGTGAAAGCAATCAATAAAGGATCACAGGTGTGGTACACTGACGGATCCAAACTTATCAATGGGAGCACCGGGGCCGGGGTGTTCGGGCCAAGATTTCAAAAAAGTGCCCCAATGGGGTCATACCCAACCGTCTTCCAGCCGGAAATCTATGCTATTGAGCTGTGTGTACACGAATGTCTTCGCAGAAAGACAAATGGAGTCACAATCAACATTATGTCAGACAGCCAGGCAGCCCTTAGGGCACTAGACTCCTTCAAAACGGAGTCAAAGCTGGTAGACAGCTGCAGAGCGGCACTGGAATCATTAGGAGCCGACAACAGAGTTACTCTGTGGTGGGTTCCGGGTCATGAGGGTGTGGATGGCAATGAAAGGGCGGACTATCTCGCAAAAAAGGGGCCCAACAGAGCTTCAGCGATCCTCAGCAGTTCTGCGGTCCTTCTAAGGGATACAGAGCAGAACTTCTAAGAAGGTGGGAGGACTCAAGAATCACAGCTCAGTGGCGATCGTCAGAGGGTAGTAGACAATCTAAGAGGTTCATACGTCCATCCCGGGTACTTAACAGGTTACTGGTACAAGATTTGAAGATGTTTCCGTACAAAGTCCAGACGGTGCATCAGCTGTTAGCTGCTGACCGCCAATCGCGTCTAACATACGCTCAAGCCAACATCGGAAGTTTACTTTTGCGCCACCTTGTATATAACGCAATATTTATCGACAACTATGCAATAATATCAAAACCCTTGACAGCCCATTTAGACATGATGCAAACTTTCAAATGGTGACAAAAATTGTTTCTTATTTATAATTATTGTGAGAACATGATTCAATTATAAAAGGTTAGGTAAATAATGACATTCGAATTTTGACACTCCCTTAATAGGGTTGTTTTACGATGTATGGAAGACGAGTTAGATTTTGTACCCTTTCTTAAAAAGTAAATAATAAGTAGTAAAATGTTAGTGATTTTTTTAATTAAAAATTTCGAAGACATTTCATTTAAATTAAGAAATACAATATATACGCTTACAAAATTTAAATAATTTTGCGCTTCTTTCAATTTTTAACTAGCGAATAAATTTTTAATATATTTGTCCCATGAACTAAACGATTTTATGGTATAAAGCAAATATAATTTATTTATTCGGTTTATTCCTTTTATTTATTTACCATCGATATCAGAGTTACTCTTTATATTGTGAGGAAACCCTGGACGTTGAAAGGATCAAACATTTTATTCCGATAAATAGTAAGTGACTTTATGGAGTTAATGGAGGTGTAAGAAAACCACATTAATTCGAGATTTTAGAAAGATAATCTTTATATATAATTTAAAAAAAAAAGTAAATCAAACGTTATTATCTACTCAAAATTTTAGTTCTTACAAATTCTTGTTTTTGTCATTTGGATGATTATTATGTCACATTATTTTTAATTTATTTAAACCCATTCCTTTCAGAAATTACAAAACTTTCCACTCTGTCGCATCGAATTTATATGTGCGTGAAAAGCGTTCAATGAAAAAGCCATATATATTTACACATTTACATGAAATACTTACGAGACGGGGTCAATCTTGTAATCAGAAAATATGCTGTCATTAAACTCCGGATTTAAACTTACTGTTTACGCTCCGCTACCCACTCGACCACAGCGGCCTCCTTATGTTATACGTCTCTGAATAATACTTATCGATGAATTGTAAAATTTTTCTCTCTCATAATTATAATCAAAAGACTTATAATTCTTACGAAAATTTGCATGCCTTTTTCAAAACTTCCACGTAGGTCCCCTGTAAACCACAAACAAAAATTAGTTGTATTTATTTGTTACAATTCACAAATAAAAAATTTACTTGGCTTTACCCAACAAAAAATTGTGAGCAGAAGTTGTTATATGAAAAAGTAAGCATCAGACTTTGGTAATCCTGACAGGGGAATAAAATTTATTACTGATGCTTTTGAAAGGTATTGTACAGAATCCAATAGTCAACCCCCCCCCCCCCCCTGTATCTGCGCCTGTCCGCGAAACGCAAAGATGATCAATAATTAAGCGGATATAAAAGCGATGATAGAAGAATATGACTTGACAGAATTAAACATGAATGGGATGAAGTACGTAAGCTAGGTAAGGGAAATATAGGAAAGAAATAGGAAGAAAATCGAAATAATTTTAATAATAAAAGAACAGTTGATCCAATTTTTAATAGTAATAATAATAATAAACCCAACGATATCCCTCCTTTCCCACCCAACCGGCACCAGGGGCGCATCCGCATGATGCACGGATTTTTTTTTTGTTTATAAATATGGTTGTGCCGATTCGAGAAAGAGTTTGTTAAGTGTCGAGATCTCAAACTGTTTAGCTACGGAAAAAATGAATACATCAGCTGACCGAAAAGAAGCTGGCAGTGTCGCTCGAAGCACATATATTTACATTTTTTAAGATTTAAAGGCATGAAATTTACGTTACACCACAAAACTATGCTTTCTAAATCATTTAACTCAATATGTGGTTGGGATGGAACTTCTCAGGCCATTATAAGGTAACAAAATGCTTAAACCATGGAGAGTATGAGGTGGACCGAATTGGGGATACTGAAGATCTATGCAGAACTACCACTGTTGCGGAGTAGGTATATCAATATCTGGAAATCATCATTCGAGGCCGAATAAACGCAAGAAGGCCGATTGTAGTAGTACATACGATGACGTACAACTTCTGACGGACCTTATTTGGTGTTGACCTATAGTCTAACTTCCTATTGCAACCTTGCAGCATTCAAAACTGTTGCCGATTAACATTCTCAAATTATAAAAGCAGTCTAACCGAACCATTACGACGCGCTGACGTGTTTTATACGATACCGCGCTCGGGCTGCGGTTGTTGACGTCGGCCTAAAAAAAACCTAATTACTCTGCCAAGTCGCCATTCATTTGGAGGTAGATTGTCTTCTTTAATAACCACCAGGTCATCTGTCTCCATGTTACATTGGGGGAGCCTCCATTTTGTTCGTTTCTGGAACTCCTTCAGGTACTCCGCCTTCCACCTTTGGCAGAACGTCTGCTGAATGGCTTTAATCTTTTGCCATCGATTGACAATGGACATCGGATTCTCCGTGACTTCGGGCTCTGGAATAGCGAGTATCGGGGTTCCAATTAGGAAATGTCCTGGGGTTAGGGGTTCCATTGCCTCAGAGGTGGGCCTGATTGGTCGAGAATTCAAACACGACTCGATCCTTGTCAACAGTGAGGTAAGCTCTTCTATGGTGAAACGCATTGAACGAGCGATTTTTCTGAAATGTATCATAAAGCTTTTCACACCTGCCTCCCAGAGCCCTCCCATACAAGGTGCTCCTGGAGGTATGAAGTGCCACGACATACATTGAGTGTTTTGTTTGCACCTACAAAATTGGTGCCGTTGTCCGAGTATACATTTAGAGGACAACCGCGTCGGGATACGAACCGCGAAAAGGCTGCTAGGAACGTCGGGGTTGACAAATCGCTGGTTGCCTCCAAATGTATTGCCTTAGTCACGAAACAGACAAATAAGCAGACATATCTTTTCGTGGTACGGCATGCTCGGCCCGTAAAACTTTCTATTTCGAATGGGCCCGTGAAGTCGATTCCAGTGTTCGTGCAGGGCCTGGGCATTTCTGTTCGTTCCACTGGCTGCCATTAACTGCTCCCGCGCTTTCTTCCTATAAATAATATATACTTTGCAGTTATGTACAGTATTTTTAATTGAATTTTTCATACGTACGATCCAGTATTCAGACCGCAAAAGTCTCAACATTAGCTGATTTTCACCATGCAGAGAAATCAGATGTGAGAATTTTACGAGCAGTCTTGAAAACTGGCAATCGTAAGGAAGAATTATATGGTACCGTTCGTTATATGGTAAACTCTCATAACTCCAATTCTGTCGAGGAACGAATTAAGAGTGGCTATTGGACTTTTCGCTTTAAGGGGCGCGTAAGCGCCTCCAGTCCTGTACTCCTCTGGATAGTGTCGCCTCTGTCGCTAGAAGAATAAGGCGACGCTTTACCTCCTTGATTTCTTCCGATGTTATTTCGTCTCTCTGGTGCCTTATCACCAACTTATGGACAGGGTGAACTCTACGATAAAATCGAAAAATTCTCGCTATCACTCTCAAAGCTCGAGAAAAGTCCGAAAAACGCTCCAAAACATCTCCGTCTCCTGAGACACCAGTCGCGTGAACTCGTACATTCCTCTGCTCCACATCTGTTTCCAGCGTGTCATTGCTACCACTCGGTTGGGGCCAAGCTGATGGCTCTTCCTGTAACCACTTGGGTCGTGCCACCATAAGGCGCTCGCTTCTAAATCCTGTGGGGTGACGCCTCGACTTCCGAGATCTGCTGGATTATCTGCAGAATCCAAGTGATTCCATCCGGTCGCTCCAACAAGTCTATTTTTTAAACTCTGTTTGCCACAAAGGTTGTCGATGAACACGCTAGTTTCTTGAGCCATGAGAGAACAATCGTACGGTCCATTTATAGATCGTTGGCTGCAACATCTCCAGCCGTGGAAGGAAAGCATTAATTAATTCCTTTAACAGCAATGCTCCGCACAGCTCCAATCAGGAGAGAGACACCGATTTTATTGGGGCTACCTTTGTTTTACCTACCAGCTAATAAATATGGGGTGGTTTTTGGGAAGTGCGTTCGCGCACTCTAATATATAAATCCGCCGCATATGCCTTCTCGGAGGCATCACAAAATCCGTGGAATTCTACTTCATTCCATGGCGAAAACCGGATCCGACGAGGAATTTTTATTTTCTGAATATTATCGTAGTTATCCAGAAATGATTCCCATCGCAGTAGCAAATTTCAGGGTAGACTGTCGTCCCCGTCTATTTTGGATAGCCAAATATCCTGCATCAGTATTTTGGCTACCACAACAATTGTTCCGAGCCATCCTAATTCGAACAACTTTGCTACACACGATAATACCTCTCGCTTGGTGTAATCCTGCTTCACGGGTATCGGCTGCACTGCGAAATATAACATATCATGTATTGCATTCCACCGGATTCCCAACATCTTCGTCTCGCTCATATCGTCGATTTCCAAGAAGTTCTCCTTGTAGATGTGGTCTTTTGGCAAACCTGCTAAATATTTTTTAGAATTCGAAAAGGAAAACTTGCTTTTTTAAAAGCTTCGAGTAGCTCATCACGCATTTTTATTACTGTTGTGCAGTCATGAGCTCTTTAAAGCTGCTTTAAAGCTAGCGGATATTTCGTTTTAAGATCTTCAGCGAGTTGATGTAAGCGCAATTTACTCCGAACGTTACGGTTTTTAGTTCAAAGTCTTGCGTGATGTGGCAGGTAAAATGTTCGATTACCTGTGTTTTCAACCGGGACCATATGGTTGAGATCGATGTACTCCTTTAAGACTCGATCATATTCCAGCTTCATCTCAGGCCTGCGCAGATAACTGGCCTCACTTCGTTTATTTATTTATTTTATTTATTTATTTATGTTATAGTAGTACAAAGTAAGTCTTAGGTCTTTTAATAGTATTTCAACTATCATGTAGTGTACGTGGAAGATATAATGCTAATAACTTTAATCTAACATATACATATATTACAATTATTTTTTTTTTTTAAATAAATCTTAAAGATTAATGTGAATGAAAAAAGGAAAGAGAAGAAAATGAAGAAATAAATTAGCTAAAAAGATAAGTTTTAGATTAATGTCCCGCATCAATGCAATCAGACAGATTTAAAATAGTCATACATTTGTGTCTTGTAGTTGAATCTGCTTAGTCCAGCCCTGACGGTTTGAGGTATCGAATTCCAGATTCTAACCGCGTTAATGAAAAATAGCCTTGATGATGTTAAGTATTTAAACTTTGGAACAATAAGTCCGTGGTGTCTCCGCGACCTTACTGGTATCAGCTTTTCATACAGATAAGATGGCGTCTTCCATATAGAGAGTTTGTACATAAATATGCAATTTCTTGCGGACAGGTAGTTATCCAAGCTACCACCCAGGATCTTTGTACGCCAATCAGAAATGTGATCATATCTATCGATCCCATACACATAACGTGTAGCATTATTGAATGATACATTGATTTTATGAGAAGATATTGAGTCTAACTTACTGTACACTATCTCAGAGTATGTGATTAGTGGCATAATTAACTGTAGTACCAATTTACGCCGGGTTTCAATAGGCGTAAATGCAGCTGAGACCGTAAGTTTGCGAAGTATAGCATAGACATTACCCACAACCCTGTTGATATGGTCCGTACTCGAAAGTTTTGAATTAAGTATAAAACCTAAATTTTTTACCTTATCTGTAAAACTGAGGGAGCTAGCGCCTATCCACAACTTTGGAATATTATCTACATATAAAACACTGTTACATATAGGCAAGACGTATGACTTTGACACATTTAGACACAAAGCATTTTCACTAGCCCAGAGAGATATAGCAGACAAGTCACTATTTATTTTGAAACATAAATCCTCAATTAAACCAATACGACTGGACAAGTACAATTGTATATCATCAGCATATGCATGAACATTCACATACTGACACACAGAAAAAACATCATTGACAAAAAGACAAAATAAAAGCGGACCAAGGACAGATCCCTGCGGTACACCAGTATATACAGATCTAGGCTGAGATATCGAATTTATTGACTTGACCTTCTGCGTTCTGCCTTCAAGGTAGCTGGCCATAAGTTTAACTGAATTATCAGTGAAGCCAAAGTAATATTTCAGCTTAAGACACAGTAAATTATGATCCACTGTGTCAAACGCCTTCGAAAAGTCAAGTAAGCAAAGAAGAGTCAAGTCATCATTGTCAAAGTTAGATCTAATGTCGTTCAGTATTTTAACCATAGCTGCCGAACAGCTATGCTTTTGTCGAAAGCCAGATTGTAGTGGCGAAAGAAGATTATTGTTATGTACAAATGCAGAAATTTGCGAAGCCATCAAGTTTTCGCAGGCAATATGCTTATTGGCCAGCACAACTAGCGCCCACTTTCTTTGCTATTGGCAGTATGAGAGCTTTTTTCCAAACTGATGGGAAACACGAGCTTGTAAGACTATGGTTGATAATGTGGGTTAAGGGGCCTATTATAAATTCCATTAAAATTTTGGCAAATTTTAGTGAGACTCCATCCTCCTCTGTAGCATTAGACCTTATGTTTGACAGTGCCTTCAGAACGTCAACTTCTCTAACTGCCATAAATTGAAACTCTTCTTTAAGATTCGCGGAAGTTGAGAATTCCTTTGGTAGAGCGATACATTTGTTTTTATTATTGACATTTACAAAATAGTCGTTAAGCTCATCAAGGTCTATGTATGTATATCACACACAGACTTTTCTTTGCCATGTATTTTAAAATTTTTTAGTTTACGCCATAACTCCTTAGATGTGAGTGAGGGATCTAGCCTTGAGTAGCCATACCAACGCTTAGCTTGTCTAATTGCAGCAGTAGTTTCATTGCGTATTTCTTTATAACGACGCCAAGAGGTATCCGTTAAATTTTTTCTCCACTTGGCATAATGCTGATTTCGCTTTTTAATGGCCGAACGAACTTTGGCAGTGTACCAAGGACATGCATTATTTATAACATTAACAGAACGAAGAGGAACATGCACATTAAATAACATGGTTAGGTTTTCATTTAGGAAGTCAAGCTTTTTATCAACAGTGTCAAGAAACCAACATTTATTCCAATTTACATTACACGAGTCTGAATACAAAGAATTTACATTCTACGATTTAAAATCACGATAGAAAAAAGAACTTGCGCTGGACGGACGATTTAATACAACATCAAGAGTACAAAATATTAGATCATGGTCGGAAATAAAGTCAACTTGGTCAAATTTAAGGATATGCTGAGGGTCACACGTTATAAAGAAGTCAAGAAGACGGGGTGGAGAATTATTTGCATATCTCGTTGGTATATACATATCTATTAACAACACAAAGTCCTGCTGTTGCCAGTTGGTCCATTAATTTGTCACTACATGTGTCTTTTGTTAGTAAGTTTACATTGAAATCACCACATATTAAAATACGCTCATAATCTAACACATACTTATTAAGATCAACAAAAAATGAATCAAGGACAACACTTTTATTAGGATTATAAACACATGAGATAAAAATTTTGTTTTCGCCGTCAGATACTTCAGTAAACATGTATTCAGTTTCAAAATTACTTGATTTTGTTAGCAGTCTGAATTTGAGATTCTTTTTACAGTACACGGCAACTCCTCCCCCTTTTCTATGATTGCGATCATTTCGCAGTAAATTGTATCCAGTTAAAGAAAGGTTGAAATCAGGAAGGTTGCTGTGAAACCAGGTCTCGAAAACGCAAATTACATCCACTGCAGAGTCATCAAACACATATCTAGCAAAATCAAGTTTTTCATGCCTTAGGCTACGTGCATTAAAGTGTACAACATTAAAATGATTATTTTGTTTAGATAGAATGTCAATAAGAGCTTTTTTATTTTCACTAACGCGATAATCTGACTTATCGAACGGACCTATATTTGCAATACTGAACCAAAACAGACACAACTAATATCAAGCATGTACAGTATGTATGTATGTATGTAAGTATATATGTTTGCATGGGAGCAGGGCAATAACAAAAAGAAAACAAGATATAGAAAGACTGTAGTTAAGAGACAAATTAAGAATATACGACAACAGATGATAGAACAAGAGTATAAAAATGGTAAACATTACAACTATACTTAAACATACTTCATCAGGTGTCTGCATTAACAACAGCGTTAATGTTTTCAATGTTGAGTACCTTCACTGCTTTGCATTTAGATCTGACGCGAACATACACATACCCTCGAATTGAGAAAGCAGCCACAAGTTTTCTTTCTCTTCTAAGCTGCATTGCGACACGCATTAGCTCCCGATTATTTTTCGTAAGGCACTCATGTATGTGTATTTTGCCATTAGAGTTGAGTCCAACATCACGAAGCGATAGTGGCCGCCCTTTTTCTTTGCTAAAGCTAGCAAAAGATGCTAACTTGACAATCACAGAAGCAGCGACGTTATTCTGATTTCGCACTCGAAAGGCAGTGCATACACGGAGCGTAGGCAGTTGTAGAGTCTGACACAGGCTGCCAAAAGTCTCTTCAATGTTCTCGCCATCCATGTAAGGGAGACCATTGATAATAAGATCGGTGGACACGCTTTGGTTTTGGCATTCATTTAGCTCCGATTTAAGCAGCACAATTTCCTTATGTAATTGTTCACTTTGCTTAATTTGGACTTGTGCTTTTTTCACTCGTTCATCTATGTTTTTTATTGCCTTTCTAACATCCGCCAACTCAGCAGTCAGCTCGCCAAATCGTTGCATCACGCGCTCTTCAGACGCTTTCACTCGTTCAGCTATCTCTTCGACAATGCTCTTTCTCTGCAATTCCAGTTGCTCCTCAATCCGCTCAATCCAAGAAGAAGGTGGTAACTTCATCTTTTTCTCTGCTTTACCAAGAGAGTTGTTTTGCGGAGTAAGTACCGCTTGGCTCACAACTTTGGCTCTTGATGTCATATTTGCAAATTTTTGTTTACGATTAGATTTAAATTTAAATTTTTACACGCGAAATCAAGGCAACAGAACTTCTCAATATAAAGTGTAGAGAAAGTTTAATTAGACACGTAATTATATACTTATAACTCAAATAAATTGACGAAAACTCAATATAAATAAACAATTACTGCAGCGCACCAAAAAAACACGTCTACTCTGTTTGATACATTTATATTTCGAAGAAATTTCTGTGCAGCTCCAGTCCGAGAATAGCCAAGGTTGATGCTTTCTGGGAACTCCCGTCGAAAGGGTAGTGATACTATATACCGTCCGCATTCATCCCTTACCGTCGTTCTCTTATAGAGCACGTTTCGTTCTACGTTGTCCATGATAAAAGCCGGGTATACATCCGCACCCAAGATGACATCTACCTGCTGACTCCTATAGAAATTTACATCGGCTAACCTTAAAGGAGGGAGTGATCCAAGATGTACCCGGTCCAATGAAAATTTGGGAAGGTCTCCTGTCAATTGGGGTAAAACGAGGCCTCTTGCCGCCATTTTAAACCGGGGGTTTACAGGAGAACTTATGACCAGATGCGCTACTTTTCGCACATTTGCCGATACCGTGGCACTTATCCCTGTTACCTGAGTATCAGCAACTTTCGTTGGCAGCCCAATGCGCTTTCGTTCAGTGATGAACGTAGCCTCCGATCCAGAATCAAGTAAAGCCCTGGCTTGGTAGGTGACTCCTCGATGGTAGATGTTGACCATGGCAGTTCCTAGCAATATATTGCAATTGCTTGCAGCATGTAGAGATTGCACATTGCTTGTGCTTGGTCGGGGTTGTGTTATTCTAGGTTGTGCTGATCGTGGTTGTGGGGGTCGGGAACCTTGCTTCGGGGTGACGGTTGTGGTGCAGACGTGCTGGGCAAATGTAACGCAGGAGGTCGATGTAGAAGGGAGGTATATATTTGGTGACAACTCCAACAAGAGAAAGGACTCTTGCAATCTTTTGCCATATGGGAATGTGCGAGGCAATTCATGCACAAGTTATGTTTTCTGGCAACAGTGACGCGATCGTCAACTTTCATTGCCAAAAATTTGGGACAACCCTTCAATACATAGGTTTGTTCGGGGCATAACCTACAGGTAGGTTGAGAAAACTGCCATTGGTGTGTCGACACTCGCCTCTCATAGCTTGCAGCGGGTGGTCGACTGACGGTCGGCTTTACCGCTCTAGCACCCCGAATGTCGGAAACAGTTTCCAACGTTTGGAAACGGCTTGTGAAAAAGCTGTCTAATTCCTTGGAATTTCCGCGTTCCTCACAATCCCTTGTACCCTTAGCGCTAGAGTGGTGTCCGACAACCGACTCGACACCAAGAACACGAAAATTGCATCCCAGTTCTCAATGTCAATACCGTACTAACACTGAGATTCAATTGTTAACCGACCTATGCAAATTCTTAATATCGGTTCCGCGTTCTACTGTAACCGATGGTAAATTGAATAGGATCTTAAACTGACTGTTGACCATTATCCGTTTATTCTCATATCGTTCTGATAGATTTTGCCACGCTGTGGCATGTCAGTGGGGATTTCTTCACTATATCCTTTGCTTTACCCCGGGTCTTCTGATTCAAATGATACAGCTTTTCGACCGGGGTTAAGTGCGAATTGTTCACGCAAATCGCGGTGAATAAATCCCGAAACGATGGCCACGACATGTAGTCACCGTAAAATATCTCCGTATCGCATGGAGGTAAACGGATATTTGAATGAGCAGGCAGTTCAACTTCATGAACTTCGGGATTGACCGTTGAACTGCTTTGTTCAGCAAAAGTGAGGCCATGAGCAGTCTCACCTATAAGCGCACCGCAAGTCAAGTAAGCGGTGTAACAGTCCTGGTATCGGCACTTAGCCAACCGAAGAGCAGACTGATCGCTTTCGTTGTCGGACAAAGTCTTTGAGTACTTATCAAATTCCTCTTTGACTTTGACCCACAACGTCTTAAGCTCTTCTTTCTGTATTTCCAGAGAGAATGGCAGTTACTGGGCATAGTGTTATAGCCCGACTCAAACTCAAGGAGCGTATCGCACGCGAGTTACATATGTTAATAACTATACACAAACACCTGACCGCGCAATTGATAAATACGAAGAATTTTTGAAGCAAATAAACAAAGTAAGAACATAAAACCATTTCCGGCCCAATTGTAAAATTGTATGCAAAAAGAGAAATTGAAAATTAAAACAAACAACCAATTTCCAAGAATTACTGAGTTGAACAATAAATCGATTACTAAACAGTTTTATTAAATGCATACGCCGAATTTAGTGAGTAAGCAATTATTGTAACTAAAATAAGCTTCGTTTTAAGTTGAATAAATTAAATAAATGAGTTTGATTTTGTCCATCTTCAACGTCACTTCGTTGTAACTAAACCTTGTAGTTTTTATTTTTTAAAAACCCGTTCACCGCGACTCATAACGAAATTGGCGCAGTCGGTTATCCTGCCCCAGTAAGTGCGGAAAGGATCGTGATACGGAAATACAGTTAAATACTAATTTCCAAAATAATCCTGCGAATCTGTAGCCAACTCAGAAGTTGACAAGACCCTCCAGGATATAATATAAATAAAAACTTTTGCAGTGAACACGACCTTATAATCAAAAAGGCGTTTATTCACCAGAAGACATTGAAGTTAAGTGAACGAAAAATTAAAATTGTGAAAATTAAAGCAACAAGACAGCGAATATTTGACGAAAGAAGGAAGATGGCACAAGAGCAGACCCCAATACCAAACGTGCAACTCATCGAGGAGCTGAATCGAAGGGAGCAACAGCTGGAGCAACTTCGACAGGCGTATCTCGAGCTGCAACGAAGACAACCGACAAATGACAACAATATCCAAAGAATTATAAAAAACATTCAACACCTACCCACATTCACTGGAAGAGGAGACGTAACAATTAACTCATTTATGAGCAGCGTGGAATATCTTCTATCTAGTATAAGAGATGGGGAAACCATTAAAGAATCAACGCGAGCAGTTTACTACCGGACGATACAAAGAGAAGCAAAAGACGTCATTATAAATCTACCACACCCTGACAATTGGACAGAAATTAAGAAATCGCTAAAACTACGTTATAAGCCGGATGCGGAACCACACGAACTATATTGGAGGATTTGCGGAATGAAGGTGAACACGGTGAGTGAGTTAGCAATAGAAGCACAGAAAATTAAATATAAAGCGGAAGAAGTTAGAGTGTACTATAAGGACGAGGTAGGAATTGACTTAAGTAACATAGACAGCCTATTAGTTAACACAGTCAAAGAAATGACGCAGGGAACGTTACTAGACAAAATTTACGAAGAACAGAACCTACATAACATTATAGACATCATGACGAAAAGAAGATTTGAAGACACGTGTATACGGTCAGAATTCAAAAAATTTAAAAAAACGGATGGAAAGTTTAAACATAATAGAGGATATTATGAAAATAAACAAAATGATAAATATCCACACAGGGAAAATAAGTCAGGTCAATTTAGACAAAAGTACAACAATAATTCCTATAATAAGGGGAATACTGAAAATAATTCTGCACAATTTAGGAAAAATTACCAAAATAGAGGAAAAAAGGAAAGTAATTCAGGCCAATATGGGCAAAGAAACCAAAACTATAAAGATTATAAGGACAACTATTCAGGTCAAGGAAGAAAAAATAATAGTTCTAACCAACTAAGATTGGATAAAGGAGAACCCATGGAGGTAGATAATGTAGAAGCTGACCAAGATAGATCTCGAGTAGCAGGACACCCTAGCAGCAATTGCAGCCAAAATCGCTTGCAATCGCCTAGGCAAAGCCACAGAGAATCAGAAGATGGTAAAGAAGTGAATAATTCAATTTTTTTTATGAACAGGCCTCGGACAGATTACCGAGAATAACAATAACAATAGAAAATAAAAAATACATCGCGTTAATAGATACAGGGGCGAACATAAGTTTAGTGGATTCAGAACTGAACGAATTTCAAAAAATACTCCTTAAAGATGAAATTATAATCAGCACAGTAACGAGTAAGGATAAAATCATTCACGAAGTACATACTAGAGCACCAACAGAATTTAATTTGCCAGAAAATGCATATAGATATTAGATGGAGATCAACACCATTGAGAGGTAGAAAGTACAGTTTTATAATAAGTTCGGATTTATTAAACCACTTAAATACAATGATAAATCTGATTGATGAAAAAATTAAGTTAAATGAAAAAGAAACAGCGTTTTTAAATACCCCGTTTAATTTCAAAGAGTTATGTACGCTAGAAGCGACAGATGATGAAATAAAAGGGATAAAGTTAGATCATTTGAATACGGAAGAGTATAAAAAAGTTATGCAACTTTTGAAAAAATTTAAGGAACTATTATTTAAAGAAGGAGAAAAATTAACAAGTAAAGGGTGTTTTTTTTACAGGTTTGTTTTTCGAATAGAGATAAAACTGGTATTTTGTGGTCAAATCTGGCAACTCTAATGTCATTTATGTTCAGTTTGGTTTGCCATTTCATCATGAACAGGTTGACAAAAGAACAACGCTTGCAAATCGTGCAAATTTATTTCGAAAATAATGGTTCAGTTCGCGAAGTTTACCGTGAGCTCCGTCCATTTTATGGTCGACATAATCGTCCATCAGAGCAATTAATTCGGTTAACCATGGATCGTTTTCGCACTACGTTTACTCTATGTGATAATACGCATCCGCAGATACGTCGAACAGTGCGCACCGAAGAAACAATTGCCGCTGTAGAGCAAAGTGTTGAAGAGGACCCGAATGAATCGATTCGCCACCGTGCACAGCAATTGGAGCTTTGTCCATCAACTTTATGGAAGATTTTGCGCAAAGATCTTGGCTTGCGACCTTACAAGATCCAGCTTGTGCAAGAATTAAAGCCGCGAGACCATGCAATGCGTCGTGATTTTGGTGTATGGGCCGAAAATGAGATTGATCTCGATGCTGATTTTCATCGCAAAATTTTGTTCAGTGATGAGGCTCATTTTTGGTTGAATGGCTACGTCAACAAGCAAAATTGCAGTGTAGAAGAGAATCCACATGAGACCCTTGAAACGCCATTACATCCACAAAAACTGACTGTTTGGTGTGCTCTATGGGCTGGTGGAGTCATTGGGCCATACTTCTTCCGCAATAATGCTGGAGAGGCAGTTACCGTTAATGGAGACCGGTATAGAGCCATGATAACCGACTATTTTGTTCCCGAATTGGATGGCATGAATGTGGATGAGTTGTGGTTCCAACAAGACGGCGCTACATGCCACACAGCGCACGTCACAATCGATTTATTGAAGGAAACATTCGCTGAGCGCATAATTTCGCGGAATGGACCTGTCAATTGGCCACCAAGATCGTGTGATTTGACACCATTGGATTATTTTCTTTGGGGATATGTGAAGTCGCTCGTCTACACCAACAAACCAGAAACGTTAGGGGAATTGGAAGCCAACATTCGTGGCGTTATTGCCGACATACGGCCCCATATGCTCGAAAAAGTGGTTGAAAGTTGGACCTGTAGAATTGGCTTTATTCGAGCCAGCCGCGGCGGCCACATGCCCGAAATCATATTTAAACATTAATGGCATAAAATTATCCTTCCAATAAAGCCAAATTGATGGACCTTAAAACGATTTTCTTGTGTTTTATTTCAATTCGAAGTTCTATACCCCTAAAAAAAACACCCGTTACTACGGAAATACAACATCAAATAAGAACCACAAATAAAAAGTTTTTGGGTATAACAGGTTATTACAGAAAATTTGTAAAAGACTATGCAAAGGTAGCACAGCCAATTACAAAATATTTAAAGAAAGGAGTAAGAGTTAATACAAAAGATCCCTCTTACATAGAAGCTTTCGTAAAACTCAAACAATTGATTAGTTCACATCCAATTTTGAGATATCCTAATTTTGAAAAAGCATTTACGTTAACTACAGATGCGTCAAATTACGCAATTGGTGCATTTATATCCCAAGAAGGACATCCAATTTGCTATGCATCAAGAACGCTTAACAATCATGAACGTAACTATTCAGCAACAGACAAAGAGTTGTTAGCCATTATTTGGAGCGTAAATTATTTTAGACCATATTTGTATGGAAGAAAATTTAAAATAGTAACGGATCACCAACCAATTAAATACTTACACTCAAAATATAAGGGAAAAGATATGTCGCCGAGACATCAACGATGGTTATTAAAGTTGGGAGAATACCAATTTCATATAGAATATATTAAAGGAAAAGAAAATAGAGTAGCAGATTTCTTAAGCAGAATACAGAATAACGAGGACGTTATTAAAGACGAGGAGGACGGTGAAAGTACTGGCGAAATTATGGACTACGACCTAAATATAACCGACCATCTAGAAGATGATGCATCGATACAAACGGTCCATTCAGCTGAAGAAAACTTGCTTGATCATTTTTATATCAAGGAAGAAATAGCAAATAAATATAAAACACAAATCATACTAACAAACAATAAGACAGAAGAGTTAAAGATTATACATGGGAAGAGAATTATTTTTATATCTGAATATGATTTTGATAGAATGAATGAGATATTTAGGAAATATATAACAAAAGGAAAAGTAGGAATATTTTCGGAAATATTCAAACGGAAATATAATATAGTTCAAGAAAAACTAATAGAAATGTTTTCCAACGACAAACAAATTGAGTTTATAAAATGCACAATAAGAGCACAAGATTTGGAAACTGAAGTAGAAGCGGTTAAACAAATTTCGTATATCCTTTAAACGACAGATATCATATTACTATAATTGAACAACTGGAAGACTACTTCACCAAAATAGGAAAACCAAATAAAATAATAGGTGATAATGAATTTAATACAACAAGGATTAAGGAATTTCTCAGCAATGAAAATATAGAACTTCATTTAACAAAACCCAACAGTCATACGGGTAATGCGGATATTGAAAGATTCCATAATACCATTGCAGAAAAATTCAGAATATTATATTCATTAAACAAAGATATATCCGTTAAGCAGTTAATACAAAAAGCTAACGAAGTACATAATAACAAAGTGGATAAAGAGATAGTAAGAAAAAATATGGAACAGAAAAAAGAGAAATCGATTACCAAACTGAATAGAAACAGGGAAGAGTATACGGAACAAAGAACAGAAGGATTCATAAAAAACTACAAAGCGGTTAGACACAAAGAACAACCTAAATACAGAAAACAAAAATTAGAGAAAATTCATTTAAGCAATATTAAACGACCTTTAAAATTTACAGATATGGACCATGATAACAGTAATAATACTAATGATACGACAATGTGAAGGAATAATGACTTTGACAGAACTAACTGATCAAACCGGATTCATTGATTTGCAAATTAGAGATCAAGAAATAACTAAAGATAGCGACATAGTACTACATATGATTGACGTTCAACAACTAGAAAAAATTATCAATAATATGACCGACAACATAATTTTAATGAAATTAGAAAATAAAGAAATACTACAAAGAGAGTTGTTAGATGTAAGGAATAAGTTACTGACACTTATGCCGTTGAAAATTAGAAATAAGCGAGGATTAATTAATGCAGTTGGCAGTATGTCAAAATGGCTTTTTGGTACAATGGATGAGGACGACAGACAAAATATACAAACACACCTTTTAAGGACAAACGATACAATTAACCAATAAATTAAAGTAAATGATTATTTTGCCTCAGCTATTGAACATCTCAAAGAAATTGTTAAAAGTGATAGAGTAAAAATTGAAAAAGAACTTAACTCGATTAATAAATTTATGTATGACGAATACAAACACAATTTATACTTAGATCAATATACAAAGATTCAATTACTAAAAAGTAAAATTGACCATCTACAAGAAAATATTGTTTCAGCCAAATATGGGATAATACACCCAAATATATTAACAAGTGACGAAATAGTTAAATATAATATCGATTATAATAAACTTAAATATCGACAATTAGGCACAATAGCCCTAAACAATACATATCTAGTATTCGGCATAAAAATACCTAAAAACTTTGAATATGTAAAAATAAGAACAGTTATTCCAATGCCAAATAAAGAAAAAGATGAAATAGAAGCAAAAATAGAAGAACTATTTACATATGAAAATAAAACATTGATATTTGCAGAAGGTAAATCCTTGAAAAGAATGAAACCTAGTAACCATTATATTTTAAGAAATAACTCATCTCATAAAAAATAAAGAACTAGAAATACTTGAAATAAATATAAAAACGATTGTTGTTAAAAATGCAATAAATTTACAGCTTAATCACACATGTTATCAAGAACAACCTATTATAAACGGCAATTACTTATTACGATTTAATAATTGCTCATTAAAAATTAACGATTACTATTTTTCTAATTATATTGAAAATATAAAAGAAAATATTGTAAGCCTAAAATACGAAGATACTCGGAATTTTACAAAAAGAATTACCTTTGATGAAATAATAGAGGAACATAGATCAAATATAAAAAGCATTTTTAAATTGAGAATTCATAGTAAAATATCACATATCTGCAATATCTTAAGTATAATTGTAATTGTAATATTAGCTATCGTTATTTTCAATAAACACAGACGTATAACCATCAAATTAAATAAACGAATTCGGGAGAATTCTGGTCTAGGCCGTCAGCCGACAGGTCTATGTACAGTCCCAACTCCACCTGGGGGTTGCTTCTGTCTGTAGGCACTGCCGGAAGTGCGGCTATACTCTCCACGTTGGGGGCGGCTGGAAACAGGATGTAGTCACGGTCATGTCTCTGGCTATACTCCTGGCTAGTGGTAGCCGGGCGGGGAGAAGAAAACTCCCGAGTTGATGGTGCTCCTTAGTGGTCTGTTTGGGAAATGACTTCGAACTATGGTTCCTTGCATTCCTCGAATGGCCCACTGAGATGCAACCACCTCCTCACAAATTACCCCAACTCCAAGACGGAACAGCATACGTCGAGGAATGCATGACCAGGGGGGTGCCTGGCCGCTAGTATGCGAACTCTGGATACCTGTCGACCTCCAGTTTCATATAGACTTACCGCGGGATCGGGATTACCGCGGTGGACATTCCCCTTTCCCGCTCACTCGTGGGAATAAAAATGTTTAATACAAATCAAAAAAATTTAGATGAGCCTGATGATGCTCAGAAATCATCACTTCCGGACCCGGCCTGCACGGCGGTGGTCTGTTCGGCAAACACTGCAGCCAGTGGGCTGCCCTCAACCTCCTCCGACGGAGCCATTGGGCACGTTGCAGGAGAGACTAGCGCGAAGATCTCGGAGGCCAGTGGGCCTTCACTCTCCACCTCCCCTGGAGAACCGCTGTTTGTCGGACCTTCGTCCAGTGCTTTGTCTGCTCGGCAGGAGTTTGCCTCGGCATCTGACTCCGAGTCATGCAGCACGATGACACCAGACACCATCAGCGTCTGCTCTGAAATCTCAGGGCTTACGGAAGTCGGCAACTTGGTGCAGCGAGTCAGTCTGGACTCAACTTCCGGCTTCGTTCTATTCAACTCCAAGGAGAGGAGAATTTTTAAGCGCGCCCTAGATAATGGCAAATCTAGGGAAGAAGCCATTAAACTTGCCAAATCTAATTCGACAACCACAGCGGAGTTGAAACGTGTTCGCTCCGAAGAGCAGTCTCCTCAGGACAATGCCAAGAAGAGGCCAAGACCGGCTCATACGGAGCCTAAAAAAGCCACCTTCAGCCGGGTGGTGGGTAGTGTGGAACTAGGATTTGTTCCGGTTGACCCTGTCAACAAATCTCTTACGGCAGAGCAACTGGCAATGCTACAGGAGGCGATAATTGACGTCGCGATTGAGTACTCGAAGGACGACATAAAGCCGGAGTTCGAAAGGTGCGTCCCCCGGGCTGGGTGGCTTCTTGTCGTCTGCTCGAATCCTCTGACAGCGACGTGGTTAAGGTCGAACGTCATGAACATCAAGACCAAGTGTGGTCTTGATATCAATCTTGTGACGGAAAATGAATTTCCTAGGACACATGTGGTCCGAGGATACTTCCCACAGAGTATCCAGCTAGGCAATGATAAAATTCTGGCAACAATCGCTGCTCAGAATTCAATCTCGACAACTAGCTGGAAAGTCTCTAACAGGCTGACAAATGGTCAGTTAGTTCATTTGGTGCTCCTAATTGATCACGCGTCAATGACGAAACTAGTGGCCATGAAACACAGGATTGCGTATAGATTTGGCCACATAAAACTCCACCTGAGGTCACCTACGCAGACCAAAGAGCCAAAGGAGGAGGGAACGCTCATTGGGGCCCTGGCGGAGGCCAATTTGGACTTGCGCCCCTCTACCAGCACTGCCACTGGGCAGGAAGGTGGTGGGAGTGAGACCAAACCTAGCACGGTAGCCGCCGGGTCCGCTAAGGCGCTTTCTCTGACCCCGGTACCTCCAACGACAGCTGACCTCTCAAGGGGTCATAGCTACCTTCAGAGCGGTAGTCAAAGCCAAGCAACTGTGCTGGCGATGGCGGCAGCTCCGGGGGTGGTCCCGATCTTGAGGGAAGAGCAACTGCCAACAACTTCGACCGGCACCAACATACAAAAGGTTGCCGCAGGGCCAAAATGCAGTAGGCCGGCTCTTACCAAAGAAGCTAGGAACAAAGGGTCCCGACGAGACAAGAAGAAGAGTCTCGTCAGTCAATCGCTACAAAGGAAGCAATGAGCACCATAAGGGTGCTTCAAGCTAATCTGCATCATGCCAAGGGGGCATCTGCCACACTTTGCAGATTAGCCAGCGAACGCAGTTTCGCTGTTGGCCTGCTCCAGGAGCCCTGGCATACTGGAGGCCAAGTAAGAGGGCTGAGTCAATCAGGTAGGTTGGTGTATGACCGGGTGGGAGGCCTGCCCCGTGCCGCCCTCCTGTTCATTGACAACATTAATCTCACACCTCTTACTCCTTTTATTTCCAGGGATCTAGTAGCTGCTGTCGTCGAAGTGTCGACGGTAGGCGGTATGCAAGAAATTGTCATCGCATCCGCCTACTTTCCAGGTGACATCCCCACCATTCCTCCCGCGGAAGTTCAGCAGCTTGTCAAATTTTGCCAACAAACGAATCGACAATTCATCATTGGTTGCGATGCCAACGCCCACCATGTGTTGTGGGGCAGCACCGACATAAATGAAAGGGGTGAGTACCTTCTAGAATATCTTATGCAAAACAATATAGAATTCGCAAATAGGGGGTGCAAACCTACTTTTATTACTGCTGCCAGAGAAGAGGTACTAGATCTCACTCTCTGCAGCAGATCTATTAGTGATTCTCTCGGAGACTGGCAGGTGTCGGACGAGGCATCGCTCTCGGATCACCAGCACATAAGGTTCGAAATCCTAGGACGATCACAACTCCAGGACCTAACCTTCTCACCCAGGAAAACAAACTGGGACCTTTATAAAAATCTAGTGAGGGCAAGAGCAGACTCATTACTAACCTCAATTAACTCAATCGAGGAAATGGAGTATGCGGCGAGAGTGCTCAATAATGTTCTGCTGGAATCCTTCCACGACAGTACGGCTCCCAGTTCCATCTTGATGAAACGCAAGGTTCCCTGGTGGAGCGCGGAGCTGGATGCTAAACGCAAGCTTGTCAGGAGGCTTTTCAACGGAGCAAAAAGATCACGTCAGTGGGACGAGTACAGGGCTGCTCTCACTGAGTACAATAAACTCATAAGGCGATCCAAAAGAGAATCGTGGAGACAGAAATGTGAATCAATCGAGACACTGCCAGAGGCCTCCCGTTTACATAAAATTATATCAAAGGAGCCTTCCAATGGGATAGGACTCCTTAGGAGGCAAGATGGCACCTTCACCAATAACAACAGAGAAACTCTGGAATACCTGCTCGAAGTGCATTTCCCCGGCTCCTCGATGGAGCTGAGCCCGTCCACTGCAAACTCTTCGGAACACGTGATCCCCAGAGTGAGAAGCATGGCCAGGTCTGGCTCCATTTTTGACAGGGACAAGGTACTTTGGGCAATAGAATCCTTCGAACCCTTTAAAGCGGCAGGGGGCGATGGAATCTATCCGGCTCTGGTTCAGAGATGTATTGATCATGTCATTGACCCGCTGATCTGTTTATTTAGGGCCAGTTATTCTTGGGAATACATACCGTATACTTGGAGGAAGGTATCCGTTGTGTTTATCCCTAAGACAGGCAATCGGCCGTCTGACTCACCTAAATCATACCGGCCGATCAGTTTGACTTCCTTCATTCTTAAGACAGTCGAAAGACTGCTAGATCTTCACATAAGACACAATCTGAGGTTCTCAACTCCCATACATAAGACTCAGTTTGCTTACGTCAAAGGGAAGTCGACGGATTCCGCTCTGCAGTGTCTGGTCGGTAAGATCGAAAGGGCCTTGGAATTCAGGGAGATTGCTCTGTGCGCCTTCCTGGACATCGAGGGAGCTTTTGATAATACTGCCTATAGATCCATCTCGAGGGCTTTGGTCCGAAGAGGTGTTGATTTATCAACTGTTGGGTGGATTGACGCTATGCTGCGTGAGCGTGACATAACCACATCCTTGGGCAAAAGTGCTCTAAATTTTAGAGCTAATAAAGGATGCCCACAAGGGGGTGTTCTTTCCCCCTTACTTTGGTCTCTAGTAGTAGACGACCTCCTAACTAAACTACAAGAAAACGGATTTGATGCTATTGGATACGCAGATGACCTAGTTATCATTGTCACGGGAAAATTCGGCAGCACGGTGTCAGACGTTATGTGTTCAGCTTTGCGCGTGGTGACAAGCTGGTGTGCCACTGAGGGCCTTAATGTGAACCCGCTAAAAACTGTTCTCGTTCCGTTTACAAGAAGGTATAAACCGAATCTGGGTTCGGTAACCCTTGGAGACACTGTGCTTGAATACTCCGACGAAGTCAAATATCTAGGAGTAATCCTCGATAAGAGACTAAGCTGGAATTCCCACCTAGACAACACTCTAAGGAAAGCTACCCGAGCCATGTGGGCCTGCAGGAAACTTTTTGGTCGGACATGGGGTCTAAATTCCAAGTTGATTGGATGGCTCTACCACACGGTGGTCCGTCCGATTCTAACCTATGCCTCCGTAGTCTGGTGGCCAAAAACCTTACAAAAAACCACCGTTACTCGCCTTAACAAGCTCCAAAGGCTGGCGCTGCTCTCGGTCTCAGGATCAATAAGAACTTGTCCAACCGCGGCTCTGGAGTCACTTTTAGGGTGGACTCCTCTACATATTCATGTTCAATCAGTCGCGGCCACGAGGATCCTGCAAATGCAAATAACTAATGAAGCTCAGTATAGGAGCTCACAACACAGTTGTATTCTGGATAAAATCCCAGGTTTGGATTCAAGCATGCTTACTGACTCCATGCAAAAAGAAATCTGTTTTGGTCGAATCTTCCAGGTCAAAATACCGGATCGGGAAGTCTGGTCAAACGGACCTCCTCAACTAGATCCAAGATATATACATTGGTATACAGACGGCTCTAGGATGGAGGGAAGAACAGGTGCAGGTGTCTATGGTCCCGGCACTAAAATTTCGATTGCAATGGGCACATGGCCTACTGTGTTTCAGGCAGAGGTTCTAGCAATCGCAACGTGCGCCAGATTAATCCTTGAAAAGGGGTTGAAAGGCGCTTTTTTAATCATATTCTCAGACAGCCAGGCGGCTATAAAATCTCTATCCAATAGGGTTATCAGTTCCAGGCTCGTCAAAGAGTGCTATGACACTCTTCAGCTCCTGGCAACGAAAAACAAGGTAATACTATGCTGGGTACCAGGACACTGCGGGATTGAAGGCAACGAGACCGCTGATGAACTGGCCAGAAAAGGCTCCTTGTCTGTCTTTATGGGACCGGAACCTTTTTGCGGACTTAGTTGGTCCTCTTCAAAATCTTTAATCACTAAGTGGGTGGGCTCTGAACGCACTAGGTATTGGACTGAGACAGGAGGCCTCAGACAGGCCAAATTACTTGGGTATCCTTTTTCCAGAAAGGACATAATTAATCTAAATAGAGGCAATATAAGATTGCTTACCGGTTATCTGACCGGTCACAACAATCTACGCGTCCATATGCACCGGATTGGACTCGCCACCGAAACGGACTGCCGTCTATGTCTCGAAGAGGAGGAGACATCGGAACACATTCTGTGCGTTTGTCCGGCTTTGGCCAGACTGAGAGTTAGATACTTCAACTCAGCAATAGTCGAGTCTCTCAACATTAGGAACTCGTGTACCAAGTTATTATTGGCTTTTATTAGAGAAGCTGACAGTATCTTGGGCTGTCAGGGCTAGGAACTAACTGCAGGGATACAAAAGATCTTTTAGGTCGCAGTGTCCCTTGATCCTACTTTACCCTATAAATTAACTAACTAAGGGGGGAGTAGTTACATATGTTAATAACTATACACAAACACCTGACGGTGCAATTGATAAATACGAAGAATTTTTGAAGCAAATAAACAAAGTAAGAACATAAAACCATTTCCGGCCCAATTGTAAAATTGTATGCAAAGAGAGAAATTGAAAATTAAAACAAACAACCAATTTCCAAGAATTACTGCGTTGAACAATAAATCGATTACTAAACAGTTTTATTAAATGCATACGCCGAATTAAGTGAGTAAGCAATTATTGTAACTAAAATAAGCTTCGTTTTAAGTTGAATAAATTAAATAAATGAGTTTGATTTTGTCCATCTTCAACGTCACTTCGTTGTAACTAAACCGAAAATTCGTTGAGTTTAGCCATCTTAGTGTTTAAAAACAAAAGCAGCAACAAGCTTAAGTTTTTTTTTTTTTTTTTAAATATTTCAAAAAACCTGACGTTGTTTAGATTGGCTCAGTGTATCGCACCACTGAATGAAATCCCGATTGAGTCACGAGAAAAAATAAGTCAGGGACTAAAGCAAAATTATTTTCCTCAGTGTAACGCACCACTAGGGAAAATCACGAAAAAAAGCCGGAAATAAAAATCCAAAAATCAAAAAAAAGTCGAAATTATTTCCCTCAGTGTTATGCACCACTGGGGAAAATCTCGGGAAATGCTCGCAATTGAAAAACAAAATCCAAAAAAATTTAATTTATTTCCCTCAGTGTTATGAGTCACTGAGGAAAGCTTAATTTTTTCAAAGGCCTTCCGAATAGATTGAACGAATAAAATAAAATAATTTAAAACCGTTAATTATAAAAATTATGACGCGGAAAAAATCAAGGTTCAACAAAACGAGAGTTCAGAAAATTAATTGGCTTGATTTCTTTCCATGTATCGCACAACCGGAAGAACCCAATTAATTTTCTTTAAAGCAAAAAAAAACGTACTAGTGGAGAATAAAGTGTCTTGTCCGACCGAGCAAAAATTGCAAAGTGCGTTTACACGTAATACCTTGTCCTAGGAAAGGAAACGAAAATTTCAAATACCAATAATTAAAAAAAATCAATTGAAGAAAACCAACCAATTTTCGAGTAAGCGAGAAAGGTACCACATTACCTTATATGGATGGCCAAAAAAATTCCAAAAACCAAAATAAATTCACACGAAATAAATTCTTCTTTACTAATTTTTTTTTTAACGTTTATTTATTTGGAAAGGAGCTCGGCTG
Source organism: Philophylla caesio (assembly GCA_963971545.1). Taxonomy (NCBI): domain Eukaryota; kingdom Metazoa; phylum Arthropoda; class Insecta; order Diptera; family Tephritidae; genus Philophylla; species Philophylla caesio. The sequence continues at coordinate 153,951,643 of OZ020604.1, read as the reverse complement.
CGCTCTTCTTCTTCTTATATTATATTTTGAGTTTGTTGGTTAATTTAAAATCTTACGGGTATTTGTAACGTTCTTTATTTAATTTAATATTTAGTAGGGTAAATCCCTGAGACTATACACAAAAAAAAAAACTTTCCCACGTTCGCCCCCTCACGAATAAACGTGGTGAATGTCATAGGCTTACCTTGTACCACCGCTTACTGTTGTTGTGTAAGACTTCTTCACGTCGCGCCACTAGTGTGGGCCTTGCTGAATCGTTGGGCCGTTGGTGGGGGCCTTCTTTGAACGTAGGTCCACTAGTGTGGGCCTTGCAGAACGTTGAGCCGTCCATATGGTTCTAGCTGCACGGTGGGCCGTTGGTTTGGGCCTTGATGTACGTTGGTACACTGGTGGGGGCCTTGTTGAACGGTGGGCCACTGGTGGGGGCCTTGTTGCACGGTGGGCCATTGGTGGGGGCCTTCTTGAACGTTGGGCCCTGCTGCACGTTGGGCCGTTCGTAGGGGCCTTGCAGCACTTGTTTTGTCGTCTTTGTTACCTGGAATTTGTTGATCCGTTCGTAAGGGTCGCCGTGCCCTTTTTGCCTCCTCGTTGTCACCGAGGTTTTTGCTGTCGCCACGATATATTAGAAATAAAATAACTCGCATTCACACGTGTGAATCAATTTGCAGGTTATTTTATTTAATTTTATTTTTTTTGTTGATTTTTTGTTTTGCCAATTTTGGCAGCTGCCAAATTGTAATTCGCAATAGAAGATTGTGAAAAATCTTTAACAAATTTTTTTAGCTGCGTTTAATTTGGATATATATATTAGTATATAATTAAACACAACTCTGCGGGGGAAATTAATGGGGGATAAAATGGGATTTGGCAACTTGGCAGTTTTGGGAGTTATGTTTTCATGTAAACATATTATTCTACAACTTGCGCTTTTCGATTTTACTTGCGAGTACAGCAAATGTAGCTACAAAAAAAAAAAACAAAAAAAATCAGACTGATCCGGCTCAAAGGACCATGTTCGAGCGGGGAGGAATTAGGGGTCGGGAATTTATAATGAATTCCGCGGCAACGGGGTTCGAAAAATAGGAAGCCGATTTTCTGAAAATCTTAGATCCTTAAATTAAAAAGCTGAATGCCGGTTTGCTTTCGCAGAATAAAACCACACAAGTTTCAATTTAAATGCAATTTGGGGCTTGCAGATGGCGAGCAATTCATTTTCTATTATAAAAAACACTGCAGAAAATAAAGTGGGGTTATATATATACGATAAATGCAAGACCTTACGTGTGTGATGAAGAGCACTGGATTTTCGCATAAGGCAAAACCCATCGTACGGCACGGGTAACAGGACTCGAGAAAAGGGAGAGAACCCTGTTCCCGTACTATCACAGCGACATCTGCAAGTGGAATTAATAATAATTCACAATGGCAGAATACATGCACTTGACTATGTCTATATCATTATACTCCTTATACATTTCGTCATTCCATCTTCTTCGGTACCCGTCGCTTTCGCGAACAGGGCCATAAATCTTCCGAAGAACATTTCTCTCGAAAGCCCCCAAAGCTTGCTCATCGCTGGTCAACATCGTCCATGTTTCTGCGCCATACGCAAGGACGGGCACGATGAGAGATTTGTAGAGCGAGATTTTCGTTCGTCGAGAAAGGGTTCTGCTTTTCAACTGCCTACCGAGCCCAAAGTAGCATCTGTTGGCAAGTGTTATTCTTCGTTTGATTTCAAGGCTGACATTATTGGTGGTGTTTATGCTGGATCCAAGGTATACAAAATCCTTGACTACTTCAAAATTGTAGCTGCCAACAGTGACGTGGGTCCCAATACGCGAGGATTTTTTGTTTATTGCCACAAGGTACTTTGTTTTGTCCTCATTCACTACTAGACCAACCTCTTTTGCTTCCTTCTCTAGACTGGAAAATCCTGCACTGACGGCCCTGTTGTTAAGGCCAACGATGTCGATATCATTCGCATACGCAAGCAGCATCTTACTCTTGTTATATATAGTGCCACTGCGATTCAGATTGGCAGCTCTTATTACAGTTTCCAGCATTAGGTTGAAGAAATTGCACGAAAGTGAGTCACCTTGTCTAAATCCTCATTTGATCTCGAACTGCTCGGAGAGGTCCTTCCCAACTTGTACGGAGCTAAATGTTGTGCACAACGTCACTCTACATAGCCGTATTAGTTTTGTGGGGATCCCAAATTTAGACATGGCGTCGTATAGACAGCTTCTATTCGCTTTGAAGTCAACAAAAAGGTGGTGTGTGTCGATTTGCTTATCTAAGGTCTTCTCCAGAATTTGACGAGCTATGAATATCTGGTCGATGTTGGATTTACCAGGCCTGAAATCGCACTGATATGGTCCAATGGGCTGGTTCATATATGACTTCAGTCTTTCACACAGTATCGTCGATAGGACCTTATATGCGATATATAGAAGGCTTATCCTGCAGTAGTTGGTGCAAAGAGAAGGATCACCCGTCTTATCGTTGGAGCTTAGCAGGTTTCCGTCTGTTCCAGGTGCTTTGTTATTCTTCAGCTGCCTTAGTGCTGTTCTCACTGCGCCTTGGTCAAGTGGAGCGATTTGTTGTTCATCCTCAAGATTGTTCTGGGCTCCTCTCCTTCAAACTCCTCACCAGAGTTCGCATTTAGTAGCGTTGAGAAGTTGTCCCTCTATACCTCAAGTGTGCTCTGAACGTCCGTCACCATATTTCCATACCCGTGTTTGCAGGAACCAGCCCCGGTCTTGATTTCACTTGTTTGCTGCCTTATTTTCTGATAGAATTTTTGGACTGCATTCCTGCTTGCTAGCATCTCAAGCTCTTCGAACTCACACCTTTCCACCTCTCGTTTCTTTCTCTTGAAAATACTCTTCCCTCCTCCTCTCCCGACATCGCTCAATTGTTGCACGCGTAGTAATTTCGTGCAGGGTGGCTTTGTATGCTGCGTATTTCTCTGCAGCAGCGACTAGGCATTCGTCATCGTACCAATTATTTCTTCGAGGCTGGTAGTAGCCAACCACTTCCTCCGCTGCGGTGCGAAGATATTGGGAGATGTTATCCCATTACTCGTTAATGTCGGGCCGATAAGGAGTTGCTTGCCTTAGCAGGATCGAGAGTCGAGATAGAAAATTCTCAGCTGTCCGTTGCGATTGCAGTTTTTTGACGTCGAACTTTCGTCGCGACACTTGATGAGCGTTCTTCATTGCAGAGAGGCGCATGCGAACCTTAGCTGCAACAAGGTAATGATCCGAGTCAACGCTTGCTTTTCGGATAGATCTAACATCAAGCACGCTCACAATTTTTACATCGTGGCGGGGGCAGCGCACAAATCAAGCTGATCTTATTAAATCCAACACAAAATTTGTGCGCGGTCTCATGGGAGCTGTAGTAAACGTCGCACGATGCATATTTTTTGCATCCATGCCCCGTCCATCGCATCTCCTGAACTGCAGTGATGCCAGTCTTATATTTATTTAGGACATCCAGCAGTTGGATAGAGGCACCTTGCCTATAAAGGGTCCGGACATTCCAGATGCATATCCATAAGTCGTAGTTCTTGTTTCGTATCCGAGGCTGTCTCGTTCTTTTCATTGGACTTGCATTTTACATGGAGAGTCACAAACCCAACGCATAGCCTATTGCTGGAGGTAAAAAGTTTGAGTTCATTTATACTGCGAGCCGCTTGCTTCAAGACCTCCTGGTGAATGCTGCGGACTTTAGAGCTTCACACGGGCTAGTTACCGCATCTCGCAAATGGGTTGCTCACGTGGCCAGGGTGCACGAGCGTGGACGTAAGAGTAGGGATTAAGTACAGCTGCGTAACTGTAGCCTTATACCCAGAAGCACCGCTGTGCCCCATTGCACCCCGTAACGCTTTAACCTCGTGTAATCTTTTATAATCCAGTCATCTGAGCAGGTCACCGCGGAATCTAACGAAAAACCGCTGAATTTTTTAACAAAGCTTTATTTTTGCATTACAAATGTTATCTCCAGTCACGTATGGCAACGTGTAAGCGTCCTTAGATATTTAAGGCCAAATGTTGCAAAACTCAGTTTCCGAAAATATCAAATTTTCTCCGCCTACTGTTGTATTTGTATTTATTATGTAATTATCTACAAATCTTGTTAAACAACTTTTATATACGTCGAACCGTTTTCAATATAGAGTGCCTAGAGTGTAAGTGCTCTGTCATATGTACCTTAGCTGAAGGTCAATTGGGAATCCATATGTATGCATATTACAATTTAATACCTTATACTTATAATAATATTCCTTTTAAATTAAAAAGTCATTAAATATAATTTACGTTTTCCATACAGGTGTAAATTTGAACAGCCAAAACCCCCTTTCCCAGCCTACTGTTGTATTTGTATTTGTATTTTGATTTTCTTCTGATTTTCCGACAGGGTGGAAGTTTGATGTATGTTGGAACGATTATCCGTCATCCCTTGTCAAATTTGGTTTTGTGACATACCATCTTCAGTGTCGTTTTCGTTATAAGTAATTAGTTTTGGTTGTGATCTATTTATTGCTGTCCATTGATTACTTAGAACGAAAACGACACTGAAGATGGCACAAGGCCGAAACAGGTATTTGTATTTATTATGTAATTATCTTCAAATTTTGTTAAACAACTTTTATATACGTCGAACCGTTTTTAATACAGAGAATAATTCCCTTTTCTTCCGAAGATTTCTAATTCCCTTTTTTCTAGCTCCGGTTTGAGCTTCTATATGGATATTAATATATAAGTATAATCCCATTTCTAAAATGAATCTTTCAGGTTCGATCACTGTATTGTTAATTAAAAATCCCTTAAATTACCATAACAAAATTTATTATACTGCAAGTTGATAACTTGCGTACTCGCAACTTACAGGCTAACCTAATATTCACGGCTTACGTTTTTGGACACACGCACGTAAGTTTTTTAACCACGTCAGCCCGAAATTGATTTGCGTGCGTTTACTTTACAGAATTGCATGGTTTTTTAAATTAAAAAATTTAAATTTTTTTTTCCTAATCCAAACAAATAAATCAGTATTCGTTATATTGAAGACAATGCGCATCACCCTCAACTGTGGGTTAAACGTCAAATCGAAATGTCACGCAAAATGAAGATTGGAAGTTGTATGAGCATGAGAAACTTTTGACAGAAAATTGGCTGAGTGCGTTTATATAAGGTTAGACTGTTAAACGCTCCTAGCTTATTGCTTTGTAACTTAACTCTTCAAAGTCAAATCATTTACTGATGACTAAAAACCATGAAGGAAGTAATACAGATCATCCAGGACGGAAAGAAAAAAAATAATAATTTTTCGGCAGTGACGTAATTTTTTCACAGTCATGCTTCAGCTGTCATATGAAGAAAACCCCAAAATAAAAAAGTAATCAAAAAATACAATATAAAAAGCAGCAATTTGTTAATAAACAATTTGTTGGGAGGCGATTCTTACAAAGCATCTGCCTAATTGTGCTTTGTATATTGAAATAAAGATACATATGTATGTATGTCATTTGAACTAAAGTAAAATAAAATAAAATATTGAAAAAATTTAAAACCCAGTTCAAAATTCTAATGCCACTTCAAATATGTACGAACGAATAATTATAAAAGAACCGATTAAAAAATGACTTCACCTACTTCTTTTTTAAATTCAATTACAAATACACGGTTGACGAGCTGAGTGATCTTTGATAATTGGTTCATGAGTTTAAGCCATAGTTTTTCCATTTTATACTGCCCGCAGCCGGCTCCTATCTATGTCTAGAAGATTATTAAAAGTTATCACAAGTGCTTGATAGCGAGTATTCCAGGTGAGTAGCTCTTTCTGTGATACAGGTGTTGAGAAATGGCGCTTTTCCTGGAGGCGACCCATTATGATGTCAACGGCCAAGATATTTTAAGCCAGTGGAACTAAATGAACTGACAAACGGTGTGAATCGACCTTGGATCGTGGACATATGATTTTTGTAACAAGCACTGCTGCAAAGTAAGAGTATGCCCATAAGAGGGTTTCAAAAATGGCGAGGATTTATCATATAGTTTGAACTGTTTACCTTCTGATTCGAATGCTTCTTGTTGTGCTTGACCATGCTCGCATAAGATTCCATGACGACGACAATTGTTTACAATTCGCGTATAGGTATGTGTGTTCGCACACTAGTCTTACATTTTAGATGTACAATAACTAAGGCATACAGTTTATTCACTTAAGGCTGATAGCTAAATATTGATGACAGGCTGTCTTGGCCATGGACACTCTTCGGCTAGTTAAGAAGATGGCCTTCATAATTAACGTAAGGTGTAGCAAATCTTGGATCGACTGTTTTCCCGAGAAGCTGCGTGTTCAACATTCTCCCCAATTAATATCCATCTCACCATATTTTTTTAGCAAAATATGACGTGATGATGAAACTGTAGGCGTTTTCATGTCATCCAAAAGTTGTCATTTTTCCACAATAGACAGGGAATGGTTTCCATCAAATCTCTCAGTTTAAAACTGTTTCCAAACCTTATCATGCATCTCTTGCTTGCAACTGGCGTCGTAAAAAGACAAATAAGCGTGCTAATGAACCCTTCGCACTTGGCCCACGGTCCGTCCAACCAAGCCCTGTTTTGGCGACAAAGGCCGATGTCATTTATTTTCATGGCCTCTGTAGGTATACCCTGATGGCAATAGTCAAATCCTATCAGAAGATTTGGCGCTGCTGTAATTTGTTTGCTGTACCGTAATACCAGCTATTTTTATTTACCAATTCAGTGGTTCATCCCAAATGATTTGGGAATAATCGGCTTTTTAAGGAGAAAAACATACAATTGGTGACAAAATTGGCATTGCTAAATAAATCCCTAAGGAAAACTACGAAAAAATAGCAAAGATTTAGGATATGAAGCTTGAGCAGCTCAAGCAGTCTAAACATGAGATGGGTGTATCTAAAATGAAAAGACCACTTCTCCATCAATGGATATGGATGACAAATCCTTGCATATTTGTAGTTTATTCGATGCATAGTTGGTATATAGGAGACACGCATGTCACAGTTGTCTTCCTCAAATTAAGAGAATTTGGTCATCAACAATGCACTCCTTAAAGGACAACATGAAAAGCTTGAACAAAAGCAGTATAAATCGAGGCTAAGATAGACAAATTCGCAGTTTCATTTTCCAACTATTTAAACCAACGCTCCCACGGAAAAACCTCCACCATTTAACGGCACAACTCCTTTTTCCGGTTTTTAATCTCTCAATCAAAAAGATGGCTTCAGCAAATAATTAAAGCCTTGAAGGCCAAATCGCGGCACTATTTGTAGCATTAAAAGGCAGCGGAAATACTGCAAACTGAAACTAGTGTGAAAGGGACAACTACGATGCGTTAATGGCAGCCGTTGTAAAACGTTGCGGCAGGGAGGCAGATTTAACAGATTGAGATGTTTTTTTTTTTTAAAACTATCGATACATCAAACGATAGTATTCAAAATTATATACAAATTAAGTTTCTTTTCTAGTTTTTAATATAAACGATTTCTTAGGTCTCTTATTTTTAAATACGTCACACAAGTTTTTTCACTGTCTCGCAATTAACTTATATACATATAATATAATTTTGGCGCGTACACTATATAGCTCAGTGTTTGGCCGAGCTTCTCCTACCATTTGTGGTGTGCGTCTTTATATTATATCACAAATGGAGGGACCTACAGTTTTGTGCCGACTCCGAATGGCAGATGTATTCAATGAGAAGCTTTTTCATGGCAGAAATACCCTCGGAGGTTTGCCATTGCCTGCCGAGGGGTGACCGCTAGTAGAAAATTAACTTAGAAGTATAAAAATATAAATAAAATAGTAAAAAACGTTAAATGAACTAAATATGACTATTCCACCGTCCATGGGTTTTTGTTCAAAAACAAAATCATGTTGATACTTTTGGTTTCAAAGAAGTACTGTCCGGTATTAAGATTCCAGCTTTACTAAAAAGTAACGTTTAGCTAAAGTTTTTATAGCCTCTATGTTGTAATATATGGTATGTGTTAGTAAAATTCTTGAATTTTTCCTTTATATTGCAACGAAAGTTGTTTTTACCGACCGCCACTTTATCGCGCTTTTACTTTAGACAAAGATGAATAGCTTTGTAACTATGTAGTATCAGAAACTTTTTCTGCAGCATATGACATTTAAGGGCTTGGTACAATTACATACATTCATGAATGCTTTATACCGCTTTAATCCCCTTAAGTTTTTTTTGTTTAGTTTTATTTTATCTTTTATTTGAAGCTTAAAAAAAGCAAGCAGGAGAGAAGATAAGGAAATGGCCTGGGCAGTCTTGACGTACACGGGGAAAAACGTCTTATGCTTGGTTTTCACTTGGTCAAATTCACTGCCATCAAAAACTGTCCTCAAGTGACAGCTAGTCATTTGGTGTCAAATGTGTTTTCATTACATGTTATAAATTGACGCAAAGTTGGTAAGGCAGTGACTGTCAAACACTGCCATCACATTTTTAGGTCAATTGACTGCCATGCAGTTTTCATTACTAATGCCATATGTGAAATGACATTTTTTGACAGCCGGCCAGCTGATAGGAGACAAGTTTTTGCAAAAAGTAAAAAGAAATTAAACGTGGAACAATGCGCAAAAATAATCGAACGGCAATAGCTACTGCGGCGCTTTGCGTAGTAGCAACACTAAGAGCATGGAAAAAGAAGAGGGGCCAACTGAGGAAACGAAAACAATGGTGGATTAGGCCAGCTCTGAAGGATAGAGCCACTTGTGGATTTTATGCTACACTGCGTTCCAAGCTAGTTTTTCAGGACCCTCGGTGGTTAAAAAACTGTTTAAGAATGAATTTGGAGGATTTCGAATGTCTTGTCGAGCGTCTCACCACATATATATCGAAAAAATCAACTCGTTTTGCACTTTGTCCACTCTTGGTCTGCCCCATTTTATTAAAGCCCGCCTATTTTTTTAGAAACAAATAAATATCTAATATTTCTTTAGTCTTTATTTATTTATGGGTATGACACATGAACTTACGCGAAAAGAGCAGCGGAGGCTGTTCCATTTTGCCGACACTTCCGATCTTGGTAGCTCCATTGCTTCTGCAATTTCGTGCCAAAGAGCTTCGCGGGCATTCCTGTCCCTGTACTCTTTGGACAAGAAGTTCCAGGTGCCCTCTCTCGACTCCACCTCCTGAATGAGTTTCTCCGTTTGTTGTTTAAATAAGTACTACAAAATAAATCCAAATTATTGACATATTTATAATGAATTATAAAGATTATAACATTACCTTTGCTGGAAAAATATTGCTGTTTCGGACTTGCTAGCAGTTTTTTTTAAACGGAATCAGCTGTTCGCTTGGCAAACGAAAATAATTTGCCAACATGTTGGCAAATTCATTTTGGATGTCAAATGTTGCCATATCGGCGGGCAAATTAAAATCTGACCGTTTTCACTTGGCTGTCATTTTATATGACAGTACGAGGTCAAAACTGACTGCAAACACAAATGGCACCTTAGACAACCCGTTTTCATTCATATGACAACATTTGACGTCAAACTTGACCTAATGAAAACCAAGCAAAACAATATACGAACAAAGAACTTTTGACGGAAAAATAATCAACGAGTAACTAAACACCACATCGGATGTAATGTTTGAACCCATCCGGATACTATACAAAAAACTTGTCAAACCTCTGGCAACATCAACCCAAAACACAAAAACCCATAAAAGAATAACAGATTTCTACATGTCCGCACACGTAAACCACAACACCGAAGAACAGGCAAACAGTTGCAGTTTTCTATGACTAACTATCTGACGGACTGAAGGAAACTTAGTGCGCGAGGTCGTACCTAACTAAACTAGAAACATTTGACAATAAAACC